>CAUDMG010003627.1:392500-472500 GCA_958450375.1 Homarus gammarus
CTGTATGGGCCAGTCGGCCTCCTGCAGTATCCCACTTTCTTATGTTCTTATGTAGTTGTGTGGATGAGTGGGTGAGTCAGTGGGTAGTTGCGTGGATGAGTGGATGAGTCAGTGGGTAGTTGTGTGGATGAGTGGGTGAGTCAACGGGTAGTTGTGTGGATGAGTGGGTGAGTGAGTGAGTGGGTTAGTGAGTATAGGTGGCTGTGTGGATGGTGATTGGATATTTGTTAATTTTTCTGTTTGTGTGGGTAATGAGCTGTATAGATGAATGGTTGTGTGGGTTGTGTGGATAGTTGTTTTAACATGGCATTAGATTAAGTTATAAAGTATTCGAGGAGGTTAGGTTAGGTCAGGTTAGGTCAGGTTAGGTCAGGTCAAGTCCAGTCCAGTCAAGTCAAGTCAAGTCAAGTCCAGTCCAGTCAAGTCAAGTCAAGTCAAGTCAAGCCAAGCCAAGTCAAGTCAAGTAAAGTCAAGTTAGGTTAGGTTAGGTTTCGAGGAGGAAGACCTTTAAGTGGAGCTAAGACAAGGAGGTATTGTCAGGTATACTGTACATTACGCCATAATACTCCTGGAACCACCTGAAGATTACCACCCCCAGTATATTTCACCTTACGATTAACCTAACCTAACCAACCAAACCAACCTTACGATTAACCTAACCTAACCAAACCAACCTTACGATTAACCTAACCTAACCTAACGTAACCAAACCTAACCAAGGAAGCATTATAGTGTTAAATCATCAGGTTAAATAAGCTAAGGGGGGAGGTGTTAGTCATCAGGTAACCTCCCCCGCTAAGTGTACCTGTGTGCCCCCCAGAGCCTCGTGACGGTGGTACAAGCGATGTGTACGTTCGTCTCTCCTCGACCACGCTACTATAGCTGTACAGGTTTGGTTCTGAAGTTCACCCTAACATGCAAGAGTCTCGTGTGTGTGTGTGTGTCTGTCTGTGTGTGTGTGTGTGTGTGTGTGTGTGTGTGTGTCTGTGTTTTATTTCTTAAGTCCTTTCAAAAACTTTCGTGATTTTTTATGTTTTGTGAATAGGCGATGACACACACACACACACACACACACACACACACACACACACACACACACACACACACTACAACAGGAAACTGATGCCCCTGAAATAAACAAAATTATCACCTACAGCGCACCAAAACATCAAAGGAAGAATAACATTTTGTTTTCTCTCATTGTGAGGAACAGGAAAACTCACACTATCACCAGAACAAACTCACACTATCACCAGGACAAATTCACACTCTCACCAGGACAAAGATCAGTAGCGAACCACCTTTGGTGTTCCTCCAGCAGATGATGACGTACTTGGGAGTGACAGTCAGGCAGCCAGATGAACGATCACCTGCTTCCTACTGACCGCTTTTTATTGTAGGGATGTGGAAGAATGTTTGTAGGATAACCTAACCTAACCTTACCTAATGCTAACCTAACCTAACCTAACCTAACGCTAACCTAACCTAACCTAACGCTAACCTAACCTAACCTAACCTAACGCTAACCTAACCTAACCTAACCTAACCTAACCTAACCTAACCTAACCTAACCTAACCTAACGCTAACCTAACCTAACCTAACGCTAACCTAACCTAACCTAACCTAACCTAACCTAACCTAACCTAACCTAACCTAACCTAACCTAACCTAACCTAACCTAACCTAACCTAACCTAACCTAACCTAACCTAACCTAACCTAACCTAACCTAACCTAACGCTAACCTAACCTAACCTAACCTAACCTAACCTAACGCTAACCTAACCTAACCTTACCTAACGCTAACCTAACCTAAACACCTGTCAAAATAAGGCAGGTAAGTGCAATGTTGTGTTGTGTTTGGGGATGAATCGCGGAATGAACACAAGGAGGGTTGAGAACTTCCCAACAATTTGTGGTTTGGTTGTTCCGTTTCAACAATTGTACGAAGTTTAGTGAACCGTGAAGTGTGTGTGTGTGTGTGTGTGTGTGTGTGCCCACCTCGACCTGATAACACGGGAGCTGACGACAGGATGCTGCACCTACCACGAACTAACATTAAAAAACAAAACACATAAAAATGAAAAACCTGTTATCAATTTTTACGATAAGTGAAGCATGCAGGTCGCCATTGTTTGAAATATTAGAGACGATACAAGGCTGAAAGAATGTGATGCTGTATGTATGTCAGTCTGGCATGTTTTGGGGTGATAACACGGACGTCACACGAACACTCTCGATGATAACTGTTATCAGAAGGAAATGAGACAAACTTAAGAATTACGAGTTTTTAATTATTTCTTCCCTTTTCTCTCCCCGCCCACATCCAGAGTAGTAGTAGTAGTACGAGGTGATACCATCCTACAGTCGACTGAGGGAACAACACAGGGGGACCCCGTTGCAATGGCAATGTATGCAATAGGCCTATCAGTGCTTCAACAAGAAATAAAGTTTGAAACAACTAGGGTCAAACAAGTGGCATATGCTGATAACCTCACAGGAGCAGGAAAAGTGGAGGACATCAAAAAGTGGTGGGACCTGGTAACATCGCGAGGTCCACAAATAGGGTACCATCCAAACGCCAGCAAATCCTTCCTCATCGTGAAGCCAGATCATTATGATCGGGCTTTGGAGGTTTTCGGCGAAAGTGAGGTCAAAATAACGAAGGACGGCCAAAGACATCTAGGCGCAGTAATTGGCACTACGGACTTCAAGACCCAGTACGTAGCGGGAAAGGTGAATGAGTGAGTTAGCGAAATACAAGCTCTATCGGAGATTGCTAACACAGAGCCACATGCGGCCTTTGCAGCATTCACCCATGGAGTCAAGCATCGTTGGAACTACCTGATGCGTACCATCCCTGAGATCGGACCCCTCCTCCACCCTTTGGAAGAAGCAATCAGTGTCAAGTTCATTCTCAAACTAGTGAAACATCCTGACTTAACCCGAGCAGAAAGAACACTTCTTGCACTTCCACCAAGACTGAGAGGGATGGGACTAACTAATCCAGAGGAGATTGCTGACTCTGAACATCAAAATTCACTTAAGCTCACGGCAGCCCTCACTGACCACATAATAGCCCAGAATGCAACAGGGGAAGTGGACACCAGCGAAGTTAATAAGGTCCGTAGGTCCATTACAACAGATCGGCAGCACTGCCAAAATGACATGTTGCAGCAACTATTGCTGCATGTTCCAGAAAATCTGACAAAAAAAGTAGCTATAGCGCAGGAGGTGGGCGCCTCGAACTGGTTAACTACGTTACCGATAAGGGCAAATGGTTTCAGCCTTAACAAACAAGAATTTACAGATGCCAATGCTCTAAGGTACGGTTGGCCAGTAGATGGTCTGCCCTCCCAATGCGTGTGTGGCTCTCCCTATGATGGCGATCACGCCATGGTCTGCAAGAAGGGGGGGCTTCATATGCATGAGGAATGACGAGGTAAGGGATCTCACAGCAAATATGTTGAAGGAAATCTGCCGGGACGTCATGATAGAACCGACCCTCCTCCCACTGGATGGTGAAATCTTCCAACATAGGACTTCAAACACTTCTAACGAAGCCCGTGTGGACGTCAGTGCTCGAGGATTCTGGACGCGGGGACAGCGAGCTTTCTTCGACATCAGGATTTTTGATCCCATGGCCGTTTGTCACCGTAACCTAGCTCTCGATGCTGCGCATAGGAGGAACGAGAACGACAAGAGAAGGGCATATGGGGAGAGAATACAAAATGTTGATCAAGGCAGCTTCACTCCTCTAGTGTTCACAACCTCTGGAGGGATGAGCCCAAGTGCAAGATGTTTCTACGCCAGACTCGCGGAGCTGATCTCCGAACAGAAGCAGCAGCCCAGAAGTTATGTTACAGCCTGGATGAGATGTCGACTGTCCTTCTCTCTCCTTCGGTCGGCTTTGCTCTGCCTCAGGGGAACGAGAGCTTCTGCCCCTACTCCGACAACTGCTGCAGATATTGACTATGAGGCTACAGTCACTGAATGCCGCATAGATCTGCGGCTCAACTAATTCAACACAGATAGGATAGTTTCTTATGTATTAGGATATTTAATATTAAGGTAAATAAATGGTGGCGAAGGTGTGGCTATTGGGGGAGGCTGGAGGCCACGTTTAAAAAAAAAAAAAAAAAAAAAAAAAAAAAAAATAGTAGTAGTATGGGTTAAAGAAACTTACTCAGAAATTGTCAGGTGGTCACCAGCTAACCTGTTTGAACCACCCAAGTGTGCGGCCACCAAAGAAATGATTCGGGAGATGATTCGCCTCATAAATGAATACAATCAGGACTGCTTCCTTGCCCCTTTAGCTCTTCAAATACTGGCAATAATACCACATCTATTCTGTCAGAGGGCACACACAAAGACTAAGCAAAAAAAAAATGCGGCAGCAATGAAGAGAAGATTGACAATGTGGCAGAATGGGGGCCCTTGATGATCTCCTATGTGAAGCAAGAACACT
Organism: Homarus gammarus; assembly: GCA_958450375.1. Classification (NCBI taxonomy): domain Eukaryota; kingdom Metazoa; phylum Arthropoda; class Malacostraca; order Decapoda; family Nephropidae; genus Homarus; species Homarus gammarus. Next base: position 396,969 of record CAUDMG010003627.1, read on the forward strand.
GCAGGAGAGACTAAAATTTACAGGAGACGGAAAGCAGAACACCGATGACGTTGCAAGAAAGTTTGGAAACAAAATGCGTGTGGGAAAAGTGTCTTTGGCGGTAAGATCTCACACAGTGGAATCCTCCAGTGCGGTCCTGCCAATAAACAGAGAGACATTAAAACAACTGAAAGAAAAACATCCCCCTGCAAGTGAAGACGAAGGCATCAGGTTCCAGGGTGACTATATCCCACCAAATGCTGTCCTGTTCGAGAAAATAACAGGAGGGATGGTGTGGAAAAAGACACTGAAAACTCAGGGAGGTGCCGACCCTTCAGTTCTGGATGCAAACGGTTGGAGAGTCATCCTCAGCACTAACGAGTTTGGCCCCGTAGCAAGTGATCTCTGCACGGCCACTGCCGTCCTTGCAAGAAAGCTGGCATTCTCATGCTGCCAACACCTCCATGCTCTGAAGGCCTGCCGCCTCATTCCCCTGGATAAGAATCCAGGATGTAGGCCTATAGGGGTGGGGGAAGTGCTGAGGCGGATCATCGGGAAATGCATAATGGAGGTGGTAAAGGATGATGTCAGGGAAGCAGCAGGGAGCCTGCAAGTTTGTGCTGGCCACCAGGCTGGCGGGGAAGCTGCCATTCACGCCATGAGAACGATATTTGAGCAGCGCGATTGTGAGGCCGTTCTCCTGGTGGGAGCTTCAAACGCATTCAACATACTTAACCGCAAGGCCGCACTGCACAACGTCAAGATCAAGTGTCCAAGCTCTGCAATGTATGTTGAAAACTCCTATAGGAATCCATCAGACCTTTATACAGTAAACAACAAGGCTCTAAGAGGTGGGATGGGACCAAGTGCAAGATGCTTCTACACCAGACTCGCAGAGGTGCTATCCAAACAGAAGCAGCAGCCCAGAAGTTATGTTACAGCCTGGATGAGATGTCGACTGTCCTTCTCTCTTCTTCGGTCGGCTTTGCTCTACCTCAGCGGAACGAGAGCTTCGGCCCCTACTCCGACAACAGCTGCAGATATTAACTATGAGGCTACAGTCACTGAATGCCGCATAGATCTGCGGCTCAACTAATTCAACACAGCTAGGATAGCTACTTATGTATTAGGATATTTAATATTAAGGTACTAAAATGGCGGCGAAGGTGTGGCTATTGGGGGAGGCTGGAGGCCACGTTTAAAAAAAATTGTCTTAGTGGTAATGTATAATGAGGGTTTGCTTCAACCATTAGTCATACACTTTGATTTATGTGAACTAAATTCTATCACACGTCACCATTACCGTCACCACCACACATCACCACCACACTTCACTACCACACGTTACCACCATACGTCACCACCACACGTTACCACCACACGTCACCCTTACCAGCAGGTAGTGTACCAGCTGGTGTATTTGGTTGACTAAAATTGACAAATGTCTAAATGGCTTCCCTGAGGCCAGGTACACTGAGCCTACCAGGTGAGTGCAAGGAAGCCTACCACTCATCCTGATACCCATCCTGATAATTATTATGGCACTCACACTGGCACTTACCCTGGCACTCATACTGGCACTCACCCTGGTACTCAACCTGGCACTCGTACTGGCACTTACCCTGGCACTCATACTGGCACTTACCCTGGCACTCATACTGGCACTTACCCTGGCACTCATACTGGCACTTACCCTGGCACTCATACTGGCACTCACCCTGGTACTCAACCTGGCACTCGGACTGGCATTTACCCTGGCACTCATACTGGCACTTACCCTGGCACTCATACTGGCACTTACCCTGCCACTCATACTGGCACTTACCCTGGCACTCATACTGGCAATTACCCTGACACTCATACTGGCACTTACCCTGGCACTCATACTGGCACTCACCCTGGTACTCAACCTGGCACTCATCCTGATACACAGCCCTGGCACTCATTACAATATTCCAGGTTATCTTCACCGGACCTTCACCAGCACAAAGGTGAAAAATAATGATTTATTTTTTTTAAATAATGTTTCCATGTAAAGAATAATGACGTCAGCAACACTTATCGACACTTACAACGAATAACAACATGGTTACTTGAATATACACTGTAGTCACTTATACTTACAACGTGACCACAACTCCCAAGTTATTTACATTCACTGCTACTTAAATTCACACTTACTTAGATTTACAAGTAACCTCAACACTCACACTTACTTAGATTTACAAGTAACCTCAACACCCACATTTACTTAGATTTACAAATAATTTAACAATTCACTTTACTTTAAGACGTACAGTACAGTATTTACAGTACAGTTGGGCAGTTACATAATTAAGATATTTCAGGAATGTGTTGCTGGGGTACAGTAGGTGGTGTGTATGTCTGGCTTCAGGTGTATAGAGAGAGAGAGAGAGAGAGAGAGAGAGAGAGAGAGAGAGAGAGAGAGAGAGAGAGAGAGAGAGAGAGAGAGAGAGAGAGAGAGAGAGAGAGAGAGAGAGAGAGAGAGGTGGCATTGATGATGATGAGGAGGAGGAGGAGGATGATGATGTAAAGAGAAGGAAGAAGGTATAGAGGACGTCTGGATAAAGTTGTGTACAGTATAATGAGAAAGAAAAGAAGAAAAAACTGATGTAGAGGAAACTGGGGAAGATAAACTACAGGAAAGATACGACTCAGTATAAGCCTGTTCGTGGACTCCTACTAACAGGTTTACTTGGTGGTTCAGGATCAACCCAGTTAAGTCCAGGGCTAATGAGAGGTGATTACCAGGTAGGTGTTTGGTGACAGTGACCAAGAGTCGTTCAGGGTCACACTCTTAACAGCTCATCCCTGGACGAATGATGCCTGACCAAACACCTGTAGCATTAACCTAACCTAACCAAACACCTGTAGCATTAACCTAACCTGACCAAACACCTGTAGCATTAACCTAACCTAAACAAACACCTGTAGCATTAACCTAACCTGACCAAACACCTGTTGCTTCACCCTAACCTGACCTAACCTAACCTAACCAAACACCTGTAGCATTAGCCTAACCTGACCAAACACCTGTTGCTTCACCCTAACCTGACCTAACCTAACCAAACACCTGTAGCATTAACCTAACCTAACCAAACACCTGTAGCATTAACCTAACCTAACCAAACACCTGTAGCATTAACCTAACCTGACCAAACACCTGTAGCTTCACCCTAACCTGACCTGACCTAACCTAACCTAACCAAACACCTGTAGCATTAACCTAACCTGACCAAACACCTGTAGCATTAACCTAACCTAACCAAACACCTGTAGCATTAACCTAACCTAACCAAACACCTGTAGCATTAACCTAACCTAACCAAACACCTGTAGCATTAACCTAACCTAACCAAACACCTGTAGCATTAACCTAACCTAACCAAACATCTGTAGCATTAACCTAACCTAACCAAACACCTGTAGCATTAACCTAACCTGACCAAACACCTGTAGCTTCACCCTAACCTGACCTGACCTAACCTAACCAAACACCTGTAGCATTAACCTAACCTAACCAAACACCTGTAGCTTCCCCCTAACCTGACCTAACGTTACCTAACCTAATCTAAACATACTCGTCACACTGAATTGACACAACTGGCCCTCTCCTCACACACCTGGCCCTCGCTTCACACACCTGGCCCTCACCTGACACACCTGGCCCTCACCTCACACACCTGGCCTTCACCTGACACACCTGGCCCTCACCTCACACACCTGGCCTTCACCTGACACACCTGGCCTTCACCTGACACACCTGGCCTTCACATCACATACCTAACCTTCACCTCACACACCTGGCCTTCACCTCACACACCTGGCCTTCATCTCACACACCTGGCCTTCATCTCACACACCTGGCCTTCACCTCACACACCTGGCCTTCACCTCACACACCTGGCCCTCACCCGGCCCTGGTAGTCCGTGTCAACAAGCGTCTCAGGGGAACTCAGCGGGAACATGACTAACTCAGACTAAGTAAATAATGGCGGTGGTAAGCAAAGGAAGAGGAGGAGTGAAGCAAGGAAGAGGCGGAGTGAAGCAAGGAAGAGGAGTGAGTGAGTCAAGGATGAGGAGGAGTGAAGCAAAGGAAGTGGAAGTAGGAAGTAAGGAAGAGGATGAGTGAAGCAAGGAAAAGGAGGAGTGAAGCAAGGAAGAAAGGAGGGATGAAACAAAGGAAGATGAGGAGTGAGGCAAGGAAGAGGAGGAATGAAGCAAGAAAAAAGGGGAGGGATGAAGCAAAGGAAGAGGAAGAATGAAGCAAAGGAAGAGGAGGAATGAAGCAAGGAAGAGGAGTGAAGCAAGGAAAAGGAGAAATGAAGCAAAGGAAGAGGAATGAAACAAGGAAGAGGAGTGAAGCAAGGAAGAGGGATAAAGCAAGGAAGAGGAAGATTGAAGCAAGGAAGAGGAGGAATGAAGCAAGGGAGAGGAGAAGGGATGAAGCAAAGGAAGTGGGATGAAGCAAGGAAGAGGAGGAATGAAGCAAGGAAGAAGACTGAAGAACGAAGAGAGGAACTAGGAGATAGAAGGAAGAGTGTTGAAGGGAAAATGGAGGGAGGGAGGGAGAGGGAGAGAGGGAGGGAGAGAGAGAGAGAGAGAGAGAGAGAGAGGAGGGAGGGAGAGGGAGGAGGGAGAGGGATGGAGGGGAGGGAGAGGAGATGGAGGAGGGAGGGATGGAGGGAGGGAGATGGAGGAGGAGGAGGGAGGGAGAGAGAGAGAGAGAGAGAGAGAGATGGAGGAGGGAGGGAGAGGGAGGAGGGAGGGAGAGGAGATGGAGGAGGAGGGAGGGAGATGGAGGAGGGAGGGAGATGGAGGAGGGAGGAGATGGAGGAGGGAGGGGGAGATGGAGGAGGAGGAGAGGAGATGGAGGAGAAAGGGAGAGGGAGAGGAGGAGGAGGGAGAGGGAGATGGAGGAGGGAGGGAGAGGGAGATGGAGGAGGGAGGAGAGGGAGATGGAGGAGGGAGGGAGAGGGAGAGGGAGGAGGGAGGGAGAGGGAGATGACGGAGGGAGGGAGAGGGAGAGGGAGAGGGAGGAGGGAGGGAGAGGGAGGAGGAGAAGGAGATGGAGGAGAAAGGGAGAGGGAGAGGGAGGAGGAAGGGAGAGGGATAGGAGGAAGGGAGAGGGAGATGGAGGAGGGAGGGAGAGGGAGATGGAGGAGGGAGGGAGAGCGAGATGGAGGAGGGAGGAGAGCGAGAGGAGAGGGAGGGAGAGGGAGGAGGAGGGAGAGGAGAGGGAGGAGGGAGGGAGAGGGAGGAGGGAGGGAGAGGGAGGAGGGAGGGAGAGGGAGATGGAGGAGGGAGGGAGAGGGAGGAGGGAGGGAGAGGGAGATGGAGCAGGGAGGGAGATGGAGGAGGGAGGAAGAGCGAGATGGAGGAGGGAGGGAGAGGGAGGAGGGAGGGAGAGGGAGGAGGGAGGGAGAGGGAGATGGAGGAGGGAGGGAGATGGAGAAGGGAGGGAGATGGAGGAGAGAGGGAGAGGGAGGAGGGAGGGAGAGGGAGATGGAGCAGGGAGGGAGAGGGAGGAGGGAGGGAGATGGAGGAGGGAGGGAGATGGAGGAGGGAGGGAGAGGGAGGAGGGAGGGAGAGTGAGATGGAGGAGAGAGGGAGAGGGAGGAGGGAGGGAGAGTGAGATGGAGGAGGGAGGGAGATGTAGGAGGGAGGGAGAGGGAGATGGAGGTTGTTGTGGCAGTATACAGGTGAACATCATCGATCCGGTAAAGTGTAGCGGGGCGGAGGGGGTGGGGGGAAGAGGAGGGTGGAAGCAAGGAGTGAGGGGAGGAAGGAGTGAGGGAAGCAAGGAGTGAGGGAAGCAAGGAGTGAGGGAAGCAAGGAGTGAGGGAAGCAAGGAGTGAAGGAAGCAAGGAGTGAGGGGAGGAAGGAGTGAGGGAAGCAAGGAGTGAGGGGAGGAAGGAGTGAGGGAAGCAAGGAGTGAGGGGAGGAAGGAGTGAGGGAAGCAAGGAGTGAGGGGAGGAAGGAGTGAGGGAAGCAAATAGTGAGGGGAGGAAGGAGTGAGGGAAGCAAGGAGTGAGGGAAGCAAGGAGTGAAGGAAACAAGGAGTGAGGGGAGCAAGGAGTGAGGGAAGCAAGGAGTAAGGAGAAGCAAGGAGTGAGGGGAGGAAGGAAAGCAAGGAGTGAGGGAAGCAAGGAGTGAGGGGAGGAAGGCAAGCAAGGAGTGTGGGAAGCAAGGAGTAAGGAGAAGCAAGGAGTGAGGGGAGGAAGGAGTGAGGGAAGCAAGGAGTGAGGGGAGGAAGGAGTGAGGGAAGCAAGGAGTGAGGGAAGCAAGGAGTGAGGGGAGGAAGGAGTGAGGGAAACAAGGAGTGAGGGAAGCAAGGAGTGAGGGGAGGAAGGAGTGAGGGAAGCATGGAGTGAGGGAAGCAAGGAGTGAGGTGAGGAAGGAGTGAGGGGAGGAAGGAGTGAGCGAAGCAAGGAGTGAGGGGAGGAAGGAGTGAGGGAAGCAAGGAGTGAGGGAAGCAAGGAGTGAGGGGAAGCAAAGAGTGAGGGGAGAAAGGAGTGAGGGGAGGAAGGAGTGAGGGGAGGAAGGAGTGAGGGAAGCAAGGAGTGAGGGGAGGAAGGAGTGAGGGAAACAAGGAGTGAGGGAAGCAAGGAGTGAGGGAAGCAAGGAGTGAGGGAAGCAAGGAGTGAGGGAAGCAAGGAGTGAGGGGAGGAAGGAGTGAAGGAAGCAAGGAGTGAGGGGAGGAAGGAGTGAGGGGAGGAAGGAGTGAGGGAAGCAAGGAGTGAGGGGAGGAAGGAGTGAGGGAAGCAAGGAGTGAGGGGAGGAAGGAGTGAGGGAAGCAAAGAGTGAGGGGAGGAAGGAGTGAGGGCAGGAAGGAGTGAGGGAAGCAAGGAGTGAGGGAAGCAAGGAGTGAGGGAAGCAAGGAGTGAGGGAAGCAAGGAGTGAGGGAAGCAAGGAGTGAGGGAAGCAAGGAGTGAGAGAAGCAAGGAGTGAGGGAAGCAAGGAGTGAGGGAAGCAAGGAGTGAGGGAAGCAAGGAGTGAGGGAAGCAAGGAGTGAGGGAAGCAAGGAGTGGGGGAAGCAAGGAGTGAGGGGAGGAAGGAGTGAGGGAAGCAAGGAGTGAGGGAAGCAAGGAGTGAGGGAAGCAAGGAGTGAGGGAAGCAAGGAGTGAGGGAAGCAAGGAGTGAGGGAAGCAAGGAGTGAGGGAAGCAAGGAGTGGGGGAAGCAAGGAGTGAGGGGAGGAAGGAGTGAGGGAAGCAAGGAGTGAGGGGAGGAAGGAGTGGGGGAGGAAGGGGTGAGGGAGGCAAGGAGTGAGGGGAGGAAGGAGTGAGGGAAGCAAGGAGTGAGGGGAGGAAGGAGTGAGGGAAGCAAGGAGTGAGGGGAGGAAGGAGTGAGGGAAACAAGGAGTGAGGGAAGCAAGGAGTGAGGGAAGCAAGGAGTGAGGGAAGCAAGGAGTGAGGGGAGGAAGGAGTGAGGGAAGGAAAGAGTGAGGGGAGGAAGGAGTGAGGGCAGGAAGGAGTGAGGGCAGGAAGGAGTGAGGGAAGCAAGGAGTGAGGGGAGGAAGGAGTGAGAGGAACAGCGGGAAGGAGTGAGGGAAGCAAGGAGTGAGGGAAGCAAGGAGTGAGGGGAAGAAGGAGCGAGAGGCACAGCGGGAAGGCAACAAGGCCCCCCCCCCCCCCCCACCCCTCTCGGCTGGCCACAAGACCTCGGGCATAATAGCATATCTCAGGGCCACACAGCCGCCATTACCCGCTCGAGGGCCATGTATCACGCACCACACAAGGTTATCCAGGTCACCAGAAGGTTATCCAGGTCACCAGAAGGTTATCCAGGTCATCACAAGGTTATCCAGATCACCACATGTTTTTCCAGGTCACCACAAGGTTACCCAGGTCACCACAAGGTTATCCAGGTCACTACAAAGTTACCCAGGTCATCACAAGGCTACCCAGGTCACCATTAGGTTATCCAGGTCACCACAAGTTTATTCAGGTTACCACTAAGTCACTTACAGGTCACAAACAGGTCACTAACAGGTCACCAACGGGTCACCTTTTGTGTTACTTTGACCCAACATATTCCCTGGTGATAGTGGTGGTGAGGTAAGATTAATGATTGTGATGATGAGTGATGGTAATAGTGATGATGATAGTGATGGTGAGGGAGAAAGCCACACCTTTACAGTAACCTTGATTCTGGCCGTCTCTGTAAGGTCACGCTGATACATTACTTCCAGGATTAATATGATGAGGATAGTGTTGCCCCCCCCCCCCTGCCAGCCCGCATCCTCCCCTCAGAGCCCTCATCTCCCCCCTGCCAGCCCGTATCCTCCCCTCAGAGCCCTCATCTCCCCCCTGCCAGCCCTCTTCTCCCCCTCCCAAACCTCATCCTCACCCCACCCCTGCCAGCCCTCATCCCCCCCCCCTTGCCAGTCCTCATCCTATATGCCAGACGCTCCCCCGGCTTAACACAACCACTCTCTCTGCTTACCTACCAGCCCCCTTTCCCACTGACTTAGTTAAAACGCTCTACCACCCCCATTGACTTACCAATGAAACTCTTCAAGGAGTTCTCCCCGGAGCTTGCTAAACCCCTATGCTCCATCATCAATGCTTATCTCAGTCAAGCCAGATGCCCAGCTGACTGGAAGACCTCTTTTGTATCACCAGTGCCCAAGTCAACCAGCCCACAGTCCTTAAATCAGCTACGACCTATTGCAATCACCCCAATACCCAGCCTACTCTGTGAAAGTTTTGTGTTCGACTAGGCTTATGCTGATATTGCTGGAGTCGTAGACCCTCAGCAATTTGACAATATGAAAACTTCCTCCACCACTCACTGTCTTGTCAGCTTTCTCGATTACATACAGGTATACCGCCATCTCGAGAAACGAAAAACATCTGTAGCTGTCGCCTTCATTGATTTCACGAAAGCATTCGACCTAGTCGACCACAATTTCATCATCAACAAAGCTATTGACCTCGGGCTTCGGAGAAGTCTTATACCATGGCTTACAGACTTCCTCAGTGACCGACGCCAAGCTGTACGCTTCCGAGGGGCTGTCTCCACCTTTCAGTCACTCACCTGTGGCGTCCCCCAAGGCACCAAGATGGGACCACTCTGCTTCCTTATGCTTATCAATGATGCCCTAAGAGAAACCCCTGCTCGCTGGAAATATGTCGACGACTTCACTATTGGGATCAGCGTCAACAATTCTGCTCCCGACTATACCGCCCTTCAGGATTTATTGAACAGTCTCCAAAACTGGGCCACCAACAACCACGTCACCATCAACCATACCAAGACCATGGTTATGCACATCAACCTCTCCTCCGACATTGTCCTACCCCCTTCCAATACTTTAGGTCCCAACACACTGCAAGTTGTAGATTCCACTAAGCTCCTCGGCGTCACCATAGACAACAAACTAAATTGGAAACCACAAGTCAGTGAAGTTGTCAAGTCCTCCAGTTTCCGTCTCCTCTTCCTCCGCCGACTCAAGTCCCTCGGAGTTCCTGCACCCGAGCTCCTCAGTGTCTACTCAACATTCATACTTCACAAGCTCACCTATGCCTCCCCCACCTGGTCTTCCTTCCTAAAAGCCACAGAACGTAAACACCTAGAAAAAGTGCAAAAGAGGGCATGCAAGATTATTCTCTCCCCTTCCTACTCCACATATCAAGAAGCGCTCAACACACTGACCCTTTCGACTCTCACTGACCATCACCACGACCTCATCTGCAAATTTGGTAAGAAGCTTCTGCACCATCCTCGACACCGGCTCCTACTACCACCTGAGATCCCTAGCCTGAGAATTGCTGTTCGACACCACAACCGCATCCAGCCCATACGTGCACGAACTGATCGCTATAAGAACAGCCCAGTCCCAACCATTGTAAAAATTATCAATAACTTGTAATAAACCAGTGTATTCACTCCCAGTCAATCCTACTTCTTGCACTGTCACTATGTTGAAATGCCCTGTAGTTTGAGCTTTTCCCCATCTAGTTATTATCTATCTTATCTGTATCACTTATGTTACTTGTATATTTTCAGCCTTCTGGCTGCTATGCTCTCTCAATAAACCGTTAATTATTATTATTATTATTTATTATTATCCTCCCTGCCAGCCCTCATAACCTACTACCTGCCAGCCCTCATCCCCCCTGCCAGTCCTCATCTCCTCCCTGTCAGCCCTCATCCTCACCCTCACCTGCCAGCCCTCATCCCCCCTGCCAGTCCTCATCTCCTCCCTGTCAGCCCTCATCCTCACCCCCACCTGCCAGCCCTCATTCCCCACCTGTCAGCCCTCATCTTCCCCTGCCAGCCCTCATATCCCCCTGCCAGCACTCATATCCCACTGCCAGCCCTCACTCTCACCTGCCAGCCCTCATCCATCCACCTCCCACTCCTCATAACCCCCATCTGCCAGCCCTCATCCCCCTACCAGCCCTCATCCCCCCTGTCAGACCTCATCCTCACCCTCACCTCCCAGCCATCATCCTCATCCTCACTTGCCAGCCCTTATCCCCCCATGCCAGCCCTCATTCCCACCATCTGCCAGCCCTCATCCCCACCATCTGCCAGCCCTCATCCCCACCATAAGAACATAAGAACATAAGAATGGAGGAAACTGCAACGGGCCTATTGACCCATACTGGGCAGTCCCGTTTACACCCAACCCCTATTGCTCATATAAGCATCCAACCTATGTTTGACGCTATTCAGCATATTCAAGTTAATGATGATATTTGGTAACTTGTTCCATTCGTCCACTACTCTGTTTCCAAACCAGTGTTTACCTATTTCACGCCGAATTCTAAATTTGTCTAATTTAAAACCATTGTTACTAGTTCGCTCCTGGTTGGATAGTTTGAGTACCTTTGTAATGTCCCCTTTGTTTAACTCTGACTTCCACTTATACACCTCTATCAGGTGGCCCCTCACTCTACGTCTCTCGAGGGAGTGCAAATTAAGATGCTTTAACCTGTCTCTATACTCAAGGTTCCTAATGCCCGGGACTAGTCTTGTCATTCTCCTCTGGATTCTTTCCAAGGATTCTATATCCATTCTGTAATACGGTGACCAGAACTGAACTGCGCAATCCAGGTGAGGTCTCACAAGCGCTAGATATAATTTTAAGATGACCTCGCTAGTCTTGTAACTAACACTCCTTTGTATGAACCCAAGTACTTTATTAGCCTTGTTACTAGCAAAAACACATTGTTTACTTGGCTTAAGATTCCTACTTATCATTACTCCTAAATCTCTCTCGCAGTCGGATTCCACAATGGCATCATTGTTCATCTGGTAACTGGTTTCCCTGTTTACATCTCCTATACTGAGTACTTTACATTTGTCCACATTGAATTTCATCTGCCATTTTTCCGACCATTCGAAAAATTTGTTTAGCTCTTCCTGTAGTTTTGCAGAGCCCTCGCCAGATTTAATAACACGTCCTATTTTAGTGTCATCAGCAAATTTACTTATGTTGTTGTCTATGCCCTCATCCCCACCATCTGCCAGCCCTCACCCCACCTACTAGCCCTCACCCACGGAGTCACCTACTGTACAATATTGTTAGACTACTAAGGCGTGTGCCGGGCAATCCATTATTGGTATTGCACAATGTGAGTCATGCCGAGGGCCAACTACCCACATCATGGACCAGCAGTATTGTTGTACCAATACCGAAACCAGGACAGCCTGATGCTTTTCGTCCCATATCACTAACCAGCTGCCTGTGTAAAACCTTTGAGAGGATGGTTCTTGGCAGACTTTAGTAGAGAATCAGAGAACACATGTCTCCTAACATACTGTATATGGCTTCACCCATGGTAAAGGTGTACATAAATGCATCACCACATAGGAGATCGGCTGTTACACTAACCAACAGAAGAGCTGCTGCACTGTTTCAGGGTTACAAAAGTGAAGTCAAAGATATGCAACTTGGCACCCCCAAGGTGGAGTGCTTAGTCCCACTTTAATTGGGGGACACATTGTAAGCTCCCCAACCTACCTAATGGATTTGTGTACAATACTTCCATACGTGGGTAAGATTTGCTCTAACTAAAATAAATTTCAAATAACACTGGAAAAAATGATGAGTCAGTGTTGTGGTGCGAAGAGTCTGATTTATCCCATAACATGAGACAATGTTGTCTGACCCTCGACGGTGTTGTTACAAATCAAGATCAACATTGCACAACACATTATAGTCTACTACTGCAAAACTCTGGCGTGTTAAGCTGCTGGTGGTGTATAGTAACAGCTGGACTGACTGGAGTAACATCTGGTTCGACTGTAGCTTACCATGGGGCTCTAGGCTATCATGGAGCTCTAGGCTACCACAAGGTCAGCTGGGTTGTGCTGAGCCTGGTTGAAGATGGGTACGTCGGCCTGTGCTAGGTTGGGCAGGGTAGGCTTAACTAGGGGTAAGTTAAGAGGGAGGGAGGGAGGGAGGGGCTAATCTTTAGGTTTCCCAAATTCTGCCAAACAGACACAAGAAAAATACAAATGATAAACAAGAAATAAAGTATTAAAAAATACATCGGTAATAAAAATTAGTCTCTGCGTCAATTAGTTTATTTGGGGTTCTGACATCACAGTGACGTCAGAATATGGATGTGGGATAACCACATTCATTACACGGAGTACAGAACTGGCAGTAGTTTACGGGAGTTAAACGGTAACTAAATGACTCAGGTGACTAACGAGAGATAAACGGTAACTAAATGACTGAGGTGACTAACGAGAGTTAAACGGTAACTAAATGACTCAGGTGACTAACGAGAGATAAACGGTAACTACATGACTCAGGTGACTAACGTTAGATAAACGGTAACTAAATGACTCAGGTGACTAACGAGAGTTAAACGGTAACTAAATGACTCAGGTGACTAACGAGAGATAAACGGTAATTACATGACTCAGGTGACTAACGAGAATTAAACGGTAACTAAATGACTCAGGTGACTAACGAGAGATAAACGGTAACTACATGACTCAGGTGACTAACGAGAGATAAACGGTAACTAAATGACTCAGGTGACTAACGAGAGATAAACGGTAACTACATGACTCAGGTGACAAACGAGAGATAAACGGTAACTACATGACTCAGGTGACTAACAAGAGATAAACGGTAACTACATGACTCAGGTGACTAACGAGAGATAAACGGTAACTAAATGACTCAGGTGACTAACGAGAGATAAACGGTAACTACATGACTCAGGTGACTAACGAGAGTTAAACGGTAACTAAATGACTCAGGTGACTAACGAGAGTTAAACGGTAACTGAATGACTCATGTCAATAAACAGAATACGTGTGGATGGTTCAGCACACCGTCCACATATAAAGGATTGGTCAGTGTGTCTGTTGAAGGTGGTGCACAGGTGCTGTGTGTGTTAGGGTGTGTCATAGGAGGGAAGATCAGCTAAAACTAATGGCCCATCACTTTTTTGGTAGATTTTAGTGTATATAAACAGAAAATAATTTCAGTTTCAATATTTTGCAACCTTTTGCTAGGTAAATTTTAGCGTGAAATTTATCGAAAATCTAACGTACAGCTGCATTAGTGCATTACAATTAAATAGTGAACATTGCTTTCTGACTTCATTCTTTAACAACCCAACTAACAATATTTTTTTCTGTTTCAGATTCTGATGCATTTATAAGTTGATAATATTTGCGATGGCTGCTTGTGTCAGGACGAGGAACCAAAAATCCAGCCATCTCAGTCACTATCTTGGGTCTGGGAGAGAGCTCCTGAAGTCGGAGTTGTCTACATTGAGAGATGCTTTGAGATACGGTGTTTTAATCAGGCAAATCAGTGAAAAGAACCAAAGCACTTACACAAACAAAGACATTGCCAGTGATATGACCAAAGCTGTCTTGGCACAGTACACTCTGGCTAACGCTCAGTTCAAGCCTCCAGTCATAACAAGTCAGAAGAAGATTAGGGAGAGCTGCTAGCCAGTTGGGAAAAGGCAAGAGATATCTTGGCATTTGTCAAAGCACAGAGAGAGAAGACTGGCAGTATAGGGCTCTCATGATTTCTAGCCAAGATATTCCGGGGTCCAAGAGACAGGAGGCTGCCACAGAGAGACAGAAGAGTTGCCGAGGAAAAGAGACTTGAGAAGGCCCAGGGTGAGGTAAAAAAGGCCGATGATTGGAGTCAAGCTGATTCAGAGTTTAATGACTTCCCCATGGCTGATCCAAGTGCTGACCAGGAGAATGGTGACTTTGTCCCTAACCCAGAAAATAATGATCCCAAACCTTCCAGGCATAAGATTCGAAATAGGAAAGATATCCCGAGCATAGCTCTGGCCAGCATGCGACACCACACTGGTCTCAGAGAAACTGCAGAGATAGCAACAGCTGCCTGGATTGACGGTGGTTTGATAACACCTGATGATGTTCACCTGGTGACAGATCATAACAAAGTAAGGAGAGCTCAGGAGAAACTTGTCAGTAACCTAGAAGAGGAGTTTGATAAGGGGATAAGAGAAAATAGAATCAATTGTTTGTTCTTTGATGGGAGAAGGGATGACACTAAAGTGTTCATGAAAGTTCGAGATTCTGACAAGTTGTTCCCTGCCATGGTGAAGGAGGAACACTACTCCTGCTGCAGTGAACCAGGAGGGAAGTATTTGTGGCATTTCACTCCAGAGAAAGATGACATCAGGAAACCAGCTGAGATAGTGGCAGATAACATTGTGAACTGGCTCAGAGAGAGGAACGTAGACCAGACCCTGCAGGCCATTGGAGGGGACAGCACCAACACGAACACAGGGTGGCAAGGGGGGGGGGGGGGGTCATACAGTGGATAGAGCGGAAGATTGGGAGGAAGCTGGTCTGGATTGTTTGTGACCTCCACACCAACGAGTTGCCACTCAGACATCTGATCCAGGAGCTGGATGGCAAGACTCTTTCAAACAACAGATGGTCTGGTCCTCTTGGCAAGATGCTGGACTCTGCCACTGAGTTAGAAATAAATCCGAGCTTTGAAAAAATCACAGTTGGCCCTCCACTCGTTGAGCTTGCACATACTGTCATTGACGACCTGAGTACTGACCAGTACTATGGTTACATGATTTGCAGTGCCATCAAAACTGGGGTCATGCCTGATAGACTTGCTTACCTGCAGATAGGTCCAGTCTCACATTCTAGGTGGCTCACAACGGCTCTCAGGTTCTGCAGAATTTGGGTCGCTCATCATAAACTGAAAGGGATCCAGCTTCACAACCTGAGACTTATTGTCCAATTAATCGTGAGTGTCTACTTGCCAAATTGGTTCAACACCAAGGTCAAGTCATCGTTCTCCGAAGGTCCGAGGCATGTTCTCTTCCAGCTTGAGCTCCTGAGGAGTCAGCCAAGGAAGGTTGTTCAGATTGTGGAGCAGACTGTGAGGAGATCTTCCTGGTATGCTCATCCCGAGGCAGTTCTGCAGACAATGCTCTGCAGTAAGGATGAGGAGGAGAGAAGAGTGGCAGTCAAAAAGATCTTGGATATGAGACTTATGAGAGGATCTGGGCATGACGAATCAGTTGGTGACGATTCCTTCAGGGACAGGAAGACTCCTGAAGTCAATCTAGGTGCCAAGACCCTCACTGATCTCATAGATCTGGATAACATCCAGGCTGGCAGTGAGCCCCCTCTTACCTGCAGCCTCACCAATGTTCAAGTCAGAGCTTTCCTGGACAACCCCATGCATGTCCCTGCCTAGCCCTCGCACACCCAGAGTATAGAGCGTTGTGTACAGCAAGTGAGCGGGGCCAGCAGTCACGTGTACAGCCAGGAGAGGAGGGAAGGCTACATCCGAGCTCAGGTGGTCAGCAGGGAGGTGATGAGTAGAAACAGAAGCAAGAAAGACATGTTCTCTATGGTGTGCAGCAACACCGGGTCGTAGTAGTAAAACCGGTTTTTGTATTTGATGATTTTGTTTTCTAAAGGAATATTAAATTTAATAAATGTGTCAAGATCATTCGTTTCACTATTCTGGATCATTTTCATCCTAATAAATTAACCTGATACATTTACTTTACTTTAAATAAGCTATTTAGTGGTGTTGGTAAAAGGGTGGGAATACTGAATTTTCATAAGATTTCAAGTTAAAATTTACCTAGCAAAAAATGAAAACTTTTCAAATGTGAAGATATCACATGATTCTGCACATAGAACTACATCATTAATACCATGGGCCGATTTTTCAAACTCAAAAAAAAAAAATTCGCCTCCGTATGACACACCCTAGTGTGTGTGTCACTTTGTTATCATAATTGAGTTACATCCATAGAAACCCTCCATGTAAGGTAACAGGTGAGGCCCTTCAAGTGAGAACCACACGAACAACAAAACGGCGGCCCAAGAGATGTGTGTTATAATCCTCAAAATTTCCCTCTCAAGTGGTGGTTAATCTTAAGGTAAAATAATCTCGGGGGCTAATGTTCACGTGATGATTTATGTGATGGTGGTGAGACAACAGCACGTGATGGAACTGTAGTAGGGAGTAAACATCACCTTCTACAGCTACACGTACGCTGCTGTAGCCACACATCCTGCACCAGCACGTCACCCACATGCTGGAACATCCTCACTACATCTACACATAATCAAACCAAGAAACATCACAATATGGATCAAGTTACTCGCAGGATCTAGTGACTTAACCTGGCTGGGATGAGAAGGTGGTGGTGGGGGGAGGGGGAAGGGGGGGTGAGGTTCTCCTTGACCTACATACACCAGCTGGCTCATCACCTCACCGACACATTCCTGACGGAGAAGTCTCCCCTCCAAGCTCACTCAGCCCGACCCCTACCTGCCGAGTAATGCACTTCCTGGATACCTTTCATCGCCACAGTCACAGTTATAGAGAGTTCACATTATAGATTATATAAATACAAAGTGAACCACAACTGGGACAACAATAACGTGTTCCGGCTATTAAATCATCTGAAGGAATCTGAACCGACGTAAACCTGGCCCTAACTACCACAGTCTAAGTCTTGAACAACATAACAAACACCCACACTATCATATACACTTCACATACACCCCACAACCCCGTTATCCATGAAGAGGTTTATTGTAAAATATTTTGTACAACCTGGTCCGCGGCCCTCCCTGTTGCCTCTTTGTGTGACGAGGCTGCCAGGTGGCCGGGCTGGGCTGGTCCGGCCTCAAACACTGCCAAAATCCTCTTAGAATCTTCAATACGGATGGAGGGGCCAAGCTCCTTACGTGCGGGAACTGTGGCAGGTGTCGGTGTGGTAGGGAGGCAGGTATTACTGTGGTGTGGTAGAGACAGGTGTGGTGTTGTGTGGTAGAGACAGGTTTGGTGTGGTATGGTAGAGAGACAGGTGTTAATATGGTGTGGTAGGGAGGCAGGTGTTAGTGTGGTGTGGGTGTGGTAGAGAGACAGGTGTTAGTGTGGTATGGTGTGGTAGAGAGACAGGTGCTAGTGTGATATGGTAGAGAGACAGGTGTAAGTGTGATATAGTAGAGAGACAGGTGTTGGTGTGGTGTGGTAAAGAGACAGGTGTTAGTGTGATATGGTAGAGAGACAGGTGTTAGTGTGGTGTGGTAGAGAGAGACAGGTGTTGGTGTGGTGTGGTAGAGAGACAGGTGTTAGTGTGATGTGGTAGAGAGACAGGTGTGGTGTGGTAGAGAGACAGGTGTTAGTGTGGTGTGGTAGGGAGGCAGGTGTTAGTGTGGTATGGTAGGGAGACAGGTGTTAGTGTGGTGTGGTAGGGAGGCATGTGTTAGTGTGGTGTAGTGTGGTAGGGAGGCAGGTGTTAGTGTGGTATGGTAGGGAGACAGGTGTTAGTGTGGTGTGGTAGGGAGGCAGGTGTTAGTGTGGTGTGGGTGTGGTAGGAAGGACATACGGGGGGTAACAAGGTGAGGGCTTGTTATGTACTGTACATTAATGAAGAGACACGCAGACAGGTGAACTAATCAATACAGGTAAAAAATAAAGGTGTATTGTTGTCCGCAGGTGCTTGTGTAAAGGGAACCTCTTAACAGGATTACACCAATAGACTTAGGATTAAAACACCTCAGTATTCACCACCCCCTCCAATGCCTTAGTCCTCCCCTCATTCTCCTCTTCTTACTCTCCTCTCCCCTCTTTTCTATCCTCTTCTCCTTTCTTTTGTGGTGGTCATCCTTATACTTTTATTCTCTTTTCTCTGTATCCTATCCCTAGTCTCTCTCTTCTTTATCACTTCATCATTATTTATCTTCCTCTTCTATCCTCTTTTCCACTTGCGCCACAACCTCTTCTTCCCCCTCTTTATATCCACACCCTGCACTTCCTCTTCTCCTTCAAACCCTTTATTTCTCTTCCTTCCGTGTATCTACTTCTTCTTCTTCTTCTTCTTCTCCCTACTTTTCCGTTAGTCTTCGTCTCCTCCCCTTCCGTCTCTTCCGTCCTTCTAGCCGTTCCATCTATACTTAATCTTATCAGAAATATTATTAGTTTTATCTTTTTTCATACCCAGTTGGTCCAAGTCCACCCCTATCGCGAGAAGCCCTGATAGCTGTTATCTCTCTCTCTCTCTCTCTCTCTCTCTTACACATCACCCGTCAGACAGCCGCCCCACAAACTCCCCTTATTACATTTCTTTCACATCGTGGTAGTGGAAGAAGTATCTGACCCGCGCCTCTACTGCACTGCGTCGAGCTGACTTAGTTTGGTGAGCAGAGGAGCTTGTCTAGATGTGCCTAGGTTGGGGGGTAGGGGGGGAGGGGGGGAGGGAGGGAGGGAGGGAAAGAGGAAAGGAGGGGGGGGGGGAAGATGGAGGGAGAGAGGGAAGGCAAGAGTAAGGAGGGAGGGTTGGACGTGAAGGGGGTATTTCTGGACGTGGGTGGGAGAACGGGGAGGCGGAGTAGGGAGTTCTGTGGTACTGCAGTGCGTCGAGTTAGGAGGAGGGGAGGGGTCCTGTTGCTCTTGTTGGGGTGTAGGAGGGAAGGGTAAAGAGCTCTGGGAGAGGGGGGGGGGTATTTTGTTGACGAAGATGGTGATTATCTGGACTTTCCTGGTGGTGGAGAGGAGGGACATACCTGTTGGTGGGGGGAGGACATACCTGTTGGTGGGGGGAGGGGGCTTGAGGATCACTTAACAGTACAGTTGGTGCTCAGTAGGGGAGGGGGGAGGGGTGAGGGGGAAGAATTTGGACTTGACATATAGGTGGAAAGATGTGAACAAGTAGAAGGAAGATGGAATGGCGGTTAAAAGAAGTGGAGGGCAGCCCCCCCCCCCCCCCCCCAACACACGAGACTCCCCCAGAGTGGCAGGAGATAAGGAGTGTGATAGTGTCGTCTTATCTCACCCCACACGACGGCTCGCTATCTCCTCCCTGTTCCCTTCACTCCCTCCCCCCCCCCCTCCCCCTCTTCACACACTGCCTCACTCCCCTATTAAATAATAATAATAACAATAATAATAATATTTATTCAGTAAAATCATCATACATAATTACATTTGGCTTAGTATTTATATATACACTGTGCAGGTATACAGTTCGTAATGTACAGTATATAGACAACACAGGTATACGGTATACATAGGCAGTTACAGGTATACAACTTCCAATAAACCTAGACCAATACAGGGAAACATTCAATGGTAAACAATGCAATTCAACCAAAGCCAAAATAAGCCATCACCTGTTTATTTCCAGGGATACAAGTGATGCTGGTCTTACACACACACACACACACACACACTCTTCTCCTGCTGTAGTTTTATCTATTATATAATTTTAAGTTTTAGTTTTGAAGTGTTTGATAATCCTGTTTGTTTTACTGTGGTGTTCAGGTAAGTTGTTAGACCACACTCCCTCACTTCCCTCCTATTCTCCCTCACTTCCCTCCTATTCTCCCTCACTTCCCTCCTATTCTCCCTCACTTCCCTCCTATTCTCCCTCACTTCCCTCCTATTCTCCCTCACTTCCCTCCTATTCTCCCTCACTTCCCTCCTATTCTCCCTCACTTCCCTCCTATTCTCCCTCACTTCCCTCCTATTCTCCCTCACTTCCCTCCTATTCTCCCTCACTTTCCTCCTATTCTCCCTCACTTCCCTCGTATTCTCCCTCACTTCCCTCCTATTCTCCCTCACTTCCCTCCTATTCTCCCTCACTTCCCTCCCTCACTCACACCTACCTGTACTGTACTGCTTCTCATCTATAACTCACCTCATCTTATTTCTCAATTGTCTCTCACTCTCCTTTCTTACCTGTTCCTCCACTTCTCTCTCTCTCAGTAATGCCACCCCCCCTCTCTCTCTCGGTAATGCCCCCTCTCCTCCCCTCTCTCTCTCAGTAATGCCCCCTCTCCCCCTCAGTAATGCTACCCCCTCTCTCTCTCAGTAATGCCCCCTCTACCCCCTCTCTCTCTCAGTAATGCCCCCTCTCCCCCTCTCTCTCTCTCTCTCAGTAATGCCCCCTCTCCTCCCCTCTCTCTCTCAGTAATGCCCCCTCTCCCCCTCTCTCTCTCAGAAATGCCCCCACTCCCCCCCTCTCTCTCTCTCAGTATGACCCCACTCCCCCTCTCTCTCTCTCTCTCAGTATGACCCCTCTCCCCCTCTCTCTCTCTCAGTAATGCCTCCTCTCCTCCCCTCTCTCTCAGTAATGCCCCCTCTCCTCCCCTCTCTCTCTCAGTAATGCCCCCTCTCCCCCCTCTCTCTCTCAGTAATGCCCCCCTCTCTCTCTCAGTAATGCCCCCTCTCCTCCCCTCTCTCTCTCTCAGTAATGCCCCCTCTCCCCCCCTTTCTCTCTCAGTAATGCCCCCTCTCCTCCCCTCTCTCTCAGTAATGCCCCCTCTCCCCCCTCTCTCTCTCAGTAATGCCCCTCTCCCCCCCCTCTCTCAGTAATGCCCCCCTCTCTCTCTCAGTAATGCCCCCCTCTCTCTCTCAGTAATGCCCCCTCTCCTCCCCTCTCTCTCTCAGTAATGCCCCCTCTCCCCCCCTTTCTCTCTCAGTAATGCCCCCTCTCTCTCTCAGTAATGCCCCCTCTCCTCCCATCTCTCTCTCAATAATGCCCCCTCTCCCACCCCCCTCTCTCTCTCTCAGTAATCTTTTCATCCTTTCAATAAATCACAAGATGGACTTTAAGGACCGCAGGATGGACTTTAAGGACCGCAGGATGGACTTTGAGGACAGTAGGATGGACTCTGAATCATAGGAAGCAGAATGGACTGAGGACCGCGGGATGGACTCTGAATCATAGGAAGGAACTCTCAGACTTGTAGAATGGACTCTGAGGACCGTTGAATACTCTCAGATTCATAGCATGGACTATAGGGATTATAGGATGGACTCTGGGGATTATAGGATGGACTCTGGGGATTATAGGATGGACTCTGGGGATTATAGGATGGACTCTGGGGATTATAGGGTGGACTCGGGGGATTATAGGATGGACTCTGGGGATTATAGGATGGACTCTGGGGATTATAGGATGGACTCTGGGGATTATAGGATGGACTTTGGGGATTATAGGATGGACTTTGGGGATTATAGGATGGACTCTGGGGATTATAGGATAGACTCTGGGGACTATAGGATGGACTCTGGGGATTATAGGATAGACTCTGGGGATTATAGGATGGACTCTGGGGATTATAGGATGGACTCTGGGGATTATAGGATGGACTCTGGGGATTATAGGATGGACTCTGGGGATTATAGGATAGACTCGGGGGGATTATAGGGTGGACTCTGGGGATTATATGATGGACTCTGGGGATTATAGGATGGACTTTGAGGATTGTATGATACTCAGGATTGTAGGATGGACTCTGGGGATTGTAAATTGGACTCCGAGGATTGTAGGATGGACTCTGAGGATTGTTGGGTGGACTCTGAGGATTATAAATTGGACTCTGATGATTATAGGATGGACTCTGAGGATTATAGGGCGGACTCTGGGGTTTATAAGATGGTCTCTGAGGATTGTAGGATGGATTTTGAGGATTGTTAGGTGGACTCTGAGGATTGTAAATTTGACTCAGAGGATCACAGGATGGACTCTGGGTAATGTAGGGTGGACTCTGAGGATTGTACGATGGAGTCTGAGGATTACTGGATGGATTCTGGGAATTATAGCGTGGACTCTGAGGATTGTTGTGTGGACTCTGAGGATTGTTGGTTGGACTCTGGGGATTGCTGGGTGGACTCTGGGGATTGTTGGGTGGACTCTGACGATTGTTGGGTGGACTCTGACGATTGTTGGGTGGACTCTGACGATTGTTGGGTGGACTCTGACGATTGTTGGGTGGACTCTGACGATTGTTGGGTGGACTCTGACGATTGTTGGGTGGACTCTGACGATTGTTGGGTGGACTCTGACGATTGTAGGGTGGACTCTGACGATTGTAGGGTGGACTCTGAGGATTGTTGGTTGGTACTGAGGATTGTAGGGTGAACTCTGAGGATTGTAGGGTGGACTCTGAGGATTGTTGGGTGGTCTCTGATGATTGTTGGGTGGACTCTGAGGATTGTAGGGTGGACTCTGAGGATTGTTGTGTGGACTCTGAGGATTGTAAATTGGACTCTAATGATTATAGGATGGACTCTCATGCTTGTAGGATGGACTCTGAGGATTGTTGGGTGGACTCTGTGGATTGTTGGTTGGACTCTGGGGATTGTTGGGTGGACTCTGGGGATTGTTGGGTGGACTCTGGGGATTGTTGGGTGGACTGAAGATTGTTGGGTGGATTCTGGGGATTGTTGGGTGGATTCTGGGGATTGTTGTGTGGACTCTGAGGATTGTAAATTGGACTGTAATGATTATAGGATGGACTCTCATGCTTGTAGGATGGACTCTGAGGATTGTTGGGTGGACTCTGATGATTGTTGGGTGGACTCTGAGGATTGTTGGGTGGACTCTGTGGATTGTTGGTTGGACTGGGGATTGTTGGATGGACTCTGATGATTGTTGGGTGGACTCTGAAGATTGTTGGGTGGATTTTGGAGATTGTTGGGTGGATTCTGGGGATTGTTGTGTGGACTCTAAGGATTGTAAATTGGACTGTAATGATAATAGGATGGACTCTCATGCTTGTAGGATGGACTCTGAGGATTGTTGGGTGGACTCTGTGGATTGTTGGGTGGACTCTGAGGATTGTTGTGTGGACTCTGAGGATTGTTGGGTGGACTCTGGGGATTGTTGGGTGGACTCCGAGGATTGTTGGGTGGACTCTGAAGATTGTTGGGTGGATTCTGGGGATTGTTGGGTGGACTCTCATGATTGTTGGGTGGACTCTGAGGATTGTTGGGTGGACTCTGGGGATTGTTGGGTCGACTCTGAGGATTGTAGGATGGACTCTGAGGATTGTAGGATGGACTCTGAAGATTGTTGAGGACTCTGGGGATTGTTGATTGGACTCTGATGATTGTTGGGTGGACTCTGAGGATTGTTGGGTGGACTCTGAAGACTGTTGGGTGGACTGTGAGGATTGTTGGTTGGACTGAGGATTGTTGGGTGGACTCTGAGGATTGTAGGGTGAACTCTGAGGATTGTAGGGTGGACTCTGAGGATTGTAGGGTGGACTCTGAGGATTGTAGGGTGGACTCTGAGGATTGTAGGGTGGACTCTGATGATTGTTGGGTGGACTCTGAGGATTGTTGGGTGGACTCTGAGGATTGTTGGGTGGACTCTGATGATTCTTGGTGTGGACTCTGGGGATTGTTGGGTGGACTCTGAGGATTGTTGGGTGGACTCTGAGGATTGTTGGGTGGACTCTGAGGATTGTAATTTGGACTCTGATGATTATAGGATGGACTCTGAGGATTATAGGATAGACTCTGGGGATTGTTGGGTGGACTCTGAGGATTGTAGGGTGGACTCTGAGGATTGTAGGGTGGACTCTGAGGATTGTTGGGTGGACTCTGAGGATTGTTGGGTGGACTCTGAGGATTGTTCGTGTGGTCTCTGGGGATTGTTGTGTGGACTCTGAGGATTGTAGGGTGGACTCTGATGATTGTTGGGTGGACTCTGAGGGTTGTAGGGTGGACTCTGAGGATTGTAGAGTGGACTCTGAGGATTGTTGGGTGGACTGTGAGGATTGTTGGGTGGACTCTTAGGATTGTAAATTGGACTCTGATGATTATAGGATGGACTCTGAGGATTATAGGATAGACTCTGGGGATTGTTGGGTGGACTCTGAGGATTGTAGGGTGGACTCTGAGGATTGTTGGGTGGACTCTGAAGATCGTTGTGTGGACTCTGAGGATTGTAGGATGGACTCGGGGGATTGTTGGGTGGACTGATGATTGTAAATTGGACTCTGAGGATTGTTGGGTGGACTCTGAGGATTGTAATTTGGACTCTGATGATTATAGGATGGACTCTGAGGATTATAGGATAGACTCTGGGGATTGTTGGGTGGACTCTGAGGATTGTTGGGTGGACTCTGAGGGTTGTAGGGTGGACTCTGAGGAGTGTAGAGTGGACTCTGAGGAGTGTAGAGTGGACTCTGAGGATTCTTGGGTGGACTCTGGGGATTGTTGGGTGGACTCTGAGGATTGTTGGGTGGACTCTGAGGATTGTTGGGTGGACTCTGAGGATTGTTGGGTGGACTCTGAGGATTGTTGGGTGGACTCTGAGGATTGTTGGGTGGACTCTGAGGATTGTTGGGTGGACTCTGAAGATCGTTGTGTGGACTCTGAGGATTGTTGGGTGGTCTCTGAAGATCGTTGTGTGGACTCTGAGGATTGTAGGATGGACTCGGGGGATTGTTGGGTGGACTGATGATTGTAAATTGGACTCTGAGGATTGTAGGGTGGACTCCGAGGATTGTAGGGTGGACTCCGAGGATTGTTGGGTGGACTCTGAGGATTGTTGGGTGGCCTCTGAGGATTATAAATTGGACTCCGAGGATTGTTGGATGGACTCTGAGGATTGTAAATTGGGCTCGGGATTATACAATGGACTCTGCGGATTATGTGATGGACTCTCAGACATGTTGGGTGGACTCTGAGGATCGTTGGATGGGCTCTGAGGATTGTAGGATGGACTCTCAAACATGTTGGGGGGACTCTGAGGATTGTAGGATGGACTCTGAGGACCGTGGGTTCGACTCTGAGGACCGTGAGTTGGACTCTGAGGACCGTGAGTTGGACCCTGAGGACCGTGGGTTGGACCCTGAGGACCGTGGGTTGGATTCTGGTAAGACATCATCTTGAGGACCATAGGATATTATGGGGGATCCTTGAATGTTTGTAGGATGGTGTAAGGGATAGTGTGATGGTCCTACAAGACTCCCTTATGATAGAGCAGGAGGACCCACAAGGCTCGGGACGCTCTGTCTGCTGGCGACGCCCCGCGGTGTCCTGCAGAGAGTGAGTCGTGGGATCGAAGACACCAGCCAGCGCCGTCTGGGTGTCTGGGGCAGGCTGTCTGGGTGTCTGGAGCCGGGTGTCTGGAGCCGGCTGTCTGGGTGTCTGGAACCGGCTGTCTGGGTGTCTGGAGCCGGCTGTTTGGGTGTCTGGAGCCGGCTGTCTGGGTGTCTGAAGCCGGCTGTCTGGGTGTCTGAAGCCGGCTGTCTTGGTGTCTGAAGCCGGCTGTCTGGAGCCGGCTGTCTGGGTGTCAGGAGCCGGCTGTCTGGGTGTCCGGAGCCAGCTGTCTGGGTGTCTGGTGCCGGCTGTCTGGGTGTCCGGAGCCAGCTGTCTGGGTGTCTGGTGCCGGCTGTCTGGTGGCTGAAGCCAGCTGTCTGTGTTTGGAGCCGGCTGTCTAGGTACTGAAGCCGGCTGCCTGGGTGTTCGGAGCCGGCTCCTTGGGTCGTGGCCTAAGTTGACACAGGAAGACGACAATCTAAAGAAAATTACATTAAAAGTTAAGATATTTGGAATCTCTTTTAAAATTTGACGAACATGGTTGGTGGTGATAATGGTGATGGTGGTGGTGATAATGGTGATGGTGGTGGTGATAATGGTGATGGTGATAGTGGTGATGGTGGTGGTGGTGATAATGGTGATGGTGATAGTGGTGATGGTGGTGGTGATAATGGTGATGGTGATAGTGGTGATGGTGGTGGTGATAATGGTGATGGTGATAGTGGTGATGGTGGTGGTGATGATGGTGGTGGTGATAATGGTGATGGTGATAGTGGTGATGGTGGTGGTGATGATGGTGATAGTGGTGATGGTGATAGTGGTGATAATGGTGATGGTGATAGTGGTGATGGTGGTGGTGATAATGGTGATGGTGATAGTGGTGATGGTGGTGGTGATAATGGTGATGGTGATAGTGGTGATGGTGATAGTGGTGATAATGGTGATGGTGATAGTGGTGATGGTGATAGTGGTGATAATGGTGATGGTGATAGTGGTGATGGTGGTAGTGATAATGGTGATGGTGATAGTGGTGATGGGGGTGGTGTTAGTGATGATGGTAGTGGTGATGGTAATAGTGATAGTGGGAAGGGAAGACATTGGTGATGGCAGGAGGGAGGAAAGGAAAAAAATAAATTGTGCGGTGTAGCCCGACTCCCCTCACAACCCACCTAACGCTGGGAAATAAACCTTGGATGCCTAATCTGCATGTGATCCTAAATAAAAAAAATAAAATATCACTTCTTGAATTCATATACCTGTGTTCTGGTAATTAAACTTATATACCTGTGTGTCATAAGAATGTATATCGGGGAATACAAGCACAGATTTAGGTATTAAGTTTAGGTGGTACAAGTGTTCTCATATCAATAATCATAAAGCCAATCACCCGAAGAATTGACGCCCCGCTCCCTCTTATTTCAACGGAAGACTAACACTAACCTAACCTAACCCCCTAGGTACCGTAAGCGGAGTTAAAATTGAGGTGATATAAAATAGAAGGCCAATCTTCAGGTGAACCCATAAACGTAGCGTCATAACCTAACCTAACCTACATATGACTTGAAATGCGTAGTTTGGTGACACGAATAACTTATCTGAGGTGAGGTCAACTCGTCCCCAAATCACCTGGCGACTACCACATCGTCACCAGGGGGATCAGAGGGCCGGTCACCTACTACCCACTAGGTCGTCTCAGAGGGCAATCTTATCTCCTCAGCGATATCTGATTACTAACACCACCACCAGGGTCGTGTTTATGACTTCTGACTACTGTACTGAGAGTTTGGGACGTTGGTGCTGCGTATATCTTATGGTCGTGGGTGATAAATGAACCCCGTCAACACACCAGTATAGTAGTTTGATTCAGGACAGCTTGCTGATAACGTGGGGGGAAATGACCAATAATTTGATAAACAACTTTTTTTTATTAATCTTCACTTGGGTAGATCTAAATATGATTCCAAAACCAAATTAGTAGTGATTAATAGTCATGCTAGTAACTTAATGGATAATCTAAAACCAAATAAGTTGCCAGGTCCCGATGAAACAATAATTACTAAAGGAACGTACAGGAAAGATCTTATCATGCCTCTGTTAGAAATATACTGAAAGCAATACCCCCCACAAATTCACTTCAGAATCACCATGAAAGACTAAAAGTTGATTAATAACCCTCACTCAACATAGCTCCACTAAAGGGTGTTCATGTCAAGACAAATTTATTATCATTCTTCTCAAACGTTTTCTAATTTAAATGAAGGAAGGGAAATAGTTGTGGATGAACGGAAAAATCTTAAAACTTCACATGAAATAAATTGAGATGAAATTTCAGGTAAACCAGACACTTTATTACTGAGCCAGGCAGGCAGGCAGGCAGGCAGGCAGGCAGGCAGGCAGGCAGGCAGTTAGGTAGGTAATGAGTGAGTGATGAGGAAGATAAGCCCAGTCTTCCTCAACGCTTGACGAAAAAGTAAAAAATTCGGCATGTGCTTGATCATGCTTGATAAACACACACACTCGCTTCAACACATTCTGGAACATCGAACCCTCAAGTGATGTAGAGATTCCAAGTATCCGTGAAAGGTGTTGAACTCTCTCTGTGGGAGGGGGGGTGCAAAGGTCTCTCTCTCTCTCTCTCTCTCTCTCTCTCTCTCTCTCTCTCTCTCTCTCTCTCTCTCTCTCAATACTACTGCTCTTCCTTCTCCGGATCACCTAAAGTTATGCTCCCCGGCTCATTTCACCGAGGTAGCATTGGGTAATTAATCTCAGGTGAAATAAACTGGGAGGGCCAATCTTCAGGTGATCTGATTTTTTTAATGTAAACTGCGCCATCGCCCAGTTGTAAGAGGTATTCGGACATTTGGGCCATGGACCATGAGCCACGATCCCCGGACGGTTGGGGACCACGAGCTGTATGTAGTAGGGTGGACGTTTGGGCCATGGACCATGAGCCACGATCCCCGGACGGTTGGGGACCACGAGCTGTATGTAGTAGGGTGGACGTTTGGGCCATGGACCATGAGCCACGATCCCCGGACGGTTGGGGACCACGAGCTGTATGTAGTAGGGTGGACGTTTGGGCCATGGACCATGAGCCACGATCCCCGGACGGTTGGGGACCACGAGCTGTATGTAGTAGGGTGGACGTTTGGGCCATGGACCATGAGCCACGATCCCCGGACGGTTGGGGACCACGAGCTGTATGTAGTAGGGTGGACGTTTGGGCCATGGACCATGAGCCACGATCCCCGGACGGTTGGGGACCACGAGCTGTATGTAGTAGGGTGGACGTTTGGGCCATGGACCAAAAATTTCCTGACTGTAAATACAATCCCCTTACGACTGGTTAAATTAGGCCAAATTAAGTAAGGTTAAATTAGGTTAGGTTGGTACAAGTTACTTTAGGTTATATTAGGTTAAGGCAGCTTAAGTTAGGTTAGGCTAAGTTAGTATACAGGTTAGGTTGGTACAAGATAGATTAAGTTAGGTTAGGTTATCAAATAAACAATGATATTTCTCACATCTGATTATTATGTTATGTATACGTATATCACGTTGAGCCATGGCCCAAACGTCCTACATTCGCTGAAAGACGAACCTAGCCTGGTGGTGGTGGTGACTGAAACCTTTCACAATGATTATAATCTGTTGATAAGATATGACGCTGGTCTGTGTTATCGTTATCTGCTCGTCAGCGATGCCCTCAGGATCGTGTAAGTTACCTGCTCAATCCTCTAAGTTAGAAGCCTATCTCCTAAGTCAACAGTCTAGCCTGTAAGTCGACAGTCTAGTGCCTGTAAGTCAACAGTCTAGCCTGTAAGTCAACAGTCTAGTGTCTGTAAGTCAACAGTCTAGTGCCTGTAAGTCAACAGTCTAGTGCCTGTAAGTCAACAGTCTAGTGCCTGTAAGTCAACAGTCTAGTGTCTGTAAGTCAACAGTCTAGTGCCTGTAAGTCTACAGTCTAGTGTCTGTAAGTCAACAGTCTAGTGCCTGTAAGTCAACAGTTCAGTGCCTGTAAGTCAACAGTCTTGTGTTTGTAAGTCAACAGTCGAGTGACTGTAAGTCAACAGTCTAGTGTCTGTAAATCAACAGTCTAGTGCCTGTAAGTCAACAGTCTAGTGTCTGTAAGTCAACAGTCTAGTGTCTGTAAGTCAACAGTCTAGTGTCTGTAAGTCAACAGTCTAGTGTCTGTAAGTCAACAGTCTAGTGTCTGTAAGTCAACAGTCTAGTGCCTGTAAGTCAACAGTCTAGTGTCTGTAAGTCAACAGTCTAGTGTCTGTAAGTCAACAGTCTAGTGTCTGTAAGTCAACAGTCTATGACTGTAAGTCTACAGTCTAGTGCCTGTAAGTCTACAGTCTAGTGCCTGTAAATCAACAGTCTAGTGCCTGAAAGTCAACAGTCTAGTGTCTGTAAGTCAACAGTCTAGTGCAGTGGTTCTCAACCTTGTTTGCCCCATGCACCCCTTTCACCATATGTCAGAATGTCATTCCCCCCTCCTTTCCAAGATTGTCTGCCTCAAAAAGTGCATTCCAAATAATATGCATATAATACTGAAAATCCTTTATTTTTTCCCATATTAGTACATATACATTTACAATTTTACATGGATTATTTTTATAGTGGAGCTTTACAAATTAAATGCCAATTGAAAATGTTGATGGATTTATAAAACTTGAATAAAAGTAAAATAGTTTTTTTTTATTTATAATGAATTACTTAACAGACCAAACTGAAGCATGATGCAATAAACAAAAAGTTCAATAGAATACCAGGATATTGTAAATTTGTAATTAATTTTATTCAGATGAAGATTACAGTCCATGAGAAACCTGTGATTGTTTTTTCTTCGCCAATTCTGGGATACGCGGAGGAGTGCTTGAAAGGGCACAACGCAGGTCATTTTCTACCTCAAATCTACTACGTTGCTTCGTTTTAATTTGCAACAGAGTTGAAAAGCCTGACTCACAAAGATATGTCGACACAAACTGAAGCAACGCACGGATAGCTCTTTCTGCCACTTTTGGGTAGGAATCGCACATCAAGGGCCAAAATTCTGTGACTGATTTCCCATCGAACATATCTCTTGCTCCCGAATCAGTTCCCCCCCCCCCCCCCTGAAAACCTGAATTCCCCCCCTGGGGGGAATTCCTCCCTGGTTGAGAACCCCTGGTCTAGTGTCTGTAAGTCTACAGTCTAGTGCCTGTAAGTCAACAGTCTAGTGCCTGTAAGTCAACAGTCTTGTGTCTGTAAGTCGACAGTCTAGTGCCTGTAAGTCAACAGTCTTGTGTCTGTAAGTCTACAGTCTAGTGCCTGTAAGTCAACAGTCTAGTGTCTGTAAGTCAATAGTCTAGTGTCTGTAAGTCTACAGTCTAGTGTCTGTAAGTCAACAGTCTAGTGTCTGTAAGTCTACAGTCTAGTGCCTGTAAATCAACAGTCTAGTGCCTGTAAATCAACAGTCTAGTGCCTGTAAGTCAACAGTCTAGTGCCTGTAAGTCAACAGTCTAGTGTCTGTAAGTCAATAGTCTAGTGTCTGTAAGTCTACAGTCTAGTGCCTGTAAGTCAACAGTCTAGTGCCTGTAAGTCAACAGTCTTGTGTCTGTAAGTCTACAGTCTAGTGCCTGTAAATCAACAGTCTAGTGCCTGTAAGTCAACAGTCTTGTGTCTGTAAGTCTACAGTCTAGTGCCTGTAAATCAACAGTCTAGTGCCTGTAAGTCAACAGTCTTGTGTCTGTAAGTCTACAGTCTAGTGCCTGTAAATCAACAGTCTAGTGCCTGTAAGTCAACAGTCTTGTGTCTGTAAGTCTACAGTCTAGTGCCTGTAAGCAGTGTGGCACAAAGTACTGGAATATGTGGTCAACCTTACCCTATAGTGTACTGTACCAGGAATAGCGACAGCACTTCATGTAGCCAGGTCAAGAGTGTGGCTCCACCTCACCAGCCACGCTGATCAGTAGAATAATTTTAAACTTTTCCGTCGATCTATCAACTTGCCCTTTGTTTTTCTCCCAACTTTGTATTTATTGATGAATAGTTGATATTTTTCATTCAATGTTCAATAATAGAACTTTGTCCTTTTAGGCTCTACTCTGAGGATGCAATACGTGATGTTCTGAGACATTGCCTGAGTGTATTAAACAAGTCAATACTCAAAATAAAGAGTTTGTCAAATCCCTGGTGTTCCCCTTCAATATAGTTCTATACCGTTTTGCCCTTGGTCAGCAGTTGCATGCAGTCTATTAGTCTATTTACATAAAGGAGTTCATAGGATTCAATATAAACTGATTAATAGTAAACTTCAATAATGCCTACTGTTGAAGTTTCACAGTAAAGAATGGTTTTCCTTACCTCACCTTATAAAACCTTACGTCTCCTACCCAGATGGAAGATGTTGT
Organism: Homarus gammarus; assembly: GCA_958450375.1. Taxonomy (NCBI): domain Eukaryota; kingdom Metazoa; phylum Arthropoda; class Malacostraca; order Decapoda; family Nephropidae; genus Homarus; species Homarus gammarus. The sequence goes on from CAUDMG010003627.1 coordinate 428,659, forward strand.
CAGTAAGAAGTCACCAGTGATAATGAAAACATTCCTTTCTCAATGACCATTACTCACTACTTCCAACACCCATGCTATCCTCCCTACCTACCCCAGTTTAATCTCGTGTTAGTGTCAGTAACCCTACCCCGTGAGGTCGTGGTTCTTGTCACCTCAACTGTAGTCTCACAAAGTTTGGTGTTTCCTTCGAAATGTTTGTCAATGAGGCTTAACAAGTGGCTAAGGTAAATTACTTGCACCTGACTTGTAGTTAGTTATTAAATGTAATGAGAAAAATGTTTGCAAAAACATAAGGTAGAATTTACAAAGCTTCAAATATTGTCCAAATAAAACGGCATTACATTAAAACACATAATTTCGAGAGACAAAAACTTAATGAGTTCATATAAAATTTTAAATTTAAAAAATTTAAGTTTGCAAAACAGTAAAAGGTACAGAAGGAAATAAAAAATTGTAGTGTATAACTAACAAGGTCACAAAAAATTAATTAGTGTACCAAAACACAAGGAAGACAGTACAGTACACTACAGAACAGTACAGTACACTACAGTACAGTACAGTACAGTACAGTACAGTACAGGTATATGGTTTCATATTTAGTCCAAATAAATCGCCTAACAATAAAACACATAACTTCGAGTGCCAAAAAATTAATAACATTGGACTGTACAAATCACATCATTAAAATTGAAAATGTACAAGCAATAAATAAGAAAAAAAGGTCACCACATACCAAAGCAAAGTGGAATACTGTACATGATCACATACCTACAGAGCCCAGCAGTACACTGATAACAAGTGGACTGTCTAACACATTCCTACAGAGCTCAGCCGTACGCTGATAACAAGTGATCTGTCGAACACAGAGCTCAGCAGTACACTGATAACAAGTGGACTGTCTAGTACTTACCTACAGAGCTCAGCAGTACACTGACAACAAGTGGACTGTCTAGCATTTACCTACAGAGCTCAGCAGTACACTGATAACAAGTGGACTGTCTAACACAGAGCTCAGCAGTACACTGATAACAAGGGGACTGTCTAACACAGAGCTCAGCAGTACACTGATAACAAGTGGACTGTCTAACACAGAGCTCAGCAGTACACGGATAACAAGTGGACTGTCTAACACAGAGCTCAGCAGTACACTGATAACAAGTGGGCTGTCTAACACAGAGCTCAGCAGTACACTGATAACAAGTGAACTGTCTAACACAGAGCTCAGCAGTACACTGATAACAAGTGGACTGTCTAACACAGAGCTCAGGAGTACACCGATAACAAGTGGACTGTCTAACACAGAGCTCAGCAGTACACTGATAACAAGTGGACTGTCTAACACAGACCTCAGCAGTACACTGATAACAAGTGGACTGTCTAACACAGAGCTCAGCAGTACACTGATAACAAGTTAACTGTTTAACACAGAGCTCAGCAGTACACTGATAACAAGTGGACTGACTAACACATTCTCTACAGAGCTCAGCAGTACACTGATAATAAATGGACTGTCTAACACAGAGCTCAGCAGTACACTGATAACAAGTGGACTGTCTAACACAGAGCTCAGCAGTACACTGATAACAAGTGGACTGTCTAACACAGAGCTCAGCAGCACACTGATAACAAGTGGACTGTCTAACACAGAGGTCAGCAGTACACTGATAACAAGTGGACTGTCTAACACAGAGCTCAGCAGTACACTGATAACAAGTGGACTGTCTAACACAGAGCTCAGCAGTACACTGATAACAAGAGAACTGTCTAACACAGAGCTCAGCGGTACACTGATAACAAGTGGACTGTCTAACACAGAGCTCAGCAGTACACTGATAACAAGTGGACTGTCTAACACAGAGCTCAGGAGTACACTGATAACAAGTTAACTGTTTAACACATTCTCTACAGAGCTCAGCAGTACACTGATAACAAGTGGACTGTCTAACACAGAGCTCAGCAGTACACTGATAACAAGTGGACTAACACATTCTCTACAGAGCTCAGCAGTACACTGATAACAAGTGGACTGTCTAACACAGAACTCAGCAGTACACTGATAACAAGTGGACTGTCTAACACAGAGCTCAGCAGTACACTGATAACAAGTGGACTGTCTACCACAGAGCTCAGCAGCACACTGATAACAAGAGAACTGTCTAACACAGAGCTCAGCGGTACACTGATAACAAGTGGACTGTCTAACACAGAGCTCAGCAGTACACTGATAACAAGTGGACTGTCTAACACAGAGCTCAGGAGTACACTCATAACAAGTGGACTGTCTAACACAGAGCTCAGCAGTACACTGATAACAAGTGAACTGTCTAACACAGAGCTCAGCGGTACACTGATAACAAGTGGACTGTCTAACACAGAGCTCAGCAGTACACTGATAACAAGAAAACTGTCTAACACAGAGCTCAGCAGTACACTGATAACAAGTTAACTGTCTAACACAGAGCTCAGCAGTACACTGATAACAAGTGAACTGTCTAACACAGAGCTCAGCAGTACACTGATAACAAGTGAACTGTCTAACACAGAGCTCAGCAGTACACTGATAACAAGTGGACTGTCTAACACAGAGCTCAGCAGTACACTGATAACAAGTTAACTGTCTAACACAGAGCTCAGCAGTGCACTGATAACAAGTTAACTGTCTAACACAGAGCTCAGCAGTACACTGATAACAAGTGAACTGTCTAACACAGAGCTCAGCAGTACACTGATAACAAGTGAACTGTCTAACACAGAGCTCAGCAGTACACTGATAACACGTGGACTGCCTAACACAGAGCTCAGCAGTACACTGATAACAAGTGGACTGTCTAACACAGAGCTCAGCTGTACACTGATAACAAGTGGACTGTCTAACACAGAGCTCAGCAGTACACTGATAACAAGTGAACTGTCTAACACAGAGCTCAGCAGTACACTGATAACAAGTGGACTGTCTAACACAGAGCTCAGCAGTACACTGATAACAAGTGGACTGTCTAACACAGAGCTCAGCAGTACACTGATAACAAGTGGACTGTCTAACACATTCTCTACAGAGCTCAGCAGTACACTGATAACAAGTGGACTGTCTAACACAGAGCTCAGCAGTACACTGATAACAAGTGGACTGTCTAACACAGAGCTCAGCAGTACACTGATAACAAGTGGACTGTCTAACACAGAGCTCAGCAGTACACTGATAACAAGTGGACTGTCTAACACAGAGCTCAGCAGTACACTGATAACAAGTGGACTGTCTAACACAGAGCTCAGCAGTACACTGATAACAAGTGAACTGTCTAACACAGAGCTCAGCAGTACACTGATAACAAGTGAACTGTCTAACACAGAGCTCAGCAGTACACTGATAACACGTGGACTGCCTAACACAGAGCTCAGCAGTACACTGATAACAAGTGGACTGTCTAACACAGAGCTCAGCTGTACACTGATAACAAGTGGACTGTCTAACACAGAGCTCAGCAGTACACTGATAACAAGTGAACTGTCTAACACAGAGCTCAGCAGTACACTGATAACAAGTGGACTGTCTAACACAGAGCTCAGCAGTACACTGATAACAAGTGGACTGTCTAACACATTCTCTACAGAGCTCAGCAGTACACTGATAACAAGTGAACTGTCTAACACAATCTCTACAGAGCTCAGCAGTACACTGATAACAAGTGGACTGTCTAACACAGAGCTCAGCAGTACACTGATAACAAGTGGACTGTCTAACACAGAGCTCAGCAGTACACTGATAACAAGTGGACTGTCTAACACAGAGCTCAGCAGTACACTGATAACAAGTGAACTGTCTAACACAGAGCTCAGCAGTACACTGATAACAAGTGGACTGTCTAACACAGAGCTCAGCAGTACACTGATAACAAGTGGACTGTCTAACACAGAGCTCAACAGTACACTGATAACAAGTGGACTGTCTAACACAGAGCTCAGCAGTACACTAATAACAAGTGGACTGTCTAAGTATTAAACCAGTGGCCAGGAATGTGTCACATTTTCATATCAAATGTAATAATTATAGTTAAGTGTAATGTTCTGATTGGTTTATCCACATTCACTCCGTGGAGGACACTTCCAAATATAAGGAGACGACTTGTAAAAACGTAGCGAAGTAAACTACATTACCAGTACTTAAACCATAAAGTTACTCAAGTAAAAGTTAAAAAACAAAAATGTAAAGTACTGTTACTCCTTCTGTGAGCAATTATGGTTGACGCCGCATGTAAAAAACTGCCAAAATATAAGTTAATAAATCCCTTAATGAACATTTTCTAGTCAAATATTAGTAATTAAACAACAGGAACCTGTAATATTTTCAGAGAGCCAAAAATAGTGATGTAAATTCATCCCAACCACAATATCTTCATTTGAAAAAAAAATAAATAAATTAATAAAAGTTTACGTGTTGTACTGAAATAAATTCATGACCCTTACCTCCGTCTAAAATAAACTTAACATTTAAGTTAAACAGAAGAAATACATTTGTACTGTACAATATATTCATCTGAAAATGAAGTTGGCATATGTTGTATTGAAATAAATATATATTTTACCTGCACCTGAATAATTTATTTGTGTTGCACTGAAAAAGTTGAATTGAACTTTAACTTCTTTAAAATTAAACTTGACATGTGAGGTTAACAGAAAGAAATACATATTTACTTCATCAGTACATGAAAAAATGCAGTTTAAAAACATGAACCTTACCTCCATGTGTAAAACAAGCACTACACCACCTCCACAAGTGTTAGTTATAATTATAATTAAAAATAAACATTGTAAACTAACCTGACCTAACCTTAAAGCTAACAGTGTTACAAGCCTTGATTTACCTCAGTATCTGACGTTGGCACCGCGAGGTTTCCGGTACTGAAGGGTCACCAGTGTAATAAGATACATGCAGTAAAATAAATACCTACAGTATAAAATATGCTCCCAGATAAAGCAAGGCTCAGTATTCAAAGTCTATCCCCACTTAGTGAAACTATGAATGATACCAGTAAGTTTATTCAATGTGTTTATTTTTTACTCGGAAGTAACATTAAAAATTGCATTACTGTATCTTTAATCCCTGGAACTATTAATAACCATGTGTCAAACCTGCAGCCTATTATAGTGATACCTTACATCTGTAAACTGACTCACTGTACTTACCTTGTCCTGCTGTCTCAACCTGTAAAACATAAACCAGTGTTAGATACAAGGGTTTATAAAACTATTGTGATGTTTTTAACACTGTTCCCATGATAAAAATATCACTAAAGGACTAAAGTCAATTATCGGGAGCCATTGACTTTTATCTCTGAAAATTTCGGAAAATATAAACAATTTCATAAATAAATCACGGAGAAATTTGTATTACTTCCCCAAATTCATTAATGGTATGTTACTGATCACTTAACATCCACTCCTCGGGTACTAAAGGTCTTGTCTTAATAATTTTAGAACAAACCCTTGACAAGTTGTTGAGATATGTTTGTTCACTTATTACTATCAGTAAACTATTTCCAAAATTAAACAGCTAAACAATTCAACAAACAGAGAAGGAGGGAATACCATGTATTCAACAGTGGCATATCCAGGATGTTTTATGGTGGAGAATGATGGAAAGATTCACCCCAAAAGATCAAAACTGTTCCCCATTTGTTCTAACACATATGCCTAGAGTACTGTACACAGGACTACATCCATAATTTCCTTAAAAAAAAAGTTATCCATTTTTAATGGGATGCAGTTTAACCCTGCTGACCCTCCACCCCTATCATCCTCTACATTAGCTATTACAGGCACTATAATCTACAGACAGAGAGACAGACACTATGACAAAAGACATCTTTCCATCGAAACAAAAAGGTCACTGACTGCTGATATATTATCATTCAAGATATTTCACTTCCAAGACTCAAATTATTCACTCTTGATTTTGCATATCACAGTTAAACAACCAGAAACTAGCTTTAAAAATAAGCTTCATTCCTGGTATGTCAGAAAAAAATGTCATCTCAATGAAATAACCAAAAGGCATAATTAAGTTTAATAATCACTACTTACTTCACCCGTCATGTATTGTGCAGAAAATAATGAATACCTCGATAATAGTGAAAGTGTGTCATATCCACTCCATTATTTTTGTCAATAACAAAGGAAAGGAATTTGTCGGTATTGTGGGATGATCAGTGTTGATTCAATCCTTGGTCAACCCAACTCCTGTCAACTCAACCTAGTCAACCCAACCCCACGGTCTCCTCAATGCCCAGTCAAATCAACCCCCAACAACTCAATCTCCATAAAACCAACCCATCAAATCAACCCCTGATCAACTCAGCCCCTCATAGATTCAAATAGTATGCATGTACGTTTTAACATAAGTAAATCGTGTTATATTAGCACTCCCTGCACTGCATGTCACCAGTCCCAGACCTGCAACACTTGGAGTCACAGTGCTGAACAGAGCATTTTTTAAGTAGCTATTTAACCTATTTATATACTTGTTTCAGTATTATTTTAGTTTTGTACAACCTTGGAATCCGGAATTTTTAGCACAGGCAGTCTGTGGACGAGGTGCTGCTACAAAACGGTCAAGGAGCAACTTGGTAAACATTAATCAGGTTTAAAAAGACAAGTGTGTCATCCTGTTCACCAGGGTAAATATTCGTTTTGGCGCCACTCAAGTTCAGGCGGCAAGGAAATTTTTTCAAGGGTAATTTCAATGTGCTGAACACGAATCTGCAATTCGATTTTTGTTCAAATGCATAGTTTTCTAGAAGCTACTTAGAGAATAATGTAGAAACTTAACGTAACACAACACAACAATGAATGCTCTTACCTTGGTTTTGTTTGCTGTGAGAGGTCAAGACTTGCAATAGCTTGAAGTAATTCACTCGTTTTCTTTTCATCAGAGAGAAATGGACGAAAACCCTCTCTACGCGTCACGAAATAACAATAATAAGCGTTATATCAAATTGTACAAGAAATAAGTTATTTCCCTATTCACTTTGAAAGGCCGATCACAGTACGCTACAATAAGCTATTCACTTTTTAAAAGTTTGACAGGACAGCGAAACGAATATTATCCAAAGTTATTATACTCGCCTTAGTGGGGGTTGTTGGCTAGTCACTCCTGGTAACACTATCTTCCACACTGTTAGTAATGTAAATTTTAAACATTCGATTTTTATCATCAAAAAACTTACGGTTGTATTTTTCAAAATAAGTTTGTTTACATTAGCCGAACTATTAAATAACACTCTTTTCCAGTTTAAATACCTATATGATCCTTTAACACAATAAATTTCAACTCGGGAGTCTTCACAAACATAATTTTTATGCATCTTTGATAATAGATGTCAAGAGAAACCAGTATTGGAGTAAATTTAAACGAAATTGCTGGCCGCTGGTCACTGACGAACTGTCAACAGACATATTTTCACAGCAGTGTTCTCAGATGAAATTTTCCCAGCCTGCCAAGTTAAAAAGTTAAATAAAACAGCCAATTCCCGCTAAATCAGGAACAGGTTTTATTTAATCTGTGGTTCACTTTCCTTTTATTACATTTGCGAATTTTTTCGTCTAGTACTTAAAACTCACTATGAAACCAGCCCAAAATAACCAAACTCAACTACTTCAAAATTTTCTCACCAAACTTAGAAAAATTAGACAAATTTGGTGGTCAACAGTCATATTTGGTAACACTGTCTGACATCCTGACGTCAGGTGCCAAACTGCTACTTATTTACCAAGATCGATTAACTTATCGTCTTGAGTACATATTTTTTTTAATTTTCAGTCGAGTAAATTAACAAAATTTTAAACAAATATATAAAATAAGTATACTATATATTCTTTGTCGTAACTAATATATAATATCCCAAATAAAATAATTGGTACAATCCAGTCATCTTCAAAAAGTCATAAATAAGCAGAAAAAAAGTAAGTGCTGTATTTTTCTGCCAACCTAATAAGATATTCATCTTAACCTGTACTGGAATAATATTGACAGTAATGATGCTACATCTTTATGGAACCTTTCGTGTTTACTTTTGTTTCATTTGTAAATTAAACAAACAAGGCAATTAGTAGTAAATTCACTCATTGAGACTAGTTGCTGAAGCGTAGTAATATAACATTAATTCGTATATAAAAGTTAATAGATTGACAGTTCACTATAGCTTGTGAGTTTGTTAGACCATAACTGTATATTTTACTCAGCTAATACACGAAATAATGACAGAATTAGTCAAGTTATAAGTGAGTATCAATGACGGGCGGCAACTTGGAGTAGTGTTGTTATCTGGGTATCGCAAGGTTTGTGCGCGTCATACAATGTAAGTGTTACGTTGTCGTGGTCGTATCTGACGTTGTTGTGGTCGTATCTGACGTTGTTGTGGTCGTATCTGACGTTGTTGTGGTCGTATCTGACGTTGTTGTGGTCGTATTTCACGTTGTTGTGGTCGTATAAACAGCGTCATACAACAAACGTAGTTAAGCTCGGCCAGTAGACGTGTACAGCAGACAGCGGGACACGAGGCACCTGAGGAATATAATAATGATACAACACAGACTTAGTAGACTCACGTTTTGAAGTGATAGTGAGCCTAACCTAACTTAGCTTAACCTAACCTAACCCCAAGGTAGCGTTAAAGTGAAATAAGCTGGGGTTAATCTTCAGTGTATTACTATAAATTACAAGACAATATTGTATCTCGTATAATATTTTTAGTCTGGAAGGAGGGAAGGGGAGTTCTCTCTCGCGTTACACCACTTAGTTGACGGACTTGAGACGTGAGGGAGACGGAGATGAAACTTCCCGTCTGAAACAGAGAGTAAAACACACAGGACCCGTCAAATCAGTCTAACATCAATAGTAGGCAAATTACTGGAAGCAATCATTTCAAACTCTATACGAAATCACCTGGAGAAGCACCGATTGATCAATGATTCCCAGCATGGCTTCACAAGCGGACGTTCTTGTCTAACTAATCTATTAACATTCTTTTCATCAGTTTTCGAATCGGTGGACGAGGGGCACAATTATGATGTGGTATATCTCGACTTTAACAAACCCTTCGACAGAGTCCCCCACGAAAGACTAATTAGAAAGGTAGAAGCACATGGTATCAAAGGTAACATCCTTAAATGGATTAGGGCATGTTTACAGGACAGGAAACAGCGAGTGAGCATTAACCGCACTAAGTCCCATTGGAGTAACGTCACAAGTGGAGTTCCCCAAGGCTCAGTACTTGGACCATTATTATTTATTATATACATAAACGACATAGATACCGGCATAGACAGCAACATAAGTAAATTTGCTGATGACACTAAAATAGGACGTGTTATTAAATCTGAGGAGGACTCGGCAAAACTACAGGAAGATATAAACAAATTTTTCGAATGGTCTGAAAAATGGCAGATGAAATTCAACGTGGACAAATGTTAAGTACTCAGTATAAGAGATGTAAACAGGGAAACCAGATACCAGATGAACAACGATGCCATAGAGAAATCCGACTGAGAGAGAGATTTAGGAGTAATGAAAAGTAGGAACCTTAAGCCAAGTAAACAATGTGTTTTTGCTCGTAACAAGGCTAATAAAGTACTTGGGTTCATACAAAGGAGTGTTAGTTGCAAGACTAGCGAGGTCATCCTAAAACTGTATCTTGGGCTTGTGAGACCACACCTGGATTACACAGTTCAGTTCTGGTCAACGTATTACAGAATGGATATAGAATCATTGGAAAGAATTCAGAGGAGAATGACAAGACTAATCCCGGGCATTAGGAACCTTGAGTATAGAGACAGGTTAAAGCATCTTAATTTGCACTCCCTCGAGACGTAGAGTGAGGGGCGACCTGATAGAGGTGTATAAGTGGAAGTCAGGGCTAAACAAAGGGGACATTACAAAGGCACTCAAGCTATCCAACCAGGAGCGAACTCGTAACAATGGTTTTAAATCAGACAAATTTAGATTTAGGCGTGGAATAGGTAAACACTGGTTTGGAAACAGAGTAGTGGATGAATGGAACAAGTTACCAAATATCATCATTAACTCGAATACGCTGAATAGCTTCAAACATAGGTTGGATGCTTATATGAGCAATAGGGGTTGGGTGTAAACGGGACTGCCCAGTATGGGTCAATAGGCCCGCTGTAGTTTCCTCCATTCTTAAGCTCTAATGTTCTTCTAATCAAAAACTGCTCTCTGCCCAGATTCAAGCTAATTTACCAGAACTTAGCAAGGCTGGTTCAATCACTACGCTGAAACTGCTCAGGTGCTTGATGGCATCATTGATCCACGTGTGTAATGTTCACCGTCCCTTATATAGTAAATAAACTCTAAAAATTATTAAACAAACATGATTCATGTCCGCCGTAGGCCGGATATCCGGTACGAGGCGGCCCCACCACAGCTCAGTTAACTACCACAGATCACCACACAAACTCTGAACCACCCACCAACCATCCTCTCTTTTCTCTCTCATACATACATACATAATTTTTAAATGCGTCCTGGGGAGGCTTAGTGAGGTAGGGTTCCCTGACGTCAGACAGTATCGAAAGACTCAGTTGGGTGTGGCGCCCTCTGACGTCACGCAGCATTAGAGGAAAGCGTAATAGGATGAGCGCCCACTGGCGATACTCCTTACTGGCGATCAGTCAGTTGTGTGGCTAATCCTGATACGGGGCCCTCTGACGTCACTGTGAAGGGAGACTCGGTGGGGTGGGGCCCTCTGACGTTACTATGAAGGGAGACTCGGTGGGGTGGGGCCCTCTGACGTCACTATGAAGGGAGACTCGGTGGGGTGGGGCCCTCTGACGTTACTTTGAAGGGAGACTCGGTGGGGTGGGGCCCTCTGACGTCACTATGAAGGTAGATTCAGTTGGGTGTGGCGCTCTCTGACGTCATATACGCTCGGGCTGGAAAAACCACCAGATACTGAAACCATAAACAAAAATAACCATTAACCGAACCAAGAGTGAACTATATGAAGGGTATTCTTGGTGTGGGATGTTGCCTCACTCTGGGGGGAATACTGCACCGCCGCGCCGACCGCGTCTGGAAACTCCGGCCCTCAAACCTGGGAGCGGAAGTGACGCTTATGTGTTGCTTTTACAGGACCAGGTAAAAATTAGGCACCCCAGACTATTTCACCTGATAATTATACACCCTAGCGCTAACCTAACCTAACCTCATCTAACCTAACCTAACGCTAACCTAACGCTAATCTAACCAAACTTAACCTACCGCTAACCTGACCTAACGCTTATTTAACATAACCTAACTGATCCAAACTTATTAAACTACCATAACATAACCTAACTTAACCTACCCAAACCTAACGCTAACCTACCCTGAAGTGTACCCAGACGTGACCACCTGTAGTACGGCTGTCAGGTATGACTCACCTGGCCCCCACCTTTATCACTGACTCATTATGTATCCCACTCCCCCCCACCCCCTAGTACACACTCATTCACTCACCTTCTTCTCCCTCACACACACACACACTACTACTACTACTACTACTACTACTACTACTTTTCTGTCACTCGGAATCGAGTATGACGATCATCCAGCTATGATACAATGATATCAGTTCTTAAGGAAGTCACCTAGGTTAGTGAGTTTTGAGGATGCCGATACGGGACAGGCAGCTTCGTCCACATTCGTTGCACATAAGGAGGGCCCCATCTATTGCTGGAGGGGCAGTGGCAGCGTTTTCCGGCGTTGGCGCTTGTCTGCCTCGGTTTGCAGTCGGACTAACTCGAAAGCATTGACACCTTCTCGTGCGGTTCTTCTCCAAGCGTTACGATGTGGAGTGATCGACTCCCAGGTGAGGGGGTCGATTTGGCACTTTTTCAGGTTTGTCATAAGACTATCCTTATACCTATTCAGTTGCCCGCCAGCGTTACGTTTACTATTTGTTAGATGACTGTAAAGTAGCTGCTTTGGCGGTTTAAAGTCGTCCATGCGGGTAGCATGGCCAGTCCAGCGTAGTTGTTCATGGATAATGGTAGCCTCGATGCTCCTACAGTTGGTGTCAGCAAGAATACTGGCATTTGTTCGCTTGTCTTCCCAGCAAACTCGGAGAATGGAACGTAGACTACGTTGGTGAAAGTTTTCAAGTGCCTTGAGATGCCTCCTGCATGTAACCCATGTCTCACTGCCATATAGCAGGGTGGGGAGGACCACTACTCGATATACGTGCAGCTTTGAAGATAATTTCAGCTCCCTACAGTTGAAGACACGGTTTCGGAGTCTGCCAAAAGCTTGAGATGCACATCTGATCCAATACTGAATCTCTTCATCGATGTCCGTGGTGGTAGACAGGTGGGAGCCGAGATACCGAAAATGGGTGACATTAGATAGGGCAGTACCGTTAAGCTGGATGGGTGGTGGAGGTGAAGCTGAACCAGGGGCAGGATGAAAGAGAATCTGAGTCTTACGTACATTTACCTCAAGGCCGAAGTGTGCATACGCATCTGCATAGGTGTTCAGGATCTCCTGTAGGTCGTGTTCAGTGTGAGCAACACACACACACACACACACACACACACACACACACACACACACACACACACACACACACACACAAACTGGACTGGAAGGCACATGTAAACAACACAATCAAGGCAGCCTCGTACCAACTCTACATACTACGACGACTCAGGTCACTTGGGGCACCCACTCCAGAACTGAGGTCTATGTACAACGCCTTTATTCTCCACAAACTAACGTATGCATCACCAACCTGGTCGTCTTCTCTCAAATCTACCCAACACCGTCAGCTAGAGAAGGTACAGAAAAGGGCCTGCAGAATCATGCTCGGCGCAGACTACTCTGGCTACTACAATGCTCTCTCCACCCTGGAAATGCCATTCCTCAGGGACCTCCACCATCAAGCACTAGCAAGGTTTGGCAGTGGACTACTGCACTATCCTCGCCATCGCCATCTCCTGCCACCGGCAGTCCCCCGCCCACCTTGCGCAGTCCGCCACTACAACAAAATTCAGCCCATAAGAGCCCGCACTGATAGTTAGAAGAATAGCTCCATCCCATCTATTGATAAAATAATAAACAACTCCTGATTTATGTACTGTACAGCCCTGTAAATGTATTGAACACATATTATTATGTCTAAATCACATGTAAGTTTGTATATTTTCAGCCACCGGCTGCAACTCTATTAATAAACCGTTTATTATTATTATCATTTTGTACACACACACACACACACACACACACACACACACACACACAGCAATTTGGCAATATGAGGATCTCCTCTACATCACACTACTTAGTGAGCTTTCTGGATTTTCTGCACAGAAACCTGCAGAAACGTAAGCCATCACTGGCCATTGCCCTTGTTGACTTCAGGAAGGCCTTTGACCTTGTTGATCACTGCACTGTTATCAACAAAGTCATTGCACTAGGGCTGCCCACCAACCTGGTCTCATGGCTCACTGATTTCTTGAGTGGACGTCGCCAGGCAGTGAGGTATCAGGGCTCGGTCTCCACATTCCAACACCTCACCTGCGGTGTTCCCCAGGGAACCAAGAAGGGACCACTGTGCTTCCTCATCCTGATCAACGACGCTCTATCGGACACTCCTCACAGGTGGAAGTACGTGGATGACTGCACTGTGGGGGTTTCAGTGGTAACACTGCACCAGACTACTCATCGTTACAAGGCACCCTGGACAGGCTACAGGCATGGACTACGGAGAACAAGGTCACCATCAACTACACCAAAACCGTAGTCATGCACATCAATACCGCCACCACTCCAGTGCAAGCCCCAGCAGTCACAATGGGTGCCCAGCCTCTCCAGCTGGTGCAGTCTGCCAAACTCCTGGGTGTAACTATAGACAACAAACTGGACTGGAAGGCCCATGTAAATAACACAGTCAAGGCAGCCTCATACCGTCTCTACATGTTACGACAACTTGTATGCATCACCAGCCTGGTCGTCTTCTCTCAACTCCACCCTACAGCGTCGGCTAGAGAAGTTCAGAAAAGGGCCTCCAGAATCATGCTCGGTACAGAATACTCCGGCTACATCAACGCTCTCTCCACCTTAGAAATGCTATCTCTCAGTGACCTCCACCACCAAGCACTGGAAAGGTTTGGCAGACAATTAATGCACCACAATCGTCATCGCCACCTCCTGCCACCGGCAGCCCCCCACCCAACTCGCGCAGTCTGCCACTACAACAAAATTCAGCCCGTAAGAGCCGGCACCGATAGATATAAGTACAGCACCATCCCATCTATTGTTAAAATACTAAACAACTCCTGATTTATGTACTGTACAGCCCTGTAAATGTATTCAATGCATACTATATCATTATGTCTAAATCAATTGTAAGTCTGTATATTTTCAGCCACCAGCTGCAACTCTATTAATAAACCGTTTGTTATTATTATTATTATTATTACACACACACACATAACTACTCCCTCACTCACCCTCTCCTTATCCACTCCCTCCCTCTTCTGCCAGCCTCTTACTTTCTTCCTCACCCTACTCACTCCTCCCCTTTCCTCCTCCTCTCCCACTCATTTATTATCACCTCCCCCCTCTACCTCTCCATAAGCCCCACCCATTTTACACTTCCGCCACGCCATCACTCCACCCATACCACCCACCCTCCCTTACCCCCCACCCACACCACCCACCCACCCTTGCCCCCACCCTCCCCTACCCCCCACCCACACCACCTACCCACCCTTGCCCCCCACCCACACCACCTACCCTCCCTAACCCCCACGGCACTCCCTTTCTCCCTAACTCCCTCACATCGTCCAGTTCCTTCACTTCCACCCCCCCCCCCCCCCCCGACTTGGTAAAATCGTACCCTGGGCCCATATGTAGCGCTCAGGTATGTCGGACGTGGGCGGGCGTGTGGCTAACTTTATCAGTATCTAAATGTAATGGGCGTGAGAGGGCGAGAGGATATACCTGGTGCGGGCGTGAGAGTGGTGAGGACAGGGAGTGGAAGAAGGCGCGGGTGGGCGTGGCCATATTAGCGCGAGGGTGGAGGACACTGTCAGTGGGTGCAAGAAAATTAAATAA
The DNA here is from genome assembly GCA_958450375.1 of Homarus gammarus. NCBI lineage: Eukaryota > Metazoa > Arthropoda > Malacostraca > Decapoda > Nephropidae > Homarus > Homarus gammarus. The sequence goes on from CAUDMG010003627.1 coordinate 443,768, forward strand.
GGCGTGGGAGGGTGGCAGGGTGGGCGTGGCAGAGTGGCAGGGTGGGCGTGGGAAGAGAAGCCTAGAATATTCGGTGAAAATGAGCGTGAGAAAATAGTCGTGGGAATGGGAGAATGGGCGTGGGAGTGGAAGGATGGGCGTGGGAGTGGAAGGATGGGCGTGGGAGTGGGAGGATGGGCGTGGGAGGATGGGCGTGGAGGGTGCGGTTCAAATAATTAGTCACTTGTAAAAAGTCAAAAATGAAACCCGGAAATATAAACCTGTTTTGTGTGTGTGTGTGTACAGTACTGTCTCAACACTCATACAACATCAGTCACAACAACTCTGGTTATTTGATTCAGAAAATATTATCATAGTTTTTAGTTTGTTTATGGCCGCCACATCCAAACACTAATAAACAGCTTAAATTGGTCACACGTGGGTCAATAGGTAGTAATAGTAGTAGTAGTAGTAGTAGACTAAGCACAAAGAAAATGCGGCAGCAATGAAGAGAAGACTGACACTGCGGCAGAAGGGGGCCCTTGATGATCTCCTATGTGAAGCAATAACACTGCAGGAGAGACTAAAATCTGCAGGAGACGGAAAGCAAAACACCGATGATGCTGCAAGGATGTTTGGAAACAAAATGCGTGTGGGAAAAGTGTCTTTGGCGGTAAGATCTCTCACAGAGGAATCCACCGGTGGGGTCCTGCCAATAAACAGAGAGACATTAAAACAACTGAAAGAAAAACATCCCCCTGCAAGTGAAGACGAAGGCATCAGGTTCCAGGGTGACTATATCCCACCAAATGCTGTCCTGTTCGAGAAAATAACAGGAGGGATGGTGTGGAAAAAGGCACTGAAGACTCAGGGAGGTGCCGGCCCTTCAGGTCTGGGTGCAAACGGATGGAGAGTCATCCTCAGCACTAACAAGTTTGGCCCTGCAGCAAGTGATCTCTGCACGGCCATTGCCGTCCTTGCAAGAAAGCTGGCATCCTCATGCTGCCATCACCTTCATGCTCTGACAGCCTGCCGCCTCATTCCCCTGGATAAGAATCCAGGATGTAGGCCAATAGGAGTGGGGGAAGTGCTGAGGCGAATCATCGGAAAATGCATAATGGAGGTGGTAAAGGACGATGTCAGGGCAGCAGCAGGGAACCTGCAAGTTTGTGCAGGCCACCAGGCTGGCGGGGAAGTTGCCATTCACGCCATGAGAACGATATTTGAGCAACGTGATTGTGAGGCCGTTCTCCTGGTCGACGCTTCAAATGCATTCAACATACTTAACCGCAAGGCTGTACTGCACAACAGCAAGATCTAGTGTCCAAGCTTTGCAATGTACGTTGAAAACTCCTATAGGAATCCATCAGAACTTTATATAGTAAACAACAAGGCCCTACGAGGTGATACCATCTTACAGTGAACCGAGGGAACAACACAGGGGGACCCTGTTGCAGTGGCAATGTATGCAATAGGCCTATCAGTGCTCCAACAAGAAATAAAATTTGAAACAACTGGGGTCAAACAAGTGGCGTATGCTGACGACCTTACAGGAGCAGGAAAAGTGGAGGGCATCAAAAAGTGGTGGGACTTGGTAACATCGCGAGGTCCACAAATAGGGTACCACCCAAACGCCAGCAAGTCCTTCCTCATCGTGAAGCCAGAACATTATGAACGGGCAAAGGAGGTTTTTGGCGGAAGTGATGTCAAAATAACTAAGGACGGCCAAAGACATCTAGGCGCAGTAATTGGCACTACGGACTTCAAGACCGAGTACGTAGCGGGAAAGGTGAATGAGTGGGTTAGGGAAATCAAAACCCTGTCTGAGATTGCTAACATAGAGCCACATGCGGCTTTTGCTGCATTCACCCATGGAGTCAAGCATCGTTGGAACTACCTGATGCGTACTATCCCTGATATCGGACCCCTCCTCCACCCTCTGGAAGAAGCTATCAGTGTCAAGTTCATTCCTAAATTAGTAAAACACACTCACTTAACCTCAGCAGAAGGAGCACTTCTTACACTTCCATCAAGACTGGGAGGGATGGGACTAACCAATCCAGAGGAGATTGCAGCCACCGAACATCAAAATTCACTTAAGCTCACGGCAGCCCTCACCGACCACATAATAGCCCAGAACGCAACAGGGGAGGTCGAGACCAGTGAAGTAAACGAGATTCGTAGGTCCATTACGACAGATCGACAGCACTGCCAAAATGATAAGTTGCAGAAACTGCGGCTGCAGGTTCCAGAAAATTTGAAGAAAAAAAGTAGCTATAGGGCAGGAGGTGGGCGCCTCGAACTGGTTAACTGCGTTACCGATAAGGGCAAATGGTTTCAGTCTTAACAAACAAGAATTTACAGATGCCATTGCTCTAAGGTACGGTCGGCCAGTAGAAGGTTTGCCCTCCCAATGCGTGTGCGGCTCTTCCTATGACGGCGATTACGCCATGGTGTGCAAGAAAGGGGGCTTCATATGCATGAGGCATGACGAAGTAAGGGACCTTACAGCAAATATGTTGAAGTAAATCTGCCGGGATGTCATGGTAGAACCGACCCTCCTTCCATTGGATGGTGAGATCTTTCAACATAGGACTTCAAACACATCTAACGAAGCCCGTGTTGACGTCAGTGCTCGAGGATTCTGGACGCAGGGACAGCGAGCTTTCTTCGACATCAGGATTTTTTATCCCATGGCCGCATGTCACCGTAACCTAGCTCTCGATGCTGCGCATAGGAGGAACGAGAACGACACGATAAGGGCATGTGGAGAGAGAATCCAAAACGTTGATCAAGGCAGCTTCACTCCTCTAGTATTCACAACCTCTGGTGGGATGGGACCAAGTGCAAGATGTATCTACGCCAGACTTGCGGAGGTGATCTCCGAACAGAAGCAGCAGCCCAGAAGTTTCGTTACAGCCTGGATGAGATGTCGACTGTCTTTCTCTCTCCTTCGGTCGGCTTTGCTCTGCCTCAGGGGAACGAGAGCTTCTGCCCCAACTCCGACAACTGCTGCAGATATTGACTATGAGGCTACTGTCACTGAATGCCGCATAGATCTGCGGCTCAACTAATTTAACACAGATAGGATAGCTACTTATGTATTAGGATATTTAATATTAAGGTAATTAAATGGGGGCGAAGGTGTGGCTATTGGGGGAGGCTGGAGGCCATCAACTCTAAAAAAAAAAAAAAAGTAGTAGTAGTAGTAGTAGTAGTAGTAGTTCTTCCTCTAGGAGTATTAGTATCAGTACTAATAATTAATTGTGTTACTAGTAGTGGTGGTGGTGGTAGTAGTGGTGGTAGTGGTGGTGGTAGTAGTGGTGGTAGTGGTGGTGGTGGTGGTGGTGGTGGTAGTAGTGGTGGTGGTGGTGGTGGTGGTGGTGGTGGTGGTGGTGGTGTTATCAGCATGCAGCAGCGGATGCCAGAACTGTTATCATGCCACAACTATTTTATAGGAACAACACGCCGATAACAAGTTAGAGGCTGATAACAGTGTCTCCATGTAGTCGAGGCAAAATTACCACCATCACCACCACTACTATCACCACCGCCATTATCACCACTACCACTATCGCCACCAGTACTATCACCACCACAATCACCACCACCATTACCATTATCACCATCACTACTATTACCACCACTACTATCACCACCACTACTATCACCACCGCCATTATCACCACCACCACTATCGCCACCAGTACTATCACCACCACAATCACCACCACCATTACCATTATCACCATCACTACTATTACCACCACTACTATCACCACCACTACTATCACCACCACCATCACCAGTATCTCCCCAGGTACCGTTAGGGTAATTAATCTTCAGGTGAAATAAGCTGGGTGGCGAATTTTCAGGTGTTCAAAGAAATGTTCAGGAGTAGAGACTTAGGGGACACCCTGTATTACATCAGGTGAGCGGTAAAGGTGAGTACACTGGCTGAGTTGAGGTCACCTACCACTCGTGGTTTACGACAGAGGTCAAAGGTTAAACCCCAACACGTCTTAAAGGTCAGGTCATCAGATTTAAGGTGAAACTCCCTAACCCTACCACACTCTATCTATCCATCTATCTATTTATCTAACACCCTTCTCACACCTGTCCTGGGCTTGAGGGTGAATTCAGGACACATAAGAACATAAGAATGGAGGAAACTGCAACTGGCCTATTGGTCCATACGGGGCAGTCCCATTTACACCCAACCCATATTGCTCATATATCCACCCAACCTATGTTTGAAGCTATCCAACGTATTCGAGTTAATGATGATGTTTGGTAACTTGTTCCACTCGTCCACTACTCTATTTCCAAACCAGTGTTTACCTATTTCGCGCCTAAATCTAAATTTGTCTGATTTAAAACCATTGTTACGAGTTCGCTCCTGGTTGGATAGTTTGAGTACCTTTGTCATGTCCCCTTTGTTTAGCCCTGACTTCCATTTATACTCCCCTCACTCTACGTCTCTCGAGGGAGCGCTTTAACCTGTCTCTGTATTCAAGGTTTCTAATGCCCGGGATTAGTCTTGTCATTCTCCTCTAAATTCTTTCCAAGGATTCTATATCCATTCTGTAATACGGTCACCAGAAGTGAACTGCGTAATCCAAGTGTGGTCTCACAAGAGCAAGATATAGTTTTAGGATGACCTCGATTGTCTTGTAACTAACACTCCTTTAGATGAACCCATGTACTTTATTAGCCTTGTTTCGAGCAAATACACATTGTTTACTTGGCTTAAGATTCCTACTTATCATTACTCCTAAATCTTTCTCGCAGTCGGATTTCTCAATAACATCGTTGTTCATCTGGTATCTGGTTTCCCTGTTTACATCTCTTACACTGAGTACTTTACATTTGTCCACATTGAATTCCATCTGCCATTTTTCAGACCATTTGATTTTTTTTTTTAGATCTTCCTGTAGTTTTGCGGAGTCCTCGTCAGATTTAATTACACGCCCTATTTTAGTGTCATCAGCAAATTTACTTACGTTGCTGTCTACGCCGATATCTATGTCGTTTATGCATATAATAAATAATAATGGTCCAAGTACTGAGCCTTGGGGAACTCCATTAATGACGTTGCTCCAATCGGATTTAGTACAGTTCATGCTCACTCGCTGTTTCCTGTCCTGTAAGTACGCCCTAATCCATTTTACAATATCTCCTTTAATGCCATGAGCCTCCACTTTTCTTATTAGTCTTTCGTGGGGGACTCTGTCGAAGGCTTTGCTAAAGTCGAGATAGCCATATCATAATTGTGCCCCTCGTCTACTGACTCGAAAACTGATGAAAAGAATTAGTTAGACATGAACGCCCGCTTGTGAAGTCATGTCGGGAATCACTGATCAAATATCTCATCGGGACCAGGTGACTTATTAGGCTTTAGTTTGTCTATTTGCTTACTCACATCGTTACTAGTCACTACTATCTCGCGTAATTTATTTTATTCACTATCTCTGTATAAAGTCGGTGCCTTGGGTATCATGTTTAAATTTTCGGTGGTGAAAACTGTTGAAAAATATTTATTCAGATTATTGCTCATTTCTCCGTCGTTTTCATAAGAACATAAGAACATAAGAATGGAGGAAACTGCAGCGGGCCTATTGGCCCATACTGGGCAGTCCCGTTTACACCCAACCCCTATTGCTCATATGAGCATCCAACCTATGTTTGAAGCAATTCAGCGTATTCGAGTTAATGATGATATTTGGTAACTTGTTCCATTCATCCACTACTCTGTTTCCAAACCAGTGTTTACCTATTTCACGCCTAAATCTAAATTTGTCCAATTTAAAACCATTGTTACGAGTTCGCTCCTGGTTGGATAATTTGAGTACCTTTGTAATGTCCCCTTTGTTTAGCCCTGCCTTCCATTTATACACCTCTATCAGGTCGCCCCTCGCTCTACGTCTCTCAAGGGAGTGCAAATTAAGATGCTTTAACCTGTCTCTATACTCAAGGTTCCTGATACCCGGGATTAGTCTTGTCATTCTCCTCTGAATTCTTTCCAAGGATTCTATATCCATTCTGTAATACGGTGACCAGAACTGGACTGCGTAATCCAGGTGTGGTCTCACAAGAGCAAGATACAGTTTTAGGATGACCTCGCTAGTCTTGTAACTAACACTCCTTTGTATGAACCCAAGTACTTTATTAGCCTTGTTTCGAGCAAAAACACATTGTTTACTTGGCTTAAGGTTCCTACTTATCATTACTCCTAAATCTCTCTCGCAGTCGGATTTCTCTATGGCATCGTTGTTCATCTGGTATCTGGTTTCCCTGTTTACATTTCCTATACTGAGTACTTTACATTTGTCAATGTTGAATTTCATCTGCCATTTTTCAGACCATTCGAAAAATTTGTTTAGATCCTCCTGTAGTTTTGCCGAGTCCTCGTCAGATTTGATAACACGTCCTATTTTAGTATCATCAGCAAATTTACTTATGTTGCTGTCTATGCCGATATCTATGTCGTTTATGTATATAATAAACAATAATGGTCCAAGTACTGAGCCTTGGGGAACTCCACTTGTGACGTTGCTCCAATGGGACTTAGTGCCGTTAATGCTCACTCGCTGTTTCCTGTCCTGTAACCACGCCCTAATCCATTTAAGGATGTCACCTTTGATGCCATGAGCTTCTACCTTTCTAATTAGTCTTTCGTGGGGTACTCTGTCGAAGGCTTTGCTAAAGTCGAGATATACCACATCATAATTGTGCCCCTCGTCCACTGATTCGAAAACTGATGAAAAGAATGTTAATAGATTAGTTAGGCAAGAACGTCCGCTTGTGAAGCCATGCTGGGAATCATTGATCAATCTGTGCTTCTCCAGGTGATTTCGAATAGAGTTTGAAATGATTGCTTCCAGTAATTTGCCTACTATTGATGTTAGACTGATTGGGCGGTAGTTAGAGGATAGTGATCTATCCCCCTTCTTGAAGATCGGTATTACATTCGCTATCCTCCAGGATTCTGGTACTACACCTGTTTTTAAGGACATGTTAAACAACTTTGCTAAGGGCATACTAAGCTCTTCCTTACATTCCTTTAATACTCTGGCAAATATCTCATCGGGACCAGGTGACTTATTAGGCTTTAGTTTGTCTATTTGCTTACTAACATCGTTAGTAGTCACTACTATCTCACTTAATTTGTTTTCTTCACTATCTCTGAATAGAGTCGGTGCCTCGGGTATCATGTTTAAATTTTCGCTGGTGAAAACTGTTGAAAAATATTTATTCAAATTATTGCTCATTTCTCCGTCGTTATCAGTGAGCTCGCCGGAGTCTGACCGTATTGGTCCAATCTTTTCTCGTGTTTTAGTTTGGTACATTTGGTAGAATCCTTTGGGGTTTGTCTTTGCCTCCCTTGCTATCCTTACCTCATTATTCCTCTTTGCTTTCCTTATCTCGGTTTTAACCCTACTCGCCAATACCCTATAATAGTCCCGGAGGTGAATTTCGCCACGATTTATCCTTCTACCTATAGCCTTCCTTTGGCCAATGATGTTCTTTAAATAATTATTTATCCATTTAGGGTCATTGTTGTTTGATCTGAGTTTTTTGTATGGTATGTTCTGCCTTTGTGCATTAAGTAACTCACTTTTTAAATTGTCGTGGAACTCGGCAATCTCAGATCTCGTTATCAGGTCGGTGTCATCTGTCAGGTTCACGGCCAAGCGCGACACCCCCTCTCTCAGCTGCCTCTTTAAACTGTCAAAGTTTGCCCTTCTGAAATCTGGTACTTTAGTGGAATTTTCCTTACGTCTGCCCTGAAAATCTAACTGGAATCGAATTTCTTTGTGATCGCTGTTTGCAAGTTCGTTCCCTACCTCGACATTGCTAATGAGGTTTTCTCTGTTTGACAAAACTAAATCCAATATATTATTACCCCGTGTGGGTTCGGTTATATGTTGACTTAGGAAACAGTCCTGGATCGTCTCGAGAAAATCCTCTGATTCTGAGTTTCCCGTAAGGTCGGTCCAATCTATTTGGCCAAGGTTAAAGTCGCCTACTATACAGACTTTGTTGTGTATGGAAGCCCTGCGCATTTCATCCCAGATAAGTCGCTCATTGACTCTGTCAAGATTGGGGGGTCTATATATTACTCCTGTGATTAATTTTTCCCGACCGTCGCTTAATTCTATCCAAATTGTTTCTGTATTCCTCTCAGTTTTTATTTCCTTATTTATTTCACACTTCAGGTTATCCCTAACATAGATTGCTACTCCGCCTCCTTTCCTGGTCTGCCTATCGGTATGGAACAGTTTGTAACCCGCAATTTGGTATTCGACTGGTAATTCACGTGTGTCTAGGTTGATCCATGTTTCAGTGAATGCAATTATATGGATTTGTTCGGTACATACCAAGGTCCTAATATCATCCATTTTGTTTCTCATACTTCTACTGTTCGCGTAATATACATTTAAGTTAGTCGTGTTCTGAGTCCTTCCCTTACCGCGTTTAGTTTTAAACTCCCTGTCTAATTTAGTTATGTCATCATTCCTAACACTATTTCCCTGTAATCTTTCGCCTTGTTTACCCGCTCCCACTGCAGTCTCCTCCACCCCCGTGCCCCTATGTTCTCTTAGCAGTTTAAAGACTTCGATATCTTTTGAACTGCCCCCTCTAGAGCCCCAGCCAGGGTTGCTACTCCATCCCTAGACAGGTGCACCCCATCCCTAGCATAAAGGTCCCTTCTGCCATAGAAGTTGTCCCAATCTTTTCTCGTGTTTTAGTTTCATACATTTGATAGAATCCCTTGGGGATTGACTTCGCCTCCCTTGCTACCTTCAGCTCAATATTCCTCTTTGCTTTTCTTATCTCAGTCTTAACCCTACCGGCCAATGCCTTATAATATTCTCGGTGGAAGACTTCACCACGATTTATTCTCCTACCTATAGCCTTCCTTTGTCCAATACTAATCTTTAAATAATTATTTATCCATTTAGGGTCATTGTTGTTTGATCTGAGTTTTCTGTATGTTATGTTCTGCCTTTGTGCATTAAGTAACTCATTATTTAAATTGTTGTGGAACTCGTCAACCTCAGATCTCGTGATCAGGTCATCCAGCTAAGGTGAGGTCGCCCTCTGTGGGTACATTGTGTAAGGTCACCTCATGTGAGGTCATGTAATTCACCCCCAAGCGTAATACACAGTAGAAAGACATAATCGTTGCCGCTGTACCACCATAGGACCCGTGAGCTTGGTCCATTAATACTACAAATAATAATAATAATAATAATAATAATAATAATAATAATAATAATAATAGATAGACAGATAAGATGACACACACTGCTGTCAGCGAAGCCAAAAGAAAGTTACAATATACATGTTATAAATAGATCCATTCTAAAAATAACCCTTATAATATTTCCTGTCACACTAACACCTTATTATAGCCTTCTAAAATAGTTAACTGTTAATTACTACAACAATTAACATTAAAATGACCATGAAGTTAAACAAAAGAACATCGTTGAATGATCATGAAGTTATTAAACAAAAGAACACCACTGAATGGCCTATCATCTGATAAAAAAAATCTATTGTTACACTGTTCGGTGTTTTGGAGACGTGACTTAAGTATCCTATTGTTTGTTATTTTATTATTATTATTATTATTATTCCTTTTGTTTTAATGTGGGAAACCGGAGAGTGAGGAGGAAGATCACACGAGCCGGCAAGGTATTATAATTTGAGCGTGATGTAGGACCGCACGATATTCATCTAAAATATATAAGGAACAGTTAGTAATAAAAAACAAATGAAGATCAATAAATAAAAAAACAAAGATTAATAAGAATATAACAAAAATCAAAAGACATGAAGATTAATAATACAGGAATATTACAGATATAAACCATCTCAAAGAATCACAGCACAACGAGGGAAACTATATTACGAAATTGCAAAAAAAAATATTCAGTAAAGGAGAAAAATTTTATATTTGTTTGTGAATAAATAAGTTGATTTACCTCTTAATATTGGTCTTTTAACTAATAAAATATAATAAGAGAGGTTGAGCGAGTAAAATAACAAATAAACCCCTGGTGGGACTCGAACCCACAATCCTTGGCTTAGGAGGCCAATGCCTTATCCATTGGGCCACAGGGGCTTCTACAAATCACGGCTACAAGCTCCTAGTTACTCTTCTCTTGGCCTGATGAAATTACTTTGAATTGTTATTGCTTTTTTAGATTATTGTTAAATTATATGTTTATTTGACTTAATTACTTAATAAAACTTTAGAATAAACTGACGACGTTGTATATTTTGATACTGAAGAAGATACGAGGAAAATGATGCTGATATAAAAAAAATATTAAATAAAAACCAAAGAAAAAGAACTAATATTTTCCTTACCCAGACGTACCACAATCTTGACTCGCGCATAAAGTTTGAATCAATACAAATTAAGGTCATGTGGGTTTGGTACCTCCTGTTTGACCTTCTCCAACCAGACAGCGGGAAGAAAGGAGGACTGTAGGAATGTAAATTGTATTTCGTATTGACCTTGACCCTCCATTCACGTCATCAAGGTCGTTCACCCACTCTCCACCGGATCACATGAAGAATAGCCCCTAGTTTATTTAATTTTAAGATTAACTATACTAAAGCTTACACTAACCTAAATTAACCTGATCTAATCTAAACTAACTTAACCTTGTCTAAACTATCTTAACCTAACCTAAACTAACTTAACCTAACCTAAACTAACATAGCCTTGCATAACCTAACCTAATGAATAAGCTAACTTAACTTAACCCATACACCCCCCCCCCCGCCCCCCTCCCCGTCTCGAGTAGGTGAAGTAAGCTGAGGGGCTAATCTTCAGGTGATTTATTGTTCTACTGTTGCTTATCACCAACATCTAACACCAGCCAAACATATTATCTACACCCGGACTGTATACCTGTGTATTGTATCTACACATTTAACAATTTCTTTATAACATTAAATTGACTATGTATATTTTTCGTCTTCCATTTATCTTAATATTTTCCCTGTTAGTCTATTCTTATTAATTTTTTCTATTGTTTTAGTATTTTGTTGTTTGTTCCTCTTTAATCGGACATTTTCCCCTCCCGCATGACGTCAGTCGAGTGTCACCTTACTAAGTGACGTAACTCAAATTGGAGTCCCACTCACCTGTCTTGATGGTTATAATGGTTGATGTGTTCAGCCTACCTTCTCTCTTAACACCCTGAGTGCTTATGTAATAGTTCCACGAGTTCCCTAGGTTAGTTCATATTACATGTTGAGTTTTTCCCATATAAACTAAATACTATTTATTATTTACTTTTTTGTTCAATACCATGGCGGGTTCCTACACATAAGGCCTCGACACACACACACACACACACATACATACGAACACACCTACATGCCGGCGCCGTGTCCGAATCTTCAGGTTGTCGCAGTGACTTCCGATTCCTGCTGTAGAGACCCAGCCACTATTAAAGCCGACCGTTATCTAAGTTAAGGACTTATACGTCAACATCTGTAAACACATAACCTCTTTTACAAGTAAATTAGTTTACTGGGAAATACAGGTTTGGGATGAGAGGATGACAGTGTTAAGAGGTTATATGGTATGAAGTGAGATGGTTCTAGATGATACTGGAATACGACTCAGCTACGATCGGACATCCCCGGCGGGTGAACTTGTATCATGGCCGCACCCACCTCGCCTGCCGACAAGCATGTCCCCACATACCGGCTCCCAGTCTGTCTTCCAAGGCGGCTTGAGGATTTTCTTACTATTAATCACAAAATTGTGTAAAATTTTAGATTAATCTAAGCATGGAACGCTATCAATTTAGAAGGTTAATATGTATTTTATTAATATATAGCGTTGCAACGTGCAGGTGGGCTCGGTTAGTGTTGGCGGGGGCCGGCTAAAGTATTGCCAAAATTCGTGGGAATATGTTTAATTAATGCTGAATTAAAGAACATATATACAAGAAATTAAATATTACCATCATATAATTAATCAAGGTTAACAGTTGATTTGATAATGAAAACGATTATGCTAGAGAACAGTTGCACGTTGATAATAAATTGTTTAAAAACCTCCAAGCTGGCACTAATCTAGACCCGGGTGTGCGCGCCAACATTCTACTGCAGTGTCACACCCACTATGTCCCGACCCTTTCCCACGGCACTGGCTTCAACCTCCCTGTCTCTCCTAGGGCCTTAAACAGAACTGTACCCATTAAATTTAAATACTCATTGCAACAGTTTGATTTTCATAGGAAACTATATGATCTATTACCTTTAACATTTTTTTTTATATTTGCAGCAATATCATAACTAAGAGAACAGCCCCGTTCCTTATCAACAAATTAATCAATAATATCGAGGTACCAACATTATCTATAGGTAATCATAATCACCTGCATCCGCCAGTACACGAGACTGTACATAGAGCAAAGTTCCTGTCGGTCAAGCTTCTGGGTTGCGGTGGTGGAGCGGGGCAGACCAGCAGGCGTGTGAACTGTAGTATTGATTGCCTCAGCTGGTCCAGCCCCGCATGCAAGCACTGTGCCTGCTGTGGGCGGTGCTGCTGTACAGAGTAAGGCTGGGTGGGCGGGAGGGCCGCACCGTAACCACCAAACCCCCGAACAAGGTGGTTGTATGTGGGACGGTGGCAGGGACAGTAGCCTGCATCACGTTCTCCAGTACACCGCTAAATTATTAAGTAGACAGACGTCCACTTGACTACTGTACAGTTGGAGTTGAACGGATCAGGTGATGAGGGATATGTTCTTATCTACTGTAAATCTCTGACTCACCATGACGGGCTAAAGGTTTGACTAAATAATGAGAACTTACGCTCACATAATTAACACATATGACCAGAGCTTAATGATGTATGGATGAGGATAGGCTGGATAATAACGCGTGAATAATGTGGTGCACCATCACCTTATACAGGCCCTTAAATCCCTCATTCCTTACCCCTCTCGCCCCCATCACCCCACCTCCCCCCTTACCGCAGTACCTGTTGTGACGTAGCTACACACCCTCCCACCATCACTCCACCACCGCCATCATCTACACATTCCATCACCACCAACAAAACATTCCAGCATCACATTCCACCATCACCACCACACTCCATCACCACCACATTCCATCAGCACCATATACCATCATCTCCACCACCACACTCAGCTACCCCACTACCACTACCCCCACCACTTTCCGCCATATGGTAGCACCACCACCACATTCCTCCTTTAACGCCACATTTCACCAAAACCACCACCACCACACTTCACTACCACACTCCCCCACACTGCACCACCTCCACCATATGCTTCATGAATATAATAAACGCAGGTGTTGCTATAATCCAAACACTCAAGTATTTACTGTATAAAAGTGTATCCATGTTAACTCGTAACTTATCTAGTATTCACCCTAACACTATATGGGGGATAAGGTTAGGTTAGGTTGGGTTAGGTTAGGTTAGAGTCGTTAATCTTCTGGGGTGTAAATCTTCAAGTGATCTTTATATATTTTTCCATTCGTTCTTACTAAAGATAATAATGACAGTTAGTTTTCCAGGCTGCATTTTATCGTTAGGAAAGAATGGTGGATGAGGTGGTGGGTGGCGAGCAGACAGCAGTCGGCGCGTGACCGTGTGGACTCCATGACTCACTGTGGGCCGCGTTTAACCTGCTATTTCCCTTGTTAGTTATGTCCTCGGGCGTGTCCTTAGAGTCCCTGGCCTTGTTTGGGCTTCAGTACCACTAGTTGCTTTTTTCCTGGTGCGTTTTACCATTAGTTTTGGGCATAATTGGTAGGTGTTCCTATCTGAGGAGTGTGGAGGGAAGCATCCTGCGGTGTTGGGTGTCGTCTGCTGATGACACCCAACTGTACCGCTAACCTACACCACGCTGCCTGCTAGCTGTGGCCTTCCTCACCACACACACACACACACACACTTAGCTGTAAAAACACTCACAAACTCCACTAAAATACACTAATATTAATTATTTTTTGTATTTATTAATTTCCAGTACTTCCATTCATTTCCTTTTATTTCCTGTGTTTATCATTCATTCATCTCAGGGTAGTAGAAATGTACCCGAGGCAGCGTTACGGAGAACACGACGCACGTACCACCACACCACGTGGCCCCCGTGACTCACCCACACATGTGTAATCATTATAGCATTGTCCTCTCTAAGCTCAAGGTCTGACTCACACATCATCAAGTGTTAGGAAGTGTAGAGCTTAGGGAGTCATACACACGGTTACATAATAATAATAATAATAATAACAATAATAATAATAATAATAATAATAATAAATCCATCTTCACTCTAGCGTCCCTACCATAAATCAGGAACAATCTAATATATTCAACAGAAAGCAATCAATAAGTGTGGTGGTGATGGTGCAGGGTGTAGTGGTGGTGATGGTGAAATAAGGTGTAATGGTGGTGTTCTATCGGTGAGCCATGATTTTATCCAATTTAAAACTTTCCCCTCGATACCACGAGCCTTAACTTTTCTCAGAAGCCTTTGATGCGGTACTCTGTCATACGCTTTGCTAAAGTCTAAGTCAATAACATCGTAATTTTCGTCATTGTCTACAACCTTAAAGACTTTCCTAAAAAACGTCAGCAGATTTGTTAGACAAGATTTTCCCTTTGTAAACGCATGTTGAGAGTCGTAGATTAATTTGTTTTTCTCTAAATGCGATCGGATGCTATTTGCTGTAATTGATTCAAGAAATTTCTCCACTACTAACGTCAAACTAAACGGCCGGTAATTTGACGCTGATGCTCTGTCTCCCTTTTTGAATATGGGTACTACATTTGCCTGTTTCCACAAGTCTGGCACAACTCCCGTGTCTAATGATTTTGTCAATAAATTTACGAGGGGTCCACTAATCTGTTCCTTACACTCTTTCAAGATGAAATCAAGATGAAGCCAAGATGAAGCCACGATGAAGTTAAGATGATGCCAAGATGAAGTTAAGATGATGCCAAGATGAAGTTAAGATGAAGCCGCAAAATTTCCCCACATATGAAGTCATTTCCATTAATTCATAGCAATAGAAATAAAAACGTTAGGTGAGTTTTAAGTCTGACATATTTACCCACACACACACACACACACACACACATAAGCAAATAGACAAACTAAAGCCTAATAAGTCACCTGGTCCCGATGAGATATTTGCCAGAGTATTAAAGGAATGTTTAACATGTCCTTAAAAACAGGTGTAGTACCAGAATCCTGGAGGATAGCGAATGTAATACCGATTTTCAAGAAGGGGGATAGATCGCTATCCTCTAACTACCGCCCAATCAGTCTAACATCAATAGTAGGCAAATTACTAGAATCAAGTATTTCAAACTCTATTCGAAACCACCTGGAGAATCACAAGTTGATCAATGATTCCCAACATGGCTTCACAAGTTTTCGAATCGGTGGACGAGGGGCACAATTATGATGTGGTATATCTCGACTTTAGCAAAGCCTTCGACAGAGTCCCCCACGAAATACTAATTAGAAAGGTAGAAGCGCATGGCATCAAAGGTAATATCCTCAAATGGATTAGGGCGTGGTTACGGGACAGGAAACAGCGAGTGAGCATAAACGGCACTAAATCGCATTGGAGCAACGTCACTAGTGGAGTTCCCCAAGGCTCAGTACTTGGACCATTATTATTTATTATATAAATAAACGACATAGATATCGGCATAGACAGCAACATAAGTAAATTTGCTGATGACACTAAAATAGGACGTGTAATTAAATCTGACGAGGACTGCAAAACTACAGGAAGATCTAAACAAATTTTTCGAATGGTCGGAAAAATGGCTGATGAAATTCAATGTGGACAAATGTAAAGTACTCAGTATAAGAGATGTAAACAGGAAAACCAGTTACCAGATGAACAACGATGCCATTGTGGAATCCGACTGAGAGAGAGATTTAGGAGTAATGATAAGTAGGAATCATAAGCCAAGTAAACAATGTGTTTTTGCTCGTAACAAGGCTAATAAAGTACTTCGGTTCATACAAAGGAGTGCTAGTTACAAGACTAGCGAGGTCATCTTAAAATTATATCTAGGGCTTGTGAGACCTCACCTGGATTACGCAGTTCAGTTCTGGTCACCGTATTACAGAATGGATATAGAATCATTGGAAAGAATCCAGAGGAGAATGACAAGACTAATCCCGGGCATTAGGAACCTTGAATACAGAGACAGGTTAAAGCATCTTAATTTGCACTCCCTCGAGAGACGTCGAGTGAGGGGCGACATGATAGAGGTGTATAAATGGAAGTCAGGGTTAAACAAAGGGGACATTACAAAGGTACTCAAACTATCCAACCAGGAGCACACTCGTAACAATGGTTTTAAATTAGACAAATTTAGATTTCGGCGTGAAATTGGTAAACACTGGTTTAGAAACAGAGTAGTGGATGAGTGGAACAAGTTACCAAATATCATCATTAACTCGAATACGCTGAATAGCTTCAAACATAGGTTGGATGCTTATATGAGCAATAGGGGTTGGGTATAAACGGGACTGCCCAGTATGGGTCAATAGGCCCGCTGCAGTTTCCTCCATTCTTATGTTCACACACCACACACACATACCACACAAACTTGAGGTCCCGCCATCACACAAGAAACTAGGTAATAACATCATTATCCTCATAAGGCCTCTAGGTCCAACCAGCAAACTTGACAACACAAGGTTACATGAACTTGTCCAGACGCCAGCAGGTGGACTGTGCTGCTGGACCCGCTGTTATCATGTTGTACTAAATAAATATTATTATTTTTATTATTATTATATCAAAGTGAACCTCATGTCAAGTAAATACGAATTAAGTCCAGTTATGTTTCCTTGTTTTATGTTAAATGTATTTAAGTTAACCTCGCTGTAATGACGTCATCACACTACTGTCACCACCGTATATTATTATCTTGAGTCACAAAATATTAAACGTCCACAACACGTACAGTGAATATAAACGACAACTAACATTCGATAATATGTTTGAATATTATTTTGTTCTTTCTACTGACGACATCAGTTATTTCCGGTCAGTCATCTTTCCAAGAAACTAATATTAATCAGAGTAGTGTAAGATGACTGTTGGGTCGGGATATATGGGAGGGCACCGGGCCAAATGGTCTCTTCCCACTGGCCGTTGGTCAAGGATGTCCAACAAAATGGGGTTCCATTTCTTAATAATTCGTAAGTTAAATTATCCCCAGACTAAGATAAGAGAACGCACCTAACTGTTCGGTGTTGTATAGCACAAAGGTAACATTCCATATAGCGTGGACACTGTACTAACTATTGTATTCATGTAAGTTGTTTTATATTTCGTTATGATGAAAGATGTCGTACGACTCTACCAGAATCCCGACCCTCTACCTCCCCTTTACCTGCACAGCCGCCAGCCAGACTTCACCGGCCTGCTGCCAGTTACTGGAAAACTGCCAGTTTTCCTTCTTGGCTCACACCAGTTGTTCCTTTATCTCATTCAAGGCCGTTCTTCCCTCTACAGTTTCCCCATCTACCTTATTTACCATTTTAGAAATTCCACAACCAATGTTTTCATCTGTTTTTCAACGTGATAGCCTAGTGCAGTTGTCTATCCTCAGCGCGGTAAAACACTTGCTGTCATACCTACTTCAGCGACGTGGGTATCAGCATCACCTAACAGATCAAATTAATACTCCCTCAATAACTTTTCAAAACCTTAATTATGGCAATCTGGATCTCACTACCAGACCTTGGGTGGTTAATTTCGTTTGGTGTCTCACTATTTATAAGCTTTCTCCTGCCTGTGTGCCGAGCCCCCCCCCCCCCCTCCGCCACTCCCCGCTGCTTTTGTCGAGGTGCAGCAGCTGATCTACACCTGTCAAGTCTACCGAATTATTTTACCTTTATGACTGGAGAACAAAATTTTAAAACCTGTTAAATGTTCGGCTATTTACGTGACCAGGAACTAGAGTATAACTATCTTCATCATCAACATGAGCCTGACCCAACCTTCCTTAAATAAAATCTATTACCTCGTGTGATTAAGAAACAATATTTAAGGCTTATTCATTCCAAGACTTGGGTTAATTAAGAGAAGTATTATCACAATCCTGTTTATCAGATTAAAACAATTATATAGTGGAGGAAAGACTCGCCATATGTTTCAATAATCTTGTACCTCAAGGCGTCTTATTCTTAAATCTGAAAGTTTTTTGCCTAATATAATAAAAACCATATATTTTTTATTATTATTATCGGCAGACAAGAATTACAACCCAATTCCTTAATATGAACACGAGGCATACTCAGGTATGGAGGACCGGTTCCTATAAGTGTTAATTACAGGTGGTGTCAGGTAGTACAATACACACCTGCGCCCACCACTGCCAGCCATCACTATGCTTAATTAACAGACCAGGTATGTGTAGGGCGTGTGTGTGTGTGTGTGTGTGTGTGCGAGGCCTGTGTGTGTGTTTGGGTGTGTGTGTGTGTGTGTGTGTGTGTGTGTGTGTAAAACCTCCACAAGGGCGTGGTGGTGATCATAGGGGTGAAGGAGAGGCCGTGTAGGTTGACAGTATGCAGAGATCGTCGTACGTGGGCGGCGTAGTGTTGAAGGGCGTGTGGGCGAGGCGTGTCCTCCTACACGCCTCGCTCCCCACGACTTTCTCATATCACCTGGTGAACCAAACTGAAAGTGAGGTGATAGTCGAGTGTCCTGTCCTGGCGTGGGCGTGGGTTATGGCTGCCGCGCGGGAGAATGTGCGGGCGTGGGCTGGGGTCTGTGGGAGTGGGTCAGGGTCTGTGTGTGAGCTGGGAATCGTGGAGCGTGGGTGACGGTCTGTGAGCTGGGAACCGTGGGCGTGCGTAAAGGACTGTGAGCTAGGACCTGTGGGCGTGAGTGAAGGCCTGTGTGTGAGCTGGGAACCGTGGGCGTGAGCTGAGATCTGGAAGTGTGGGTGAAGGTCTATGTGTGTACTAATGTGTCATGACAAAATGTTCCCAGGTTAGAGCAGTTACCATCAGTCGTCTGAGGTCTTGTCAACACAGCCGTGAGTCAGACAGTTACAGTAATGTTCCTTCGCTCAGCCGCGTCCCCCTCACCTCCTGCTGTTACAAGTTACTGTGGTTGTCCCAAAGCTGTCCTCCGCACCTCTACAGTACCGGAACATTATTTCTCAAGCACTGAAGAAATTACCCGAAGATTCACCCACTCAGCTTATTTCACCCTAACGCTACCTGGAAGATTAGGTTAGGTTAGGTTAGTGTTAGGATAGATTAACCGAAATTAGTGGTAGGATGGTGAATCTTCAGGTGGAATAAGTTAAGGGGCCTAATGTTGAGATAATCCGTCTTTGGGTCCTAAAGTTCCTTAATTCAATAGTATAAGTTGCTTTAAGTTACTGCATTGTCATGGCACTCGGCTTAGCTGTCCTTACATTCACAAATAAATCTATAATTTCTGAAGTATCCCTATAATGTTACTCAATGTCACTCACTTGTTGATTTCCTCCCATCACTCACCTCGTCTAGGGTGTTGATCATCGAGTTTTTTGTGAGGACGTAACAGAGCTCTCGGCGTCACGCACTGTGTTGAGCGCAGCTGCAAGGTTATTGTTACCGAGGTATGCAACAGTGATGCCAATGTGTGTGTTAAAAGTTTGAGTAACGCTGGCCTCACCTGTTACCTGCGTCACGTAATTATTATGTTGGTTTTACAGATTTATACAGTAAGGATCACCAAAGCCAGCTGCCCACTGTGTTATCTGAACCTGAAGTAAGATAACATCACCTGAAGATCCTCCCCTTATCTTATTTCACCCGAAGATTAACCAACGTAATGCTAACCTAACCTAACCTTAACTCTCTGTAGTGTTATTGTATCCTTGTATCTATGTTTATTGTTCTTTAATGACGTCTTTTCATTCTCGCTTTCTCTGAATTTTTTTTTATTTTTCCGTTTACGTGTGAATTTGTTTATTGTTTTACCCCACCATCACCTATGTCACCCCTACCCGTCCCTACCACCCCTCCCCCCACCACCCCTACCCATCCCCAGTTAGCGTGATACTAGGGGCTGTGACCTTCAGATGATTGGGGTGGAAGGGGGAGATGAGGGAGGAGAAGATGAGAGAAAGAGAAAGAGAGAGAGAGAGAGAGAGAGAGAGAGAGAGAGAGAAGAGGAGGTGGTGGTGGTGGTGAAAGGGGTGACAGACACTGGTTCCTGGGAATGTCATGGACTGACTCATACAGTGACACTACTTCTCTAAACCCCTCTCTCTCTCTCTCTCTCTCTCTCTCTCTCACTATTACCCGTCGTTCAGAGACCCCGTACCTGAATTGCCCATTGTTGAAGTAACCATTTTGCCCCTCGCTTTTGTTCAGTCAACGAGCCAGTGAGTCACTCTCCTATGACACACACACACAACAACGTACAAAAAAAAAAAAATAATTACATAACATAGGAGAAAAATTATACTTGAATTACTATAAAATTATATAACAAAACAACTTAATTACGGTACAGTCCATCTTCTGAAGATTACTGTACCTGTACTTTATATCTGTACCTTTACGTGATATTTCTCAACATTATTCTCTTACTCTAATAACTTCAATGCTGAAATTTATCATTATAGTTTATGCAGGATGATAATGTAATGATGTTATGTATGATAAGAAAAAACATATTGAATGGATGGGATAATGACAAGGTCGGGATGATGTGTGTGTGTGTGTGTTACGCCAGTTTTAAAGAGCTTTACTCATGGATGGGGGGGGGGGGGGATGATGGCGCCTCATTCATAGTATATGCCTTTTACCCCATCCCCCCCCCCAGCTGATCATAAAGGCAGAGAGAGAGAGAGAGAGAGAGCAAACATACTGTAAATCTGGATTGTCTAGTGAAAACAAAAAACTATTCATAAGACGAAAAAAAAAGATAAGATAATGTGATCTGTTGGATAAGAGTTTGTTGAAGTTATTTCTTGTTTCCTGTTTTGGGATCTGATAGTATTTTGTTAACTTTATATCCGTTTGAATTCAGGAAAGACAATGGAGGGAGGATCGAGCAGCGTTAGGTGAAGGAACGCTTTTAACACACACACACACACATATATATACGGAGCGTGAGTAGTGGTGATAGCGGATACACTGCCCTGGGTGTACCTCACTCTGGAAACAGGAAACTACTGTAGGTGGGTCCTGACTGTGTGTGTGTGTGTGTGTGTGTTTCTGGTGCTTCATGGAGCATGTTAGAAGTGCTTTTCGTTGTTTGTTTGCTGTTATCAATGCATGCTGTTGTTGGTGCTGCTGCTTGCTTCATAATGCTGCACTTGACGCTGTTGCCGTTGCCGTTTGATGATGATGATGATAAGTGTTATTGATGTTCCTATTACTGCTGCTGTTTGATGACGCTGCCGCTCTCGCTTGTAACTTCTCTGACGGTACATAGCTGCTGTTACTCTCTGCTACTGTCGCTCTTGTTACTGCTTCTTATTGTTGCTTGAGTCGTGGAGTACTGAAGGAGCATAGTGTGAGAAGTAAACCTGTTATAACAGTATATAATATTACATGGGTAAGGGGGGCCCTGTGTGTGTGTGTGTGTGTGTGTGTGTGTGTGTCTGAGTGTGTGTGTGTGTGTGTGTGGATAAATTCACAACTAATAAGACAGTTTCCCGTTGGACAAAAAGACCATTTTTGTCCTAGGTTATAAAGACACAGTATATGGTTGTGTTAAATCAAATTGGGTTAGGTGAAGTCAGATGGTATTTCGTCGTACAGTCCACGAGAGAGAGAGAGAGAGAGAGAGGGGGGGGGGGTAATGTGAATGTCGCCTTCACCTGGACGTCAACTGAAATTCTATAGTTCCTGAGCGTGATGCAGCGGATTGTTGAGGTTAGGTGGGCAATGTGCCGCTTGCTGGCACTAGTTAGCAGAGGAAATAAGACTTGTAGTACGAGTAATGCATAGAGTATGAGGGCTTATGTATCTAACTAGTCTTATGGGCTCTGTAAAACATGGTATACATCTTGTAGTATTAGTTACATCAATTAAAGTCATAAACACAACCGAATGTGTCATAAAAATCATGATCGTGTGATTTATCAATACATTCTCTCTGTATTTTCACCCAGATGACCGTAATGAAATACTCAAGGCGAGAGATTAAGTGGCAGATTTCCTCGTCACATCACATCAGTCATCAATAACGTCACAGGAGAGAGTGACGGGGTGTAGCGTCCCCATTGGCTGACAGGGGACGTGGGCGGGACCCGGCTGACTCATAGCGGGGACGGCAAGTACAGACTTTTTCTACCCACATGTTGAGCAATTCAGACATTTGTTGCTGCTGCCAGCCGTTCACCTCTCCGTGGGGTTACTGCTTATATCATGACTTTAAATTTAATGAGAATAATAGTTTAGAAATGTCTTATAAATCTTTATTTCTGTATATCATTGAGCATTAAGCTCTTCACCTGACGCCCATTATGTCTTCACTTTGCTGACGTTGAAGTATTAAGTTTAATATACAAATCACTGCCAGGTAATTATTTATATAGTTGCCATCACCGCAACTGGTCATGGTTGACGCTGGGAGAGAGATGACTGTATTGTGGTCAGTTGCCATAATTCCACAGTACTGTTGTACTTCCTGGCGCCAGGGCCCACGTACAGTACACCGCCTCCCCACCCACCTACATCACATATCTATGCTTCAACACCTACACCACTCACTCTAACGTCAGGTAATATTATCTGGAGTAATTGTAGGAAAGCTTCTACACGTTTGGTTCGTCTGGATTGTTTTGAATTTTTTAACACGAGCTATTTACGATCTAAGTATTACCGCAGTAAAAGTAACTACAAGTTCTTCCTGTAGGTATAAATAACACGCGATTGTTCATTGTAAACTCTCTCTCTCTCTCTGTTTCGACCCCAAATTATTTTCTGTATATTGTTTCATCTGATGCAAACTGGGTAGATGACCCGTTAGAGTGAAAAGTTCCGTAATAGGAATAAAACTGAGGAAGATTCCATACTACAACAGACCTTTGTCAATATCAAAGGTATATGACAGATCACCTGAAAATTAGCCCCCCACCTCCAACTAGCTTATTTCACCTGGCGATAAAACACCCAACTGTTAACTGGGGGAAGTAGGTGAAACAAAAACTGTGGGAGCGAATCTAGACGTGAACCCTTATGTATCCTGAGTTAGTAGTGGTGTTGTGCGTCTCAGCTGATCCTTATACACGTCAGACGGCCCTGGTGACGCCGTGTTCCCCAAGTTGATTCCTATTTCTTTCGAGGTAACAAAACACTTGCCTTTTATTTTAATCATAATATCTTTAATTTAAATGCGACATTATCGTATACTGCCGCTCCAGGTATCCTTCCTGTAATATTTCCAGCTAAAATTATGTATGCGTGTCTTTACCAGCTTTATCCTTGGCATCTTGCATGTCTTGTACCAAGCTGCCAGAGACAATGAGTGTACACAGTAAGGATGAAGGCGTGGACGAGAGGATGTGGGTCATGGAGGATTTTTTTCCTGCCTTTCTCTTACGTTTGTTTATTGTCGTCTGTTGACATTAATTTCTTGGTAAAATATGGTAGAATTGGTTGGTTGGTGTCCTATGCAGTCAGAAATATTACACTGTAGACGAGACTGAGATACCGTAAAGAACCCTTTTTCTTAATAAAGGCATTTACATATTGACATGGGTTAAGCCTCACTCCGTGTACTGCAGTAGACCAAATGTGTCACTAACGTATATACTGTATATATGTGTGCGTCACTAACGTATTCCTCACATGACAGCGTTGTATTATACTCATGACCACACATCATACAACTCATCACAGTTGTCCCTCAAACTCGCGTAAAGCAAGTAAGGATTTTAAATTATTCGATTTTAATCATATCCTGAGCGAGTTCGTCAAACAGGAGTTCCTTTGATATTGATGGCCAAGAGTGGGTCATGTGCTGGACCAGTTTGTTGTTAATGTTATTACTGCGCTTTAACAACGAAGGTCTTCAAGTGCGTAACACTGTTCCAACACATGAACAAAATTGAGATATAACTCTGTGTAATGAACCAGAGCGAGTTTCTTCAAAGTTCTGACGCAACTCAAACAGGACATTTTGTTACCTTTAAATTACTGTACGTATAAGGTGTCAAAAACAGTCCTCGGCCAAGGGAGCCGAGTGTAGCGCACAGCCTGTGTTGAACTGCGTTCTACCACTCACTAGTGGCGGGGATCAGGTCCACAAGTGTCCACATAACCCGTGTATGATTCCTCTGGTGGATCTATTCTTTACTGAAGTGACTAACCATGATGGGCGTGCACGCTCATACAGGATTTCCTGCGTGATGGCCACCGGCGATATACCAATTTGCAATAGCTGTTCAGTACGCTAATAAAAACTTAATTTGTATTTCCCCTGAGATTGTTTCACTGTCCGTCACTACAGTACACGCCCTGATAAATCATCACTGTATTGTCTCTCCAGTTTAAAACAACTCCAAGTATATCGTTAATTATGTATGGACTGTTGTTGTAGTCATAGACCCCGTGTTGTGGTGTGTCGTGGATGGTCTTCCCGCCCAGCTGGAAATGTTCTAATGTTGGAGTCGGGATTCCCCGATAGGAAGGTAGAGAGGGTTTTCCGTGTCACGTTCACAGCAGATAGTTTGTTGTCGAATATTCAGAATCCTCACACACACACATATTGAAAAAGGAAAACAAAATACGAGAAGCAGTAAGAGAGGAGAATGGGGACAAAAAGTAAAGTAGAATATAGAGAATGTGAAGCTATTGGTTAAAAACAAGAGGGTTGTGGTGTAGGTGTAACTGAATCGTCCACAAGCACGAGCTACAGAGAGGAGGCCCCACAGTTTTGTAACTGGAGGTATTAGGTCCATATTTTTTTTGACTCATACTTCATAATGTTACGCTCCTCCCTGATACATGACCAGAAACTACAGGTGTAGGGATATATTAATGTGGCCGTTACTCACGTGTGATAACTTGTAAAAAATCTTTTAGAGACGAGACCAAAGGTTGCCATTTCGTGAAGTAGTCTCACTATTTTCAAAAATGTCCCCAGGACAAAGCAGCAGTTCACATGCTTCCTTTGGTCTTTCTTGTATTCGCCCCCCCCCCCCCCCCGGCACGCTGCTTTAGAGTCGGTCGTCCCGAGTGACTCAGCTGAGGGATTGTTCAAATCAATACTGGTACACACGCACGCGCGCATGTACTTTCGTGGAAGACAATGACTAAGACGCGTTTCTTTACTTAATTTTCAGATCAAATTGACGTCAAACTATCATGGCAATGGAGTGAAAAACAGATACAGAATATATAATATGTGAATGCGTCACTTGATACTGTGGGAGCCATGATAAAACACCCAAGGAATAAAACCTTACTACCTGACGACAACCACCAGAAGGACTCTCTCTCACTCCTACCTTAACACCACCAGTCACTAATCCCTCACCGCTAACCCGTGGTCTGTTGCCATCGATCACATACATTATTCGGTAGAGGCCAACCAGGGATTTTGAAGAGGAATACATGTTTGCCAGGCCGCTAAATGGTTAACAAGCGCAGCAAAGTCCTAAAAGCTGGATTACATATCGATGCTTCCCACTGTCCTTTTTAATCCAACTTCAATATGACTACACTACCAACTACAGAAGACATTTTTAAGCCAATAGGGGAAGGCTGTATCACCGGTAGATCAACTCCAGCTCGGCAGACAGCATACTATAGTAGCACCGACCCAAGTATCTCACCATGTTTTTGCTAACCACAGTACTTCATGTGTTTTCCTTTCGTTTATCTGGGAATGGGACAACTGGCCGCCGCCATCTGGCCGCCGAGGACTGGGGATAAACTGCAAACGCCTAGGTTAGGTTAGATTATGTTAAGTTAGGTTAGGTTAGGTTAAGTACTTCATGGGCTGCGGCCAGTTGTCCTAGACCCCGTTTATCTTATTCTGAACACCACATTACAAAGGAGCACAGGGAGGCGAAGACAAACCCCAAAGGATTCTACCAAATGTAGCAAACTAAAACACGAGAAAATATTGGACCAATACGGTCAGACACCGACGAGCTTACTGATAACGACGGAGAAATGAGCAATAATTTGAATAAATATTTTTCAACAGTTTTCACCACTGAAAATTTAAACATGATACCCGAGGCACCGACTTTATTCAGAGATAGTGAAGAAAACAAATTAAGCGAGATAGTAGTGACTAGTAACGATGTTAGTAAGCAAATAGACAAACTAAAGCCTAATAAGTCACCTGGTCCCGATGAGATATTTGCCAGTGTATTAAAGGAATGTAAGGAAGAGCTTAGTATGCCCTTAACAAAGTTGTTCAACATGTCCTTAAAAACAGGTGTCGTACCATAATCCTGGAGGATAGCGAATGTAATACCGATTTTCAAGAAGGGGGATCGATCACTATCCTCTAACTACCGCCCAATCAGTCTAACATCAATAGTAGGCAAATTACTGGAAGCAATCATTTCAAACTCAATACGAAATCACCTGGAGAAGCACTGGTTGATCAATGATTCCCAACATGGCTTCACAAGCGGACGTTCTTGTCTAACTAATCTATTAACATTCTTTTCATCAATTTTCGAATCGGTGGACGAGGGGCACAATTATAATGTGGTATATCTCGACTTTAGCAAAGCCTTCGACAGAGTCCCCCACGAAAGACTAATTAGAAAGGTAGAAGCACATGGCATCAAAGGTAACATCCTTAAATGGGTTAAGGCGTTGTTACAGAACAGGAAACGGCACTAAGTCCCATTGGAGCAACGTCACAAGTGGAGGTCTCCAAGGCTCAGTACTTGGATCACTATTATTTATTATATACATAAACGACATAGATATCGGCATAAGTAAATTTGCTGATGACACTAAAATAGGACGTGTTATTAAATCTGACAAGGACTCCGCAAAACTACAGGAAGATCTAAACCAATTTTTCGAATGGTCTGAAAAATGGCAGATGAAATTCAACATGGACAAATGTAAAGTACTCAGTATAGGAGATGTAAACAGGGAAACCAGATACCAGATGAACAACGATGCCATAGAGAAATCCGACTGCGAGAGAGATTTAGGAGTAATGATAAGTAGGAACCTTAAGCCAAGTAAACAATGTGTTTTTGCTCGTAACAAGGCTAATAAAGTACCCGGGTTCATACAAATGAGTGTTTGTTACAAGTCTAGAGAGGTCATCCTAAAACTGTATCTTGCGCTTGTGAGACCACACCTGGACTACGCAGTTCAGGTCACCATATTACAAGATGGATATAGAATCATTGGAAAGAATTCAGAGAATGACAAGACTAATCCCGGGCATTAGGAACCTTGAGTATAGAGACAGGTTAAATCATCTTAATTTGCACTCCCTCGAGACGTAGAGCGAGGGGCGACCTGATAGAGGTGTATAAGTGGAAGTCAGGGCTAAACAAAGGGGACATTACAAAGGTACTCAAGCTATCCAACCAGGAGCGAACACGTAACAATGGTTTTAAATCAGACAAATTTAGATTTAGGCGTGAAATAGGTAAACACTGGTTTGGAAACAGAGTACTGGATGAATGGAACAAGTTACCAAATATCATCATTAACTCGAATACGCTGAATAGCTTCAAACATAGGTTGGATGCTTATATGAGCAATAGGGGTTGGGTGTAAACGGGACTGCCCAATATGGGTCAATAGGTCCGCTGCAGTTTCCTTCATTCTTATGTTCTTATTATAATGGATAGCTTTCTCCCCACGACTCAGAAGCAGATTGGTGTTGTCCTCAGCCAGACAAGGTAAGCAGAACAAACACTATGCTGCTTCAGGTGTCTCAATTTGTAATCGCTCATGATCAGTGTACTAATGAGCAAGTGGTGTTACACTCATATTGTAGATCCTACTGTAGGGAGTACAGTACCCTGCATTATACAGACTAGATGCAAGTTAGTGAAATTTATTCAAAACTTTCGCGTTTTTGCCATTCGAACTCTCGCTTCCGTAAGCACACCGAGTAGTGCTTCTCACGCTTTTTAAACGTCGTAATAAGTACAAATAATAAAGACCCATACTATACAGTCATAGTATCACAAAGCTATAAGACCGAGGTAACACTAGTGCCTCCCGTCCAACACCTGTGAGTAAATCAATCAGCTTGAAAATCTAGTCTGGTATAATCCGAGGTTGTATAATTATGTCTGAACATATTTTTCTTTTGCTGAACATTTACTTATTCCTACTTATAAACTTGAGGGAACGAAAGTACGTATGCGTGGATATATGCAAATATTGACACGTGGTCAGCGGGGAAGTGAAAAAAATTTATTAAAAAACCACTGGAGCTTTTTAGGGGCAAGAGGCCGCCCAAGACCCACTAGCGCGGGCTACTTGTCTCTTCTTTCAACACCAAGTTTCTCCTTTAACTTGTTTGTTACGTCACCACTTGCCGAGATCACATTTAATCAACTAATGTTGGCCTCCTTCCCATTTTTCCACTTTTTCATCGATTGTCTTGTTATTATTATAATGTAAATAAAAAATTCGTGAAACTACATTTAAAAAATATTGATGTATTTTGTGTATTACAAGAAACTATGGCAGTCTTGAGGTGGCAACAGTAATGTCTTGAGGAAATCAGACAAA
>CAUDMG010003627.1:477500-492500 GCA_958450375.1 Homarus gammarus
AAACCCAGAGAAAACAAAGCTCCTCAGTTGACTGGTTTTCAAATAAAGCAGATGAGAACTCTCGGCGTCAGGAGAGGTGGGATGACTAACGTTTGATAGTGTTAACGCTGAAGGGTGTTAGTTAAATGTTGTGATCTCCCCTGCTACTGGTGGTGGTGGTGGTGCCGACTAATAGGTCAATAAAGGTAAACACGAGGTTGCCAATCAAAAATCCCGCCCTACTGGTGAGATGGTTCTAGAATCAAATTGCTTCCCATTCCCGCTGGTTCTCACCTGACCGCCGATAATTCTCAATAGCAACGTGAGAAAAAATTTAAATAAATCAAATATTTCCATCATTACTCCATGCTTACATCCAACAAAGTCAATATCTACCGCATTTATTATTGATCCTGTAGACACCAACTGGCCACGACATAACAGAAAATCAGCTCAATTTTGAAGGGGTCACATCTAATAAACCAATAAGTAATACATTATTAATCTTAAACGTACAGTGAATTCATGGGTTGTAACACTTAAGACAATAATAGATATTTAACAATATCAACACCATCAGGAAAGTTATAAAATTTGGACTGGTTGGATTCTTGTTGCCAATGAGAATTATGGTTATGACGTTTTCCTTGCTACAACCACACGATTCACTGGTTAATACAGTAACAATCTCTTCATACTTGTTGGTTTCGTCCTCTGACTGTCGGTACGCAACGTTACATACAAAGAGGCGGGACCGAGGGAGCCCGACCCCATGGGAAGTACAAAATGCTAATTGGTTCATTTAGCAGTAATAAGTAATGCAGTCTGGCTGGCCGTCTCCAACAAAGAAACGACCAGCCGACCCAAGCGTTGTTTTCACACTATCAAACTGTCTCTCCACGTTGGTCCAGAGAGCTCCATTAAGTCACAGTCTATTCACTTCACAGTCTCTTAAGGTGGTAGGAAAGAGCTGCGACACACTCGCCGGGTAGCCTGTGCACGTTTGTTAACCTAACAGCTGGGACTGCTCCTCAATGGTGAGTCACAAATGCACTGGGAAAGAAAGAAAAAACAGACTCCTCGATCATAACACGTTCGAAGGGGGTCTTACAGGCAGCAGAGAGGCCGAGGGGCGACCGTTGTGGTGGTGTTGCGGCCGTGAGTATCGAGGTGGTGAGCGTAGCGTCAATGAGGAGCGCCCAGCCGCAGCCTCGACTACTGGTAGCCACGCTGGCGGTGTGAAAAGTGAGGTGTGAGGAATGGTCGACCCTTAGGCATCATTTGTAGACTGGAGTGTGGAGGGTCGAGTGGAGCATGCTATTAGGGGTTGCGTTCATCAGTTTTGGTCGCCCCCTTCGTTAGCATCTTCCCCTTCACCCTGCGTATCACTCGTCCACAGCGTCAGGTTGTCTCGCAAAAGCTGCATAATGAGCGTAGAGTCCTTGTACGAGTCTTCATTCAACGTATCCAACTCTGCGATTGCATCGTCGAATGCCTAGAAGTAGAAGAAAGGCAAATGCAAGTTCAACAAATATGAAGAACGAATATTCACCCTAGCATTGAAGTTCATTTTATAATTAAATGAACTTTGAAAACCTTGAAATAAACCAAAAATCACAACTGTAGCTTGCTATCCTGTTGAAAAGTGGGAGGATTTTGTCTAGATACTCCGGTTAAACCATGTCAATGTTAATTACTACTAGCATTTTTTTCAGTCCGAGTAGCATGCAATAACCGTCATAGGAAATCAAGAAGTTCCAATTAATTACAACACTACGTGAAACATTTGTACACTCTTGCTACATTAATCTGATGAACACAATTCCAATTGTTTAACAATTACAAAGATTTTACATTATAGGAGGCCGGGTTGAATGAGGTTACAAGCCACCCCATCTTGTTAGGTAACGAGATTCGTAGGAAATAGTGGCACGAAATATTCAAAACGGAGGTTCATGTGGGGTATAGTCGGAGCCCGGGGGGTGGGGCACAGAGAGCAACAGGTTCTCACTCCCAGTAATGTCATCAGCCATGCAGGTCACACACTCCATCCTCGTGACCCTACGTGTACCACGTTTCAAACTACTAAATTTATACTTGCAGTATAAAGGTTAACAATCTGTCAAACAAATTCCTAATAGTAACTCGCAATTTCATAAACTAATAAATTTTGTTCACACACTGTTGAAGTTGGTTTAATGTGACCTCGATGTACAGTAAGACTGACCGAAGATACAAAAATCCACACTATCTACCAATAATCAAAAGTTGGTTAGTTTAACAACACAAGGTAAGGATTTTGTTAAATCTAATACTCTAAGTGATCTACCCAGCCAGTGAGCTGATCCCATGACACGCGGGGTCATGCAGAGGGGTCAAGGGTCAAGTTAGCGAGTGGTCACGTAAGTCACAGCAGCCGCACATGGGTTCAGGTCGCGTTACCTGCTTGGCTAAGTGACATGCTCTGTCGGGGGAGTTCAGGATCTCGTAGTAGAATACGGAGAAGTTGAGGGCTAAGCCTAGCCTGATGGGATGGGTAGGCTGCATCTTAGACTTGGCGATGTCGAAGGCCTCCTGGTACGACTTCTGGGAGTCGTCAACCACAACTTGAATAATAAACAAGGGAGGGTAAAATAAATAACGAAACTATAAAATAAATTTTGGGGTCTCCAAGTGACTGCCACGAGTTGCCAGTCAGACAGCATTATTACGTGTTGCTCCCCGCCGCCACCGGTCCCCTGGAAGGTGAGAGATTGTAGTACCTGTTTAGCTAGCTGGCATGCCTTATCAGGCGAGTTGAGGATCTCGTAGAAGAAAACTGAAAAGTTGAGTGCCAGGCCCAGCCTGATGGGGTGGGTGGGCTGCATCTCTGCCTTGGCGATATCGAAAGCCTCCTGGTAGGACTTCTGGGAATCGTCCACAACACCTGAACAAAGAAACCATTTTTGTTACAGAAACCTTATTCTTAAACTACAAATTCAGAAGCAAATAAATTACGTTTTTTAACCTCTGACCAACAGCAACTTCCGACTTTATGAAATGTACAACTATAGTTTGCTACCAGAATACTCTTGGTGGAACAATTCGAGCGTTAGCCAAGTCAAGGCGATAAGCACGTGGGAAGGTATTTCCGTCCACAACCTGTCAGCTCGCCTAGCTAGCTAATGAACCCCACCCACCCAGCCGCCACCCTTCCCATTCAACTTATCACACCTGTCCGCCACTATAAACTAGACGTTTCCTACCCAAAACACATGGTATGCATGTACCGAATTTAAATTGTAAGATATAAAATGGCAAAAGTACTATTCAATAATCATTACTGTACTCTGAATCTAGTACAGTTTGAAGCCCTTCCCCTAAAACTTAACACCTCGCTCTCGTTCCTTTGCAATGGACACATTTTCCTCTCCTTCCAAGTGGCAGACACGAGAAAAAAGCGAGAAATGGGTAAGAGTAGAAGAGAATGGGAGACGGCAAGAAAAGGGTTGAGAAACGAGGAGAGAATGGGAATGTTACCTGGCAGGTGCAGGTCAGAACAGCACAGGTATATGGAAACGGCTAGACAAACCTAAGCGAGTCCCTTCGTGCCTTGTCTCCACACTCCTTTACAGCTTGCTACCTAGTTAACATGATATAATCTAATATACAAGATGACAGGCCTAGATTTAAGCATTCTTCACATCTACAGTACATTTGACTAATACGCTGGGCAAATATTTCAGGCCAGGTGAATGATAAAGTTGAACTCACTTAAAATAGATTAATAGCACACCTGCCCAACCTTCACCTACAGGCTTTCAGTCCTAATACAACACTAGTGTTGGCCCTACTCCACATGACAAACTTAACTTGACTTTGTGATGTGTGGAAAGTCAGTCACTGTACCCACACACCAAAGGACAATTAGTCTCGCTTTTTGTTGTCGACGCCCACAATCACACTTTCTCTACCAGACGCCCTTACTTGGCTTAGAATGTTCAAGCTTAACTTTAAAAATTAATTCACAGTCCCACCTACAGTCACTATCATTAGTCTCACTATATTCGAGGTTGTGCTGAGCGGGCTTGCGGCAGCACCCGTGAGGGCGGATGACCTCACCACTGATATGCGGTACCTGTCTAAGCCGCTCTACTAACTAGGTCACCACCACTGCAGTCAGTACTCTACAAACGGCAAGCTCAACACTTTCTTCAGTAAGAGAAGGAATTTAGCTTTTCATGTCTTAAATCCACCACCCTATATGCACAAATCCCAAACACGTTACACACTAAATTCAGACTGGTGGGTTAGACCTATACTGTAACGGTAAAATGTGGAGTGGGTTACAATAGTAGTAGGAAGAGGAAGCAATAAAAAAGTCAATAGGGGTGGTGGTGGTAGTAGAAGTAGAGGGAGCAGCAAATGTGGGTGGAGGAGAGGGTAACAAAAGTAAGTGGGTGGAGGAGAGCAACAACAGAAGTGGGTGGAGGAGAGGGCAACAAAAGTAAAAGTGGGTGGAGGAGAGCAACAACAAAAGTGGGTGAAGGGGAGGGCAACAGCAGCAAAAGTGGGTGGTGGAGAGGGCAACAGCAGCAAAAGTGGGTGGAGAGGGCACCAGCAGCAAAGGTGGGTAGGGGAGAGGGCAAAAGTGGGTGAAGAGGGCGGGAGGAGCAAAAGAGGGTGGAGGAGAGGGCGAGAGGAGCAAAAGAGGGTGGAGGAGAGGGCGGGAGGAGCAAAAGAGGGTGGAGGAGAGGGCGGGAGGGGCAAAAGAGGGTGGAGGAGAGGGCGGGAGGGGCAAAAGTGGGTGGAGGAGAGGGCGGGAGGGGCAAAAGTGGGTGGAGGAGAGGGCGGGAGGGGCAAAAGTGGGTGGAGGAGAGGGCGGGAGGGGCAAAAGTGGGTGGAGGAGAGGGCGGGAGGGGCAAAAGTGGGTGGAGGAGAGGGCGGGAGGGGCAAAAGTGGGTGGAGGAGAGGGCGGGAGGGGCAAAAGTGGGTGGAGGAGAGGGCGGGAGGGGCAAAAGTGGGTGGAGGAGAGGGCGGGAGGGGCAAAAGTGGGTGGAGGAGAGGGCGGGAGGGGCAAAAGTGGGTGGAGGAGAGGGCGGGAGGGGCAAAGGTGGGTGGAGGAGAGGGCGGGAGGAGCAAAGGTGGGTGGAGGAGAGGGCGGGAGGGGCAAAAGTGGGTGGAGGAGAGGGCGGGAGGGCAAAGGTGGGTGGAGGAGAGGGCGGGAGGAGCAAAGGTGGGTGGAGGAGAGGGCGGGAGGGGCAAAAGTGGGTGGAGGAGAGGGCGGGAGGGGCAAAGGTGGGTGGAGGAGAGGGCGGGAGGAGCAAAGGTGGGTGGAGGAGAGGGCGGGAGGGGCAAAGGTGGGTGGAGGAGAGGGCGGGAGGGGCAAAGGTGGGTGGAGGAGAGGGCGGGAGGGGCAAAGGTGGGTGGAGGAGAGGGCGGGAGGAGCAAAGGTGGGTGGAGGAGAGGGCGGGAGGAGCAAAGGTGGGTGGAGGAGAGGGCGGGAGGAGCAAAGGTGGGTGGAGGAGAGGGCGGGAGGAGCAAAGGTGGGTGGAGGAGAGGGCGGGAGGAGCAAAAGTGGGTGGAGGAGAGGGCGGGAGGAGCAAAAGTGGGTGGAGGAGAGGGCGGGAGGAGCAAAAGTGGGTGGAGGAGAGGGCGGGAGGAGCAAAAGTGGGTGGAGGAGAGGGCGGGAGGAGCAAAAGTGGGTGGAGGAGAGGGCGGGAGGAGCAAAAGTGGGTGGAGAGGGCGGGAGGAGCAAAAGTGGGTGGAGAGGGCGGCAGGAGCAAAAGTGGGTGGAGAGGGCGGGAGGAGCAAAAGTGGGTGGAGAGGGCGACAATAACAAAAGTGGGTGGAGAGGGCGACAATAACAAAAGTGGGTGGAGAGGGCGACAATAACAAAAGTGGGTGGAGAGGGCGACAATAACAAAAGTGGGTGGAGAGGGCGACAATAACAAAAGTGGGTGGAGAGGGCGACAATAACAAAAGTGGGTGGCGAAGGCGGCAGTAGCAAAAGTGGGTGGCGAAGGCGGCAGTAGCAAAAGTGGGTGGCGAAGGCGGCAGTAGCAAAAGTGGGTGGCGAAGGCGGCAGTAGCAAAAGTGGGTGGCGAAGGCGGCAGTAGCAAAAGTGGGTGGCGAAGGCGGCAGTAGCAAAAGTGGGTGGCGAAGGCGGCAGTAGCAAAAGTGGGTGGAGAGGGCGGCAGCAGCAAAAGTGGGTGGAGAGGGCAGCAGCAGCAAAAGTGGGTGGAGAGGGCAGCAGCAGCAAAAGTGGGTGGAGAGGGCAGCAGCAGCAAAAGTGGGTGGAGAGGGCAGCAGTAGCTAACGTGGGTGGAGAAGGCGGCAACAGCAGCAAAAATGGGTGGAGGGCGACAACAGCAACAAAAGTGGGTGGAGAGAGCGACAACAGCAACAAAAGTGGGTGGAGAGGGCGGCAACAACAACAAAAGTGGGTGGAGAGGGCGGCAACAGTAGCAAAAGTGGGTGGAGAGGGCGGCAACAGTAGCAAAAGTGGGTGGAGAGGGCGGCAACAGCAGCAAAAGTGGGTGGAGAGGGCGGCAAAAACAAAAGTGGGTGGAGGAGAGGGCGGCAGCAGCAAAAGTGGGTGGAGACGGCAGCAGTAGCTAACGTGGGTGGAGAAGGCGGCAACAGCAGCAAAAATGGGTGGAGAGGGCGACAACAGCAACAAAAGTGGGTGGAGAGGGCGGCAACAGTAGCAAAAGTGGGTGGAGAGGGCGGCAACAACAAGTGGGTGGAGAGGGCGGCAACAACAAAAGTGGGTGGAGGAGAGGGCGGCAGCAGCAAAAGTGGGTGGAGGAGAGGGCGGCAGCAGCAAAAGTGGGTGGAGGAGAGGGCGGCAGCAGCAAAAGTGGGTGGAGGAGAGGGCGGCAGCAGCAAAAGTGGGTGGAGGAGAGGGCGGCAGCAGCAAAAGTGGGTGGAGGAGAGGGCGGCAGCAGCAAAAGTGGGTGGAGGAGAGGGCGGCAGCAGCAAAAGTGGGTGGAGGAGAGGGCGGCAGCAGCAAAAGTGGGTGGAGGAGAGGGCGGCAGCAGCAAAAGTGGGTGGAGGAGAGGGCGGCAGCAGCAAAAGTGGGTGGAGGAGAGGGCGGCAGCAGCAAAAGTGGGTGGAGGAGAGGGCGGCAGCAGCAAAAGTGGGTGGAGGAGAGGGCGGCAGCAGCAAAAGTGGGTGGAGGAGAGGGCGGCAGCAGCAAAAGTGGGTGGAGAGGGCGGCAGCAGCAAAAGTGGGTGGAGGAGAGGGCGGCAGCAGCAAAAGTGGGTGGAGGAGAGGGCGGCAGCAGCAAAAGTGGGTGGAGGAGAGGGCGGGAGGAGCAAAAGTGGGTGGAGGAGAGGGCGGGAGGAGCAAAAGTGGGTGGAGGAGAGGGCGGGAGGAGCAAAAGTGGGTGGAGGAGAGGGCGGGAGGAGCAAAAGTGGGTGGAGGAGAGGGCGGGAGGAGCAAAAGTGGGTGGAGGAGAGGGCAGCAGCAGTAGCTAAAGTGGGTGGAGGAGAGGGCAGCAGCAGTAGCTAAAGTGGGTGGAGGAGAGGGCAGCAGCAGTAGCTAAAGTGGGTGGAGGAGAGGGCAGCAGCAGTAGCTAAAGTGGGTGGAGGAGAGGGCAGCAGCAGTAGCTAAAGTGGGTGGAGGAGAGGGCAGCAGCAGTAGCTAAAGTGGGTGGAGGAGAGGGCAGCAGCAGTAGCTAAAGTGGGTGGAGGAGAGGGCAGCAGCAGTAGCTAAAGTGGGTGGAGGAGAGGGCAGCAGCAGTAGCTAAAGTGGGTGGAGGAGAGGGCAGCAGCAGTAGCTAAAGTGGGTGGAGGAGAGGGCAGCAGCAGTAGCTAAAGTGGGTGGAGGAGAGGGCAGCAGCAGTAGCTAAAGTGGGTGGAGGAGATAGCAGTAGCTAAAGTGGGTGGAGGAGAGGGCAGCAGCAGTAGCTAAAGTGGGTGGAGGAGAGGGCAGCAGCAGTAGCTAAAGTGGGTGGAGGAGAGGGCAGCAGCAGTAGCTAAAGTGGGTGGAGGAGAGGGCAGCAGCAGTAGCTAAAGTGGGTGGAGGAGAGGGCAGCAGCAGTAGCTAAAGTGGGTGGAGGAGAGGGCAGCAGCAGTAGCTAAAGTGGGTGGAGGAGAGGGCAGCAGCAGTAGCTAAAGTGGGTGGAGGAGAGGGCAGCAGCAGTAGCTAAAGTGGGTGGAGGAGGGCAGCAGCAGTAGCTAAAGTGGGTGGAGGAGAGGGCAGCAGCAGTAGCTAAAGTGGGTGGAGGAGAGGGCAGCAGCAGTAGCTAAAGTGGGTGGAGGAGAGGGCAGCAGCAGTAGCTAAAGTGGGTGGAGGAGATAGCAGTAGCTAAAGTGGGTGGAGGAGAGGGCAGCAGCAGTAGCTAAGTGGGTGGAGGAGAGGGCAGCAGCAGTAGCTAAAGTGGGTGGAGGAGAGGGCAGCAGCAGTAGCTAAGTGGGTGGAGGAGCAGCAGCAGTAGCTAAAGTGGGTGGAGGAGAGGGCAGCAGCAGTAGCTAAAGTGGGTGGAGGGAGGGCAGCAGAGCTAAGGGGTGAGGAGGGCAGCAGCAGTAGCTAAAGTGGGTGGAGGAGAGGGCAGCAGCAGTAGCTAAAGTGGGTGGAGAGGGCGGCGGCAGCAGCAGCAAAAGTGGGTGGGGAGGCCGCGACAGCAGCTGCAAAAAGTGGGTGGAGAGGTGCGGGGGAAGGGCGGCAGCTGTTAGTGGGGGAGGAGGGGGCAGCAACAGTACGAGCCCCCCCCCACAACATATCGTACTGCTATGAATTATTTTAGGTAAATCCCAGTCCTCTGAATAAGAATCTAAGAAAATTCCTACTATAACGCCCAGTGAAAAATACACCAGACAAGTTATAATGGTGGCTGGTTACACGTGTTACCAGCCCCCCCCCCCCCCCCATCACGTACCAGGTCCCCTACGGTCCTTCCTACCCGGTGTGCCAGCTGCGGGAAGGTGGTAGGTCAGTCCAGGTAGTTACTTGGCCAGTCAAGCTTCTACGCCCTTAACCCATGAGACAAAGGCAAGCATGAACTTAGCACGTCTCCTGTTGGGCGCTAAAAACGCTTCTGCGCTTCACCTTACACAAGGATGTAGGGGGTGCCCCCCCCCCCCCCCAAAAAAAAAACACTAGTGGACTCCCCTCCACCACTTCCAAATCAACAAAATATATCCATAAGCCCCATTACTACCTATAGACGTAACTACAGACGTCCACCTTCCCCATATACTACTACAGGGTATACTGCACAGTACCCCAATTCGTCACCCTGACATTTATATTCAAATTATATCTTCCAACCAATACAATATAAAGACGTTCTTAGAGCTGGCCACACTAGTACTTAGAACCAAAACCTATCGTAAGTCGTACGAGAGCCGTTACCAACAACTATTGTATTACGTAATAAGAAATCCCAGAATTTCGTTACTATAAATGCCCACATGTCTCAGCTACAGTATCTTCATACCAGTTTATTCCAGTATTAGCGAGCTCACAATGCCTTATCTCACGTAAAAACTTGCGTAAACTACTACTACGCTTAAACTCCTGGCGCGATCGCCACCCAATTGACAAAAGATTTCTTCTGGTCTAAATCTATGAAGGTTTCACTTCAAAATAGTTATTTAACAGGCACCAGACAGGACCGTTTCATCACATTCAAGACCGAAAAATTCCCCAAATCAGCCACGCTCTCCCATCTTTAGCCTCCGCGGGTGGTGCCAGCGAGAACAACTATTCTCATTGCCAAATGCCACCCAGTCCATAAAGTAACATTTACTTGAAGTTCAGGGGGCACACGAACCTGGATATTAAAACCTTTGTACTTTATTCTAATGAACAAATTCATTAGATGACATATGAAAATCGAGGTGCAGAGTAAATATAGCAGACCGGATAGTTTCTAGTTAGTGAGGAAGTTAAGGTGCGGAGAGCGGGATGACGACCCGCGGCTGAGTCACGCCTACGTGTGGCCAACGCCCCGCACCACCACTCTTTCAGCAGTACAACTAAATCTGACTCTTACCGCTCTTTAATACTTCACGTAGTCACGGGAATGCCACCGCTTTCATCCCAACCCAGTGTTGTAATGGACACACTTCACATACTGCTACTTGTCACTCCAGCCCACGAACCTAATATGGAAGGATCCTAGCCTCCTTCCCTCACCATGCGACCATGGCCAGGTAATCTTACTAGTTGGCGATGTTCCCTGCCGAATTTACTAGACACGACCCATCGCCGCACATTCACTGATAAGCTTTTCAAAAAAAAATGCGGACGAAGCTGCCAAAAGCCAACTATATCAAATCTAACATCAAAATTTTTTGGGCGGATATAATGACAACTCGTGGCGCGTGGATCTGTATGACAAGTGTAGGATGGATGTTCTCACCCCGGTGCTGAGGGCGTTCGTTAGCGTCGTGATAAACCCTTGAAGCAGCTGTTCCAGCGCCTACTATGCGCACATTAAAGATACTGTAGTAATCACAGCTAGAACTATCGCCTCCACTAATATAGAGCGCATGGACAACAATGTGGGCTGGCTATTTGGTTGGGACCTGACCAGGTGGTATGTCTCCGTCGACGAATTCCAAAATGAAAAACAGCTGCTTCGTTACCCAGACGGTCTAATTATATTGTTGATCCTCTATTTTTAAGTTAAAACATAACCTTATGACAAATACTTGTCAAATCGCTGCCGTTTGAAAAATATGACTACACACGTGAACGAATTCTTGCTGTTGGTTGCAGAGGAAAAAATAACGGAGCTTCACTATACTAAAACAAGCACAGAATCTTGGGTACTTACCCGCTCGGACATCTCCGGTGGCTACCTCAGCCAGGTACCTGTAGTAATCACCCTTCATCTTCAGGTAAAATACCTTAGATTCTGGATTTGAGGCCTTGGGGATAAGGAACTTGTCGAGAAGACCCTGGAGAGGGAAGAGATTAAACAATATTGAAATATATATCCAGTTTCAATACATGCCCCTTTCTACAGCTCAAGACAAATTACATTGCAAGGCTTAAGCTACACATCTAATCCTAATATTTCATACCACAATCAAGCTTAAGAACCCCCGGGACAATCACACAAGCATCAAGTCGTAGTAACTTGATACATGGAACAGTAAGGAAGAGTCGAAGTAGCGGGGGTGAGCAAAACGACCGGGACAAGCACTCCCAACACACCTACAGAAGGTAAAGGTGGTTGGTGGTGGGGGGAGGGGGGGCGGGGGGCGGGCGAGAGGGAAGATGGGGGGCGAGGGGGGGTGGACACATCTCGCTGGAGTTGACATTACAGGGATGCTCATTAATGGGCGGGGACACTAACAATCGCCTGATCCACCACCCATGTCAACCCAGAATTTATAGCCAGCAGGAACTGAAGGTTGTATGGGAGTCGATGCTACTTTTCAAAATAAGAAAAACAAAATGGAGTCGGCAATTAAAGTGGTGGTCCGAAACGGCAACATTGATCTTCAAACGATGGCCCACTATAATGTATATTTTTCGTGTTACTAGTTTAATGTTCACGGTGAGGCCTATTTTCTTGGTTGTACCATCTAGTAAAGATAAAGCTTCAGCAGAACACAAGGTACTGTAGAACTAAGCGGGACGGGGTGAAGCACTGAGGGTGGTGGGAAGATGGGTGGGAGGAGGGAGGTTCGAAGGTAAGAGCAGGTAGGTAGGTGGGTGGGAAGAATGCGAGGTAGGTATGTGGGCCACACTAAGACGTGGCTCACTGCCTAAAACTAACCTCCCCTCTCAACAAAATACCAATATTTTTTTGTCGCCACAAACCCTCGAAAATTATTTAAATGGTTTATTTTACTTCAAAACTTACAAGATCCTGAAATTATCAAACGGACATGGCAAACTGAGTTACCCTCTAATACACATTAGTACAGGAATTGTAACCGCTAAAAATCAAACCCATTTATTGGGAATAGATTATGAATACCCTGTACTATCGTAGCTCCGCAACACAGCCAAGGTTATATGGCATTTATTGGGAAACCCGTGTACACTCGAAAAAAAAAACTACCGTACAGGCGGAGTCCGATGATTTTTCCACTGAACATTCCCGTTTTCTCGCGAGGATTGGTAAGCCTGAACGGGACATTTCGTAGGCCGAAATTAGCTATTTCATTGACAATATTGAATTACTTGGTTACAACATGACTGGAGAATGTCAGTATACCTAAATAAATTAAACTATGTTATACTAAATTAAAGTTCCACACACCGTGGACTACAGTAACCATGGGAGTGGATGAGTTGCCATAGAGGAATGCATTATATGTTTGGCAGAATTAGTGGATATAGTAAAGGTACAAGAATATCTTGCAGCCGAATTTCTAATATTTGTATTGCCACTTCACTTTGGTTTAATGCCACATTATAGTTCTTTACTCGTATTAGACAATATACCGAATAGCTCCAGTTTCGCATGCCGTCATAATGGAACCCGGCCCAACGACGTTTTACCATATGGTCGAGAATTCCGTTAAGTCTAGTACTGGGTTTCGTTTCAGAGTGCCGATCACGTGTTTCGAGCACGTGTCCGAACCCATACACGCGCAGGGCTACCAATGCGAGGAATGCCCCAGGGGCCTTTTTGAAACGCTTCGTTTGTAGCGTCAGTTTGTTTCGCGCAGGAATTGTAACGTTAGTTTTTTTTACCGAGTGTACCAAAATGCATTAAAGAATAAGCAAGCAAATACATTTGTTACTTGGCAGTGGCGACTCAAGGCGACTCGTACCTTTCCTTTCCGACAAACATTGATGCCTGCCTGTGGATATGATGAACTATGGATAACACGTGGTAATCAACAATTCCCTGAGAACTACGCTTAAAATATTACTTTAATGAAGGATAGATATAGATAGATAGGTGTATGTGTATGTATATATATATACACACACACAAGGAGCGAGAGCCATGTATAGTGGTCCTCTAAGTCTGCTGGTATTGACTGAGGCTACAGTTACTGAATGCCCCATAGATCTGCGGCTCAACTAATTCAACACATAGGATAGCTACTTATGTATTAGGATATTTAACATTAAGCTAATAAAATGGTGGCAAAGGTGTGGCTATTGGGGGAGGCTGAAGGCCACGTTTATTAAAGAAAAAAAGTATGATGAAAATATGTAAACAAACCTGCACGAATGATCTGTACGAGTTGCATCTGGTGGCTGGGGCTGCCAAAAATTTTAATAAACTTTTTCCCAAAAATTTTTTCATGGGGGAAGGGATCATTAAGTGTTCAAACACTAAAGCACAAGATAATGTTTATTTAGTAATGTATATCTCCATACTGTATATTTCCATTACTGCGGTGGCATCAAAACATTTTGTAAATTTCTTCCCAGCTTCATGATGCCACAACACAAGTTGGAAAATAC
The DNA here is from genome assembly GCA_958450375.1 of Homarus gammarus. NCBI lineage: Eukaryota > Metazoa > Arthropoda > Malacostraca > Decapoda > Nephropidae > Homarus > Homarus gammarus. The sequence goes on from CAUDMG010003627.1 coordinate 490,851, forward strand.
CAAAATTGAATACATCACAGCTACAATTGGAGCCACAACTCCACATCCGTCCTAATGCTTGTACGGTAAAAACAAGATAATTGCTCTGGGTGTTTGCAAAATCGAACTAATACTTCATATAGTATACAGTACAGTATATAGACTTTTCACTGAACTTTAATACAAATCTTTGTGGCAAAGTTTATTACCGAGATATAAATTAAGTTCTGAAAATATGCATCACAGAAATAATCTCAACACAAGTTCAGGTACTGTACTGGTATTCACTACAGCAAATGGGCAAGGTGCCTGTGGACGTGGGAGGTGCCGAGGAAATGAGCAAGTGGGCAAGACGCCAGTTGGTGTGTGCAAGCTAGCAAGATGCCAGTAGGTGAGTGCAAGCAAGTGGGTGGATGGGTATGAGCAAGCAGCTAAGTGGTTCAAGTGAGTGGATGATTATCTAAAATCACACCTTACAAAAATATCAAACTTTCTTGTGCCTAGTACCACATACTTAAGCTTACTTCCATTTATATTGTATACATCTTTTAAAGCACCTGGTAGTTGAATTTTCAAGCAAATACGTTGCCCCCCCCCCCCCCTGAATTGTGGATGGGTACCAACATACTGTACAAAAAAAAATTGCCATACTGTACGTCTAGAAATATTTACACAGTCCACAGGGAGAGCAAAACAGTCAGAATTACTACTAGGAGAGCTTACTACCTGGCAATTTTCAATGCTGTACATGTATGTAAAGCAGGAAAATTAATGGTATAATGCATCGCTACTGACAAGAGGCAAAACCCACTTCCCAGATTAAATCAAATCCCTTTACCCGACAACATTACTATACAGTATTATCGAGTTCAACCCACATTATAGAACTCAAATTTTAGATCTTGTGGAAGTTTGTATTACTGTCAAGATTTTTTTTTAGTTTGGCCATCCAACAGTGGTGGTGGCGAGGAGTCTTAGCACAGCCAAACACATGACACCCCAAATCACTGACAACTGAATGTAAAATAACTTTACAGACATGCCCTCTTTGGGTGCTACTATAGTATGCAGTCTAGCAAGCTGGAGTTGGTCTACCAGGATACTTAAACTGTAGCACCCTAGGTTACATTAATGGACACTGGACACTAGTGTAAATATCCCAGTAGACCTACTACAGCTCAAGAGACCACATACTATAGTGTAAAGATCCCGGTAGTCCACACTTTACTGTAGCAGCATCCACCTTTGATTAAGGCTTCTCCATTAAGTCCGGAAATTAGATTGAAATAGATTTCCCAGAACTTCACAAGTTAATCTCCCTTCTCAACTTCCTGTTTGCCTTCACCCTTTAAAACGTATTTTATGACAAAATTACGAATCTTTGCATATGTACTTACCAATACATCCTGGCATATTTCCCTAAGTTCTGTTTCGACCTGGAGGGAGAAAAATAACGTATTAGCAACTTTGTATAAAATTTGAAAATTATATAGTTGTAAATACCAGCTTATAATATAATAATACAGCTGTACAGCAGAATGAAGACTACTCACCTTCTCTCTGTATTCCTTTGCCATTTGTTGTTTTCGTTCAGAACCCTCTGTTTTCTGTTCTATGGAGGAAATAACTCGCCAGGAACTTCTCCGAGCTCCTACGACATTCTTGTATGCT
>CAUDMG010003627.1:500000-642500 GCA_958450375.1 Homarus gammarus
GCCAAACAGCTTAATACTGTACTGTCAACTCTTTACTCCACCTATAATACTAAACCATGTAACCTAGAACTGGAACTGAAATTACATCTGTTTTACTGCTTCCACAATGTCACTCAATTGAATGCACTACAATATCCATAAAGTGAACACTGTAAAGCCCCTGCTGATTGGTTCCAGTGGCCTAGTTCCTTAATCCAGTCTGGGTAAAATCCACTTGACAAAAAAGAAAGTGATCCCTGTCCTGTCAAAACTGAATACTCCCAGACCTCCACTACCTAATCCTTGTACTGTACACATCTGTTCACTAGTACAATATAATCCACAACCATCTTACATCCAAAAAACTACTAACAAGCCAGAAAACTTTATTTACATTAACGATTTTAAACTACCGGTACAGTAATCCATCCCAATAATGATAGAGCTACAAATTCATGACCGACCTATAAAGAAAATATTATTGTCATATATTGACCGACATTACCAAATATACAGTAAAGCCTTTTTAAACCCTAAAGTATTTTAACAAGAATTTCCATTTCATAATTTTCCATTACACTACCAAATTATTTCCACCCCAAATACTGTTCTGTATTACTTGTGAAAACCATGAAAAGCCTCATCAAATATTCATATAAAATTTAAAAAAATACATGTCCTACATGGATCTTAAATTCTATAACTCTTGAGACAAATATTAAGCTGGAGCATCTCCCAAACATAAATGCCATAGAAAAATACTGTGCTGTACTCACCAGTTTCTGTGACTTGCTTCATGGCTGCAGCCATATCATCGTATCTCTCTGCCTGTTCGGCGAGCTTGGCCCGCTGTACTTGTTCCTCCTTATCTCCCATTGTGTCTAAAACAAAATAAAACAAAAGTGAGGAATTTATCCACAAACTATAACATGTAATGTATTTTACTTAAATCTGACATCACACCTCTTCCAATCTTAAGATCTCATCAAATACTGTACTATATAGTACAGAAGTGAACAACTGGGGAGAAGAATCTGGGGTACACAATACTGTACTGTACATAAGCTACGAAAAACTATCTTTGGCGAGTCTCGCAAAAAAACACAAGCCAAAGAAAAATATTGCACAAGGAATGGTAGATCTAGATAGATGCTGCAAGAAATAAGACTGACATGGTATGTAGGTTTAGGAGAGAGCTATTATACATTTAAATTTGTAACTACACCCATCACCTCATCCAAGTGCACCATTGAATAAAATGTTAAGATTATTAGAGCAGCTGAAACATATACAGTACCAGTACAAATATACTACAGTACACATCCAACCTTGAGACTAAAACAGGTCTGTCACCACAGGTTTAGTTTGAAAACACTTGAGATCAAGAGAGCAATAGCTCCTGTAGTACCATACAACACTACAGTAAATAAAAAAAAATTAGCTAGGTTTAACGATTAATCGAGGTCAACAAGTTTATCAATTTGGCTGACAGCCCATTCAATTAATTCTGCAGTGAACTGTAACTAACAATTTTATGTACCCAATCCCAGCATAATCATCATGCTATGTAACAGCTCAAGCAATTAAATCAAACTGCAATGTCATCACCATCATCAACGCTTGCCTGTGCTAACCACAATTCTAATTACAAGCCAACTCCAGAGAGCACTTTTAGAATTGAAGCCTTTTTAAAGTAAAGATAATAGCAACAGCATTATCAATGAAGCAACAGCATAAAAAGCAGTACCTAAAATGCTCCCTGCATCAAGCAACCCAGAATTGCAAAGGACCAGAAGTAATCTTTTATGTAATAGCATCACTATTACAACATAAAATAATCCTCTACAGTACCATACATATATAGTTCAACAAGGCTATGACATTAAATCATGGCCCAACTGGCCACTGGTTATTAAAACATTAACTAAACTAAAGCCCCACTGGGTGCTGGGATATACACCAAGGAGAATATCTCACGTTTCCTGGTAATGCTGAATATTTTATACTGTACCCCCCATCAATATAAAAAGCAACATTTTGCAATGGTATTTCTCAGTGCAGTACTGTACACCTTTCCTGTTTAGTCTAGCCAACAATCTTTGTGTACATCGGGCCTTCACTTCCTGACACCGAATATGGCTATTCTTTATCATCCTCATCAGGACAAAGCTACAGTACAGTAGTGAATGCTGGCCAATTTAAATTAGCTAACAGGGGAAGTTACTTGTTATACGGAAACAATCATAAAATTATTTTAACTGAACAGGAAGGTGGCCGGTATTTCACTACATTTTCACACTACGGTAATGTCCTGTATAATGCATAAAAAATCAGAATCGTGAACTTTTGCTTCTCAATGGCTAAAATGTCATGTACAGTACTTAGTTCTGTACAGTATCCCATTATCCACAAATGTAATCCTGTATGGCAAACTGTATTTAATTAAAACCGGTATTGTTCAGTGTACAGTATTTGTCAAATGGTAGACAAATACCAGTGTATTATCTAAAAGGTTAATAAAAACCAATAAATCTTATGATGATAATCCTCCACCTTATCCACTCTGTAGTACAGTACCCTAAAAAGCAAAAGGTTCAATGACTTCTCTGATGTCTGGATATCTGTAGGAGGAAACAATGGCATAAACCTTAGTGCCCTTTCTTGTCATACGGTACAATCCTCCTGTCAAGAACCAGCTACTGCCCTTTAATAAGGTTTGGTTCATCTCTTCAGACCAACGATTCGCCAATTTGTCGTCTTCAACTTAACTCGCATGTGAAACCTTAGGGTAAACCCTCTAACCCTTCACTGCGATTACCACACTTAATAATTTTACTCTGGCTACTGCCAGATTTTATTCAGCTTAGCAGGATACTGTACTCTTAACAACATTCACAAAAGTAGCTGACAAAGCAGGAAAGGTACACCAGACCTCATACACCCTACAACAAAAAGCCCACCCTATCGCTAAATGTGCCCACAGTTCTTAACCAAAACCAAGCAGCTTATTGTGGAACTCCTTGACCAGATAACACCAATCACCCAAAATGCAAACCTTACTTTTTCTGCTAATAGCCCAACTGAACAACTCCATACATTCCAAGAGACCTAACAATAGAATCTGTCTGGGAATGAAGCGAGACAACTCTAATCACCCAAATCCCCACTTTAGCCATAGTCTGAGGCACATCTGTACTATATCTTGCCTTAGACAGCCAAACTGTTGCAAGCAATCCAATCCACCGGATAAATCAAACCGGATATACTTTTCTGGCAAACACCCCAATATCAGTGCTGTAATCTAGGTAGAGATCCTCAGCAATTTTCACTGTAAATCCACCTCGCCATTCTTAATTCTAGCTCGCTCAAGCCTGTGTATGTCATCCTCTAACCACCGATATTTCAGAGCCATACGTATCAAACTTCTCACACCAGTTATACACTGTACATCATTCCTTTGTCATTTCTGACTCTCAATCAAGCTAGCTTCGGCACCACCTACAGTACAGTACTGATCATGTAACCCAGGAAGCAAAATTCAAGATGATCCAGGGATATATCCCTTAAGTTGAGTTCCTCCAGTCTTGTCAAGGCCACACAATTACCTGTGCATACAGTCCTTAAAAGTTGGCAAAATTTTGCCGTCTGCCATTTACATATAACACCTTGTGTATCCACCTTCCATATAATGCACATTATAAGAGTTGCTGCCAACCTTCCTTAGACAAAACATACGGCCGTTTTCCACCATGGGTCCCTCACCCATGCCACAAATCAATACAGTATACACAACAGTATACTTGCTTTGCACACATTTGCACAAGGCCTTTGACTATGCCAGTCTTCCATTACTTAAAATTTTCCAGTCTCTTCCAATACTATCTGCTATTAGCACAAGGCCATCAGCATACAACTATTCCCAGGGAAGGGCAGACCAGACCTAGTCTTGTTATGGTGCCTCTAGCACCATGATAAACAAAAAGGGGCTCAATACACATACTTGAAGAACCCCAACCTGCACCTCAAAGACGTCATTTTCCTTGCCATTTACTTTTTTTTAACCCTTCATATACATTAAGGCCATAACCACTCAAGACACTTCTTAACCCGACTTTCTCAGTGCCCGCTGGACTGTACTACCATGAGGTACCCTGACGTGTATTTCACCAAGTAAAGGTTCGTTTTAGATCAATCCATCAGAGTACTGTACCATCCACATATCTTAGACGACCGACCCTGAATACCAGGTATTGCCCATAGTCCCCTAACTGGGCATGAACCCAAACTGCACTAATTAGCATCCACCCCCCATAACCTTTTTTTTTGTAACTTTCCACAACTTTCATTACCTGATTTAACAGCTTCAGGGCTACTGTCTGTAATGATCATATTCAAAGGCATCACCTTAACCCTTGTAGGTATTCACAACCACACTTCTCATCAGTCAGCAGAAACAGAACATTCCATTGTGATTGTATTAATAAATGTCACCATCTACACATTTGAGGCTTTCAACATTTCTACAACTATACCAAGGTTTTCCAGCCTTTTCTGTCGACATTTTGTCAATTGCTTTCTTCAGCCAATCTTTCAATCCTTGAACATGGTCCGTGTACAGTGCAGTACTGACTTTGCTGCCCCTAGGTTATTCCTGCATTTTTCCGATAAACACCAAGCCCCAGTTGACCCGTTTAAGTCACCCTAACCCCAATACTGTATCAGGTACTGGTAGTCTATATGTATCAAATTTTCATATCGCATTTCAATTTAACACAAACTAGTTTGAAAAATATATATTGTCAAGTTTCATTTTCTCGCAATGCCACCGAGAAATTTTAACCTCATACAACACACCATTTGATGCACAGCCGAGTGAAAACACAAATGCTCAATATGCAGCTCCTTACCACTAATTGCATAGCTAATTTTCTTAAACATTATTACATGCTAAGAGTATTGGGTATCATGGTAATGGCTAATACAGTAGTAATGGGGTGGTGGCAAGTGGGCAGTTGATAACTGGCCATGAGAAGATATACTCGAACATGCCTCATGTTCTATTTTGGACAGTATATCTGCACAGACAGTATATAGCCAATCCATTCAATATCAAGACCCCAGGGTCTGGTGGAATAGAAAAAGAGAACCTCCGAAATTTTTATGTATTAGTTACGTTGGTCTCCAATGTATCATTCTTTCAGACACCTGGAGTCTGGATACTTTGGATTAGCTGTACTTTATCTTTTTGTTTAAAAGGATTTCTGTACAAAAAATTTACCCAAGTACAGGTACTGTACTCCCAAAATTCCCAGACAAGAATACATCCTTACTTACTGCAGTCCAGTTCAATGCATAGTTTTAGAAAAATTTGTAATACATACCAAGGGTCTTCAAGAACAGAATATTTGAGAAAGAGGACTACAGGTACAATACATGTATTCAGATAAACAGCCTCTGCTGTTCAGTACACTGTTCTTTCCTCTTTTTACACTTACACACAGTACAGTACCTTAACAGCCCCATATAAAATTTTTCTTCGACCTCGTACTTTTTCAAATTTTACGACTACAGTATAGCATACTTAGCTAAGCAAGGCTGTGAAAATGACAATGGAGGTATTGTAATAAGGTGTACAGTACCACTTCAGCATAAAATTTCCACCTTGCAAGTGAGGCAAGTCAAACACTAAGTCAGGTGTCAATAATAGGAGGAACAATAACCCCACAAAATTAGCTTTACTTGGTTGGAAGGGAATGGAAGAAATTTCAACTCTTTAGTGCCTGACCTAACCTTATCTTAGACTGGATGCATATTTTTCCAACAATTTGTCTGGTGTGACAAAGGTAGTGTCCTGAACACAAATCTCCCCCATAATGGGAGGTCCCAACCTGCTAAATGCCTATTCAGAATCTTCAACTTCTCTGATTAACAGGTCAAATTTTCAACTTTAAGGCCACAATAATATATAGTTGGAATTGGCCCTCTACCCTTGTCATATCCAGGCAAACTCCAGATTCCAATTAAATTCATAGTGAACCACCACTCTCAAACCTATTCCAATTAATTAGCATTCAACAAGCCCTCATCTTTTCCTAATCATTTTTATATTGTGTGTAACAGTGCCTTGAGAGGTGGAACACAGTATTAAATACTTTAAACAATTTCCCAAAATGCCTAAAGTTTGCTGGAATAATGGACCACACTTCTGCTCACTATGGAATACCCAAGCTAATTGACAGTTGGAGCCTCAACCAGCCTCCAAGCAAGATGCTATGTACCATGTGGTCCTTTTTCAATGTTTAAACTGTGCCGTGCAGTATTATCATTTCAACGAAATTAAAATAAAATAAAGGTTCAGAATTTCTTTAGCTATCTGAATGGTGTGAAATTACATTAAATATTTAGGAATGGTACATGTTTTAGTGCACACCATGTTGTCAACCTCTGAACAATTTACATGACTGAAAGTGTGTTAGTTCTGACTATCACAGTTAGCCATAAGGTTAGGGTGATGCCTAAAATCACCTTACTGTGAGATAAGCATCATAATGCTTTTGACAGAGGGAGGAGTGATGTTGGTTCAGCATTAGGGTGGTTAATCTTCTGGTGATCCAATAATTGTCTGGATAATTTTGCAATAAGGATTGTTGACCCGATATATTTTTCACTTGAGTATACTGTATACAGTACTGTGCACATAAAACCTTGTTTTAACTCCATTCTGAACATTTCATGAGATACTGTATGGTTGTGAAAGGTTACAATTGCCAAGACTCGAAATTATTCGAGCCTTTTAACTCGTTCATATGCACTTACCCTTCACATACAAGATTCCAGGCACAGTATTTCCTTCACATGCATAATTCAAGGTAATAATAACCCCAGGCTTACTCGAGGCAGACAACCTTCACCCCCTAAAATACAGTATCCCAGTAATCAACATCCAGTCTTCAATAGCACTAAAGTGTTCTACACTACAAACCACGAGTCCTCTACACTGTACATTGCTGCTTAGTTATACAGTATAATGTATCCAGGTTATTCCAACATATATAACCTACACTATAACACCGGTGAGTTGCAGTGCCACTTGGCTCTTGTTATTCTACACGAGTCAACTTTTGAATTTTAAGTCCATTTTGATTGGAAGTTGCTAATGTGCTGGGTCACCTGGTTAAACAGCCTACAGTTGTATACAACTGTTATTTTTCTTTTATCGATGATATACCGGGAACCTTAACTGCCACTCCCTTCATGATACAGTAGCAGGATCTCCGAACATTACTTCAAAAATCTTATCAGCTGGGGAAATTGTAACACTGATGTGGCCTGGACTTCAAGGACTGTTAAACTTCTACAGGTGCAGTATTCAAGTTGGTAAAGGCTAAATGTCCCTAGTCAAGTTTTCTTTCACATGTTTTAATGAACAGAATACAGTACAAAGACAATTCAAGCCTCAGTACAGTATTAAACTTCCCAGGGTTATTAATATATACATACTGTATACTAAAATCCTGACGTGTCAATTTATTTTTCCCCATGCCCATCTTATTTTATGTTCAGTGCTAGGGGAACATTTCTGCTAAATTCATACCGGTCAATAAGGGCTTCCTGAAATGACTTCCCACGTTCACGACATATGGAAGTGTAATGGTATTTAGGGGATATTATACTAAAGTGAAACCTGTACCAGTTTTGGGGGATTTTAATCAGGGCAGGTTTAAATAGAATGTACCAGGGTACTTCTGTTATGTATCTTATGTTAATGCAAAAAAATTAATTACCAAGACAAGCATTAGTTGTTAATTCTGCCCCCTTTTAGTTGAAAAACTAAGCAAACCATACCAACGTTTAAAATACCAAAATCCAATACTGTAGTTTGTAAATTCTCCAAAGGCAGAGGCCATAGTGCTGTATATGTATTTAATTTTGAATGCTCTAAATACATTTTCCCCAAACATCAGATATAGTACCTATAAATAAGCAGTAAGTGCTGGTGCTACAGGAGCTCCTCTGAGGTTCCAGCAACACAAACTGACCTGCCAACATGGTGGAATTTCCTTGGCCTAAACAGTGCCATATTTTTCCCTCCCAAGGCATCTACACCATTTTTTTTTCTCAAGTATACAATTTTCTATGCTTCCATATTTAGTGAAAATTCCACAAAAATATGCCCCTAATACTAACCTTCAAGTTTTATTGCAATCTTCATTTAATCACATCACGTAAGAGGAAAATTTATACCCTTAAATTAAATATGAATTCTTTAAAACAAATGTCCCTGAATATTGTGCATCATCTCTCCAAACCCAGCTCACTACAAAAATGTTATTACAGTATACATGCAAGCTGCTTCTAACCACAATCATTTGCATAAACTTGTGCAAGTTCTACCCTAACATGACTTTCAATCCAAAATTACAAATTCTTAAAATACCACTACAAAAATATCAAGAATTAAATGCAGGTACAACTTCATGCTACTATACAATGAAACTATGACAAGGAGCTAACTACAATTAATTTGTGATACTTAGCAAACCTATTTGCATCTAATATTGTATGAACTCCTTTCTATCAAGAAATCAGCAGAGTAATGGCAATACCTGTTCATGTTACTCTTACGAGTTTCTTTCCATAAATGTACAGTACTGTACTTCCTTCTGCCACACCCATCTATACAATACCATTTGCATAGACTAAACTTCCAGCAACCTTTCCTCACATTTCAAAGCTTCCAGCAACTACATTGTTTACTGTTACCGTATGCAAACCAACTATTTATGATATTGTAAGGACAACTTAATCCTTCAAACATAGATTGGATGGATATATTGCCTTCAAACATAGGTTGGATGATATGAGTGATAGGGGACAGGCCTGCTGCAGTTTCCTCCATTCTTATGGTCTTACTAGTAATGTACCTCAAGAAAACTGCATAATAAGGCAAAGATTGCTTTAGTGTCCCCCCCCCCCCCCCCTTTAAGAGATGTGAACTACCACATGTATTTGAAGCTGTTCAAATTTATTTGAAGCTACGTATTTTGATGTTTTATCTGTTGTCGACATGCAAATGTTTCCAAGTGACTGTTCCTACATACAAAACTTATCGTAAACGGTAAATTAGAGGACTTGCCCAAAATAAGATGAACCAACCAAACTTGCTCCAAATAAACAACAGTTAGACATGATACGTTAAGTTCATCTTATCCGGTGTATTCATATAATGCACCACAATGTGAAAAATTACACTGGAATGGTTGTTTAAAGTTGAGTAACAAGTACACATTTCCATGTCAACAGATCAAGTAGAAAAGGGGTGTCAGATGGCGTTCACGGACAAAAAAAAATGGTCACCGTATTACAGAATGGATATAGAATCCTTGGAAAGACTCCAGAGGAGAATGACAAGACTAATCCCGGGCATTAGGAACCTTGAATACAGAGACAGGTTAAAGCATCTTAATTTGCACTCCCTCGAGACGTAGAGTGAGGGGCGACATGATAGGTGTATAAATGGAATCAGTCAGGGTTAAACAAAGGGGACATTACAAAGGTACTCAAACTAACCAACCAGGAGCGAACTCGTAACAATGGTTTTAAATTAGACAAATTTAGATTTCGGCGTGAAATAGGTAAACACTGGTTTGGAAACAGTAGTGGATGAATGGAACAAGTTACCAAATATCATCATTAACTCGAATACGCTGGATAGCTTCAAACATAGGTTAGATGCTTATATGAGCAGCAGGGGTTGGGTATAAACGGGACTGCCCAGTATGGGTCAATAGGCCCGCTGCAGTTTCCTCCATTCTTATGTTCTTTTCTTTTACAATTTCCTTAAGGCAAAGAAAGGTGTTTATTTTACTTTTGAACAACACAGGAACCTTAGGAATTTCATCTTGGGAATCAACATTTTAGACAATTCTAAGACTTTTCTTCTGACTTCCCTCGCAAATGACTTCGCTATATATGCCAGGGATCAAGGGGAGAATGAGCCCTCTGGTTAGGTTATGTAATTTTTAGGTCATTTGCGAGGGAAATGTCATTGTAGAAAGTCTTAGAATTATCTAAACCATTGATTACAATAAAATTCCCGTGTAGTCCGAGTGTAAAACGTTACCCAAAGAATGTTGTCTTCAATATTCAAAATCATGGTTTACATGAAAGCTCTTAATTTTATTTGGGTAAGGGTAGGCAGGTTGGGCAACGGTCCATCGATTTCAGCAGTTGCTGAAAATTTTCACATTTTAAGGTAGGTGGCTGGTTGCAATTCTGTCAACACATGAAGCTTAAAATCTGGTGATGGGCATAACTAAGAACAGTACCGTACATTTATTGTTAGAAAACCTGCAGGAAAATTGAAGATTGACCTTGTTCCACCTGATTTAGTTTAATCAATACTGTACAGTATAGGAAGTCTTTCATAAAATAGCACTAAAATTATGGGTGGTTAGGTATTATACAAATCCTGTCAATATGATTTATACAAGTAAATAAATACTTCTCTGCCCTTTAAATTCTTAGATTTACAGCCGTACAATGAAAAACGATATTTGGTCAGAACTTGCATAAACCACGCCAGTCGTCCCTACCATCCTTTTAGCATTTGTACAGATTCGGTGGTCTACATCTTGACGAAAGTAAATTTAGCATTCAAATTTAAATGCCTTTTTTTACTAATCAATTTAGCAATGAAATAGGTAATCAATTCATCAATGTCAATTTTATAGGAAATCCACATTACTTCATCCAATAAACTATACCCATTTCATAGCGGTTGAGAAATTTTGAGAAAATATAGACGTTTATCCACCCTAACGGTTACAGCACTCAAGAACTGCCCCGTCAACCTGCTCCCTTATTACATTAAAATATTACCACCTGCCACGCGTACACTTGTTAAGGTTCTTCATTTTGGGGAGATTAGCGTTGGGGAGGTTGAGGTCAGGATTTTTAGAACATATACTAATGGTAAAAACGGGTGTGGAGGGTAAGAGAAGGGCGGGAAGTGAGGGGCGTCAGCTGTGATGGCGGCCTCTCCCACCTCTCGACATCACATGGTTCTCTTTTTCACGCCCACCCGCCCGCGCCACGCCCACAACTTCTATTACCATCTACCTATGAACGTGCACTTTAAAATAAACCATAAAAGGTACCATAAGCACTCAACATATAGATCAATAAGGAAATAGAATGTAAAGATTGTATACCGGCATTTTCTCACTCGCCGGCTGCCGACCCCTGCCACACCTACCTGTGTTTTCCCAGCTACTGTAATTCTACACAAAACAGTAACAACGAGTTTTAACAAGACATGATATTCAAGATACCAAAAAGCGCGGTTTGGTCTTACCTGTTTTATAAAATAGGTGCTATTTACACAAATATAAAGTATATCCCAGGGTAGAGTGACCCACTCACTACCAAACCCTCTTGACGACTGGAATCTTCCCGGTCTACGGGGTTCTCATTGGTCGCCCACGGACTCCTCCCTTCAAACGAGCTTCCCACTTTACTTTCGCTCATGGCCTTTTATATATAATTTGAGACTTATTTAATATATAATTACTAGTTTAAATATTTTTAAAACTTATTTCTAATCCTATGCATATGATTTTAAATTTTTATCAACGTGATTTACGATATTCCTATTAACCACATGTTATTGAATAATGAATTTACAAATTAGGTAACTTTAGTTATCAGAATAAGAAGATTTATATAAATGTGATTTATAACTAAATAAATAAAAATACATATAAACATATATTATGAAATAAGGTGTACAAACCACAAGAGCCACTGCGCATGCTCGCGAGAAAGCGCGAGATTTACTCTGGCCAGTTGCTTTACAGGTTAGGTCTATTATTATGTCTGTTACCTACTGCTTTCCCTCAATTTTAAACTGATAACTAGTCTAATAAATGCCTATAGTTTCAAGATAGTAATGGGTTTAGATAAAATAATACAAAGAAGTCAGATTGTATAACTACTTGTTTATTATTGAACTGTTGAATTACCTCTTGATTACACTTTATTAATTTAATTATTTATTTCACGTTCATGTTTATCAAGTTTCTTGTCCTAAAGCTTTAATAGAGTAAAAGTTTCTACCTGATCTGTAATTTTATTGACTACAGTGCAGTTAATGTCTAAGAATAAGATAAGAATAATCGAAGAACACCGATATTTTTCATAAACATATAAAACAAAAGCAAGCAGGTATGAGTGAAGCTATTGTGTGAACAATTTGCACTATTGTGAACTTGTATAACGAAAACGTACAATATATCTATCTGTGACTTTTAAGGAGAGTGTCACTATCAAAATATTTACAACCATTAACAATATTACCGTTAATCCTCCAGTTAACGACAGAATACATCTTGCCTCTACAGGGTATATCCTCATTCCCCAAAGCCTAATGCCTCTCCTTACTCCAACGTAAGACTCTTGGCCTTAGCTCCTGAGAATTTTTTCACCGGATCACGAGAGGACAAGACAATACCCCAGCTTATTTCATCTGATGATTAATTATCTAGGGGGTTAAGTTACGTCAGTCTAGGTAGGATTGGGTTAGGTTGACGTTAGTGTGTTGTCTAATGGTAGGCCCTGCATCACAAAAATTGTGACCAAATCCCTCGTTGCTGATCTGACTTTCTGTCTCATTTACACACAATTGCAGGGTTTAAATTGTTTTTCTTACTTTTACAACACAACATACATATATCGTTTCTCACTATTGATTTTTTTTTATTTATGGTCCTTCATTATTATTATTATTATTATTATTATTATTATTATTATTATTATTATTATTACTATTAATATATTTTTATTTAATATTTTTTTTATTAATTGTTATAATTTTTTAATGATTATTATTAGTAGTAGTATTAATTAATTAATATTATTATTATTATATTTCGCCTCCAGGCCCTGATGTGGGTCATTGACCTGTGCCCGGGTGGGCTAATCCCTTAAAAAAAAGGAATAAACTAGTCCTCAGCTAGTACAGGGTAGCAACTAATTTCAGTAGAAATGCATATGCTTATAACAAAAAATAATATGATTACCTAAATTAAAACGACTTCTTAGAACAACCAATATACGCATGTTTACAAGAAAATAAATACGCCTGCTTACAGTACATTGGTATACTGTAATTGGTGAAGGCAGGAACTATGTTAAGATTGACCACGGACATGCTCTCATACCTATTATTTTATTCATAAGACCAGACTATCCGAATATAATTTAAGCTAAGTAAGCGTACATTAATGATATTTTTGTAGGTAAAGTTTGATTAGTTAAGATTTTACAGGTTATTATCACTTGGAAAATATATAATTTCCTACCTCATTCATGAATGAAAGAGATAAGTGATTTAGTCGTGTTTTATGAGACATGTAAACCTTCATTACTATTTTGTTTATGTACCTTAATGACCCTAGGATAGTTTGGGTGGCCAGTGAGCACATAAGCTAAATAGGTAGTTAAGTACGTTTGGCCGGCGGAGGTCATAGTTTGGTAATAAATATTTCATTTTCGATTTCAATGGTTTGGTAAATTGATAAACAGATAGATAAATGTTCAATATTATTATAAATTTAAATATTTTATTTGTTTAAAACAAGGTAAATTAGAATAGACCTAATTACCCTAATACTTGCCTAGTTAGGTAATGTTTGATTGGTCTTAGGTTCGTTGTAATCATATAAGCAAAACCACGTTGGGGGGCCAAGACCTTCATAATATTCCTTCACCACATTAATATTCCTTCGTTTTAAAAGATGCCGAAGTCTAAACGTGATAAGAAGAGTGAGTACAAACTAGTGATACATTATATATTTGTATTTATGTTGTGTTAGTGTATGTAAGAGGTAGTGCAGTGTACATATATCATGGCTCAAGTTTTATGGTACGGGTAAATAAATTTTTTTGACTCGCCAGTATAAGTTAGCGAGACCAGTTTGCACCCATTGGTACTTTATTACTCGCCTGAGCAGCCTATATCTCTATTTAGTAGTATAGTAATTATCCATGACTGTTAGTTCATCGTAACTTCTTCAAGACTTTAATGTCGTAGTATCTTTCAGTTTCGGTCTGACTAATTACCCAAATGTAGCCGCAATGAAGTCAAATAATGGTCCTACATGAATAAATCGGACTGCCAATCACTTCTCGACTAGTATTTGGTGTCAGAAAGTCACAAAAAATTGGTAAACTTAATTTAATCTGAGTTGTGTTGGGTTAGGTTAAGTTAGGTTGGGTTAGGTTAGGTTAGATTAGATTAGGTTAGGTACATGCACTCGATCTATTAACTCAGATTAAAGTAAGTTTTCCAATTTTTTGTGACTTTCTGACACCAAATACTAGTCGAGAAGTGATTGGCAGTCCGATTTATTCATCTAGGACCATTATTTGACTTCATTCCGGCTATATTTGGCTACATTTGGGTAATTAGTCGGACCCTCCAGTTTGATTTTGTTAATTTTTTCCAGATGTTGTTTGGATGATAGTACTTAAGTGATAAGGTATTTTTTACAAGTTGCTCAAAATGTCCCACAATATTTTTGGGTTCAGTTCTAATGGGTAGGTATATCTCGTCATTAATTTGTTAAATTATGGGCAACTTTTAAAAATTTACCATAATAAACACGATAGTGCAATGCACAGAACCTAATAAAACCTGACCTAACCTAACCAGGAGACCTCTCCCACGGAAAGTTGCGTATGTGATGAAATCGACTCATTGGTACAACTACTTGTTAAATACAGTATTACCATAAAAATATACTGGAAGTTATTGATTAGGTGGGCTGGACTTTGTCTGAATTGTCTCTGCTAAAGGTAAGAACATAAGAAAATAAGGAGTCTGCAATAGGCCGGTTGGCCTGTGCATGGCAGCTCCTGTCGAGAGTTACTACCACTCTCTATCATCCATGAATCTATCTAGCCTCCTTTTGAAACTTTCCAGAGTTCCAGCACTTACTACAAAGTTGCTAAGCTTGTTCCACTCGTCCACCACCCTATTTGTGATCCAGTTTCTTCCTATCTCCCTCCTAAACCTAAACTTATCCAACTTAAATCCGTTGCTCGGATATTATAAGAACTTTATCTATATCCCCTTTATTGATTCCTTTCACCCACTTAAATACTTCTATCATATCTCCCCGCACTCTTCGTCTTTCTAGGGAATGCAAGTTAAGTTTCTTTAACCTATCCTGATATGGAAGGTTTCTAAGTCCCGGAATCATTTTCGTCATTCTTCGCTGCACCGACTCTAGTGAATTGATATCCATTCTAAAATAAGGGCACCAGAACTGAACCGCATAATCGAGGTGCGGCCTGACTAGCGCAAGATATAGTTGCAATATGACCTCTGCACTCTTATTACTTACACTTATTTCAAACATTAACGCACTGTTTTCTAGGTCGTAGGTCCGGGCTTACAAGTACCCCTAGGTCTCTTTCACAAGTCGACTTCTCTAGGTTGATGTAGTTAAGGCTGTATACATTGTCAGTATTTGTTCTTCCAATATTAAGTATGCTACACTTGCTGGTGTTGAATTTCATTTGCCATTTTTCAGACCACCCCTGCAGTTTATTTCGATCCTCCTGTAATGCATTTGCATCCTGCCTTGAATTAATCTGCCGCCCTATTTTGGTGTCATCCGCAAACTTGCTTATGTCACTGCTGATCCCAGTATCTAGATCGTTTATGTAGATTATGAACAAGAGTGGGCCTAGTACTAACCCCTGGGGAACCCCTGGTTACAAGGCCCCACTCAGATTTAACACCATCTACGCTGACCCTCTGTTTTCTATCGGTGAGCCATGATTATATCCAATTTAAAACTTTCCCCTCGATACCATGAGCCTTAATTTTTCTCAGAAGCCTCTGATGCGGTACACTGTCAAATGCTTTGCTAAAGTCTAAGTAAATAACATCATAATTTTCGTCATTATCTACTACCTCGAAGACTTTCCTAAAAAACGTCAACAGCTTTGTTAGACAAGATTTTCCCTTTGTAAACCCATGTTGCCAGTCGTAGATTAATTTGCTTTTCTCTAGATGCGATCGTATGCTATCTGCTATAATTGATTCAAGAAATTTCCCCACTACTGACGTCAAGCTGATCGGCCGGTAATTTGACGCTGATGCTCTGTCTCCCTTTTTGAATATGGGTACTACATTTGCCTGTTTCCACAAGTCTGGCACAACTCCGGTGTCTAATGATTTTGTTAATAAATTTACAAGGGATCCGCTAATCTGTTCCCTACACTCTTTCAAGACTCGAGGGAAAATTTCATCCGGCCCAGGGGATTTTGTCTTCTTTAGTTTATTTATCCTCTTAAGAACATCCTCTTTTCTGATAGTGATTTTCTTTAATTTCTCTTTTTCCTTTCCCCTAAATATCAGTTCCACCTCTGGAATTTCCTTGCGAATTTCTTCTGTGAAAACTGATAAGTAGTAGTTGTTCAATGTTTTGCTTATTTCTCCACTGCCATTTATCACTTCTCCCCTCCCTGACTTTAAAGGCCCAACTTTGTCCTTGACTTTTGCTCTATATACCTGGAAAAAGTCTTTGGGATTCGCCTTGGATTCTCTTGCTATTTTGACTTCATAGTCTCTCTTTGCTTTCCTTACATTTTTCTTAACATTCCTAGATAGTTCATTATACCTATTTCTGAGCTGCTTCTCCCCTCCCTTTAATTTCTTATAAATTCCTTTCTTTATTCCTATGTCATGTTTAAGTTTTCTGGTCATCCACCTTGGCTCATTCTTATTTGACCTAATTTTTCTGTATGGTATATTGTGTTCCACTGTTTTATGTAGTATACTAGTGAATATATTATAGTCATGATCAATTGTTGTGTCATCTATGACCGCGGCCCTTCCTACTGGGGACTGACGTGACTGTTCCCAGGTGACCTCACGTAGGTACCTTCTTAATCCCTGATAATTCGCCAACCGAAAGTTTGGGACTTTGACCATATTGTCATTGTTTTTTGTTTCCCAATTTAGGGTGAACCTGATTTCTCTGTGATTACTGTTACCTAGTTCTTCCCCTACTGTTATATCTCTGATAATATTGTCTTTATTTGTTAATACTAGGTCTAATATATTGTCACCTCCAGTAGGTTCTGTAATTAGTTGTTTCAAAAAATTGTCCTTCACTGCGTCTAGGAAGTCTTCAGATTCATAGTCACCTACAATGTTGTCCCAGTCAATATTTCTGAAGTTGAAATCCCCCATAATGCATAGGTTGTTATATTTTGCTGCCCTACTCATTTCCTGCCATGTGGGCAGAGCTGCTTCTTTGCCCAGACTTGGGGGCCTGTAAATCACTCCCATAATTAGTTTTTCTCTTCCTTCTGTGATTTTTACCCATACAGACTCGGTTCCCATTTCACCCTTTATTGAATTATTAATACAACATTTTAATGTATCCTTGACGAAGAGTGCGACCCCTCCCCCCTTCCTAGTCCTTGTGAAAAAGGTTGTACACTTCTATGTGGTACTCTGATAAAAAAAATTTGCTCGCCAGATTCATCCAAGTTTCGGTGATTGCTATGACGTCTACATTCTCTGTACCTGTACATACAACCGCTCTCAGCAATTTTCCCACCATAATGTTTGTTACTTATCACATAAAACTCTTTATTAAAATGACTCAAGTTATGAAAATATATCGACATCACACAGGCTAGTATTCTCGACAGTGAGTCTGTCACTCGGTGTACTACTGTGAACCAGCCTGAGCAAGGAAACATCACAGGTTAACAGACTGCATGTTTCACCTCCATGAATTGACTTAAATTATACTCACGTTATTTCACCGTATTGACAAGAAAGCACGATGCTTCATGATTAAGATGGATCTAGATAACACACTTGCCTTTTTATACTTTGACAATAAAGAATGAAAAGGTAAATAGTAATCCTGGAGCAGATGGCTAACACCAGAACACGTGTTCGAGTTTTTTCATTTTTTCCACAGATGTTCTTTGGATGATGGTACAGTAAGTACAATAAAAATGATATGGCAATACAGAGAACCTAATAGAACCTGACTTGACAAACCAAAGACACCTACCAAACCTTACCTAACTTTCTAGCCAGGGGGCAGAGCCCCCCCATGCTTCCCTCCATATTAAACAGAAATTACAATACAGTGTACTTAGTTTTGATATCTGGTACCAATGAATGCAACTTTGTTGAAGTGTCATGTTGTAAGTTTACGTTTTTCGTGGACTTCAGAGTACACTTGAACTGAGCTTTGAAAGTTTGCTTCTTTTACACTCTTCTGAGAACATAATGTGGATTAGTGTTGTGTTAAACCGTCTTTCCTCAAACATTGTTCGCACCCTGATCTGTGTCTATGCGGCTACAATCTTCAAGCCTCAGAGCTGATAAGCCCACACCTTGAAGAAAAATTTTTTTGTTGTGTGTCAATCATTTTATTTTAAGGAGGAAGTTGTAAATATTTTTGAGCTACATGAAGCAAACCGCTTTATGACTTATAACAAAACTCAGATTTTTGGGGAATCACTTAAAAAGCCTTCTAAAGGTGGCTTTAGTTATACATGTTGCCCTCTTTTATTGAATACAACATGGTAAACTATAGTACAGTATTTGGAACATGGTCAGTCAAGTAGGAGTGGGATACTTTCCAAAATGTTATTTTAAAACATTAACCACTTTCATTTGTTATCAGGTATTATACTGACACAGAAGTTCAGCATTTCACAAGTACAGTCAACCCTCACTTTACGCGGTTATTGTAACCCACAGGGTACCGCGGAAAGTGAGAAACGCGTAAAGTGAATAACATAACATATGGGATTAATTGAAATAGAGACCGGGCCGACCCCCAAACTCCACTTTTTGACGACACACAACTATGTTGTAGTAAAAATATTATCTTAACTTTATGATGGTATGCACACACAATTAATAATTAAGAGAAATATCAATAATATTAGGTTTTTTAACACTTACATTAGTAGAAAAGATGGCTGGGCACACGGGGATGGGCGGTTGGTTCCGAGGCAGAGGGCAGATTATTGGCCCTCACCTGTATCAATTGTATCACTATCCACCACAGAGGCTTGCAGGGCCTCTGTCAAACCCCCCAAAGTCCATATCCTCACCATAATTATCACTATCACTGACTTGGGCCGGCTGTGGTGGGTGAAGAACTGGTAATGTTTTGATGACTGGGCGACCTTGTGCGCACCATGTTCGCGCCGCTTACACAACATGGCGGATGGCGGGAGGTTTGGATCCAAAAATGGCGCGGCTCGCCAGCCGCTCTCCGCGTAAAGGGGTACACGCACCGCGGAATGTGAGCATCCTGGGTTCCAGCAGGGCACCGTGGAAACGCGGAATGTGGGACCGCGTAAATTGGGGGTTGACTGTATATAATATCTATTTTCTTAAAGAGGATGGGATTAAGACTTATAGTTGTTGTAATGCTTAAAATACAGATCCAGCAAGGTACAGTACAGCAGTATGAAAGAATGATATCTTACAAGTACGGAGGTGTTTTAAAAAAAAATATATTCATTTTGGTGTAGAAGTGCCTCGTATATTTATGGGTAAAAAGAGTACTGTACTTGTAAGGAAATTGTTTTTTTTTATAAAAACAGATTGGACAGTACATACTGTATTTAGGTTAAAAAAAAAAAAAGCCTCTCCCCAAGTAAAAGAACAATTCTTAATTGTGTTACATGGGTAAATAAGGTTACCTGGTCCACTGATTTCAGTTGTTTTACATGTACAGTATTATTGATATAAAGTTTTAATTATTGAGTAATTTCTTTTCTCTTTACAGTTTCTCTGACACGAACTAAGAAAAAGGGGTTGGAATTTAAGCAGAATTTGGTAGAAGAGATTCGCAGCTGCATTGACTCGTATGCTCGCATATTTGTCTTCTCTGCTGATCATGTTAAAACAAACAAGTTAAAGGATATGCGTTTGGAATGGGGACACAGCAGGTTGGTTTGATGAGAATTGTTTAGGATTTAAATGATTCCATATAGCACTTAGTGAATGTGTAGGAAATAGTTTCAGCAATTAGAGGATAGCACCATACTGCACAGCACACACTACTGTTGTTTATGAAATGACTTAGGACTAGCACAAACGGGTGCCACAACAAGACCACATCCCTTAATAAAAAGACAAGGGCATAGTATTAGTCTCATTACCTGTATTGCACACTGGCATAAAAGACATGCTTGTGCAGTGATATATCACTTTAAATTCTATTAGAAATTAATTGTACTGTAGTTAATAGATTTGTAGTTTTTCCTCAATAAACTGAGACATTTTTCTTTTCAGGTTCTTCCTTGGCAAAAATAAAGTAATGGCATTGGCTTTGGGTCGTACACCAGAAGAAGAAATTTATGATAACCTTCACAAAGTTTCCCAGAAACTTGTTGGACAGCGTGGTCTTTTATTCACAAATTCTTCAGAGGAGGAAGTGCTTGAGTAAGTACAGTATATTGAATAGGAATGTGTGTTAGGGGACAGATCTAAAAATTTAGTTTTCCTTTTAGTTGGATCCGTGGGTTGGAAGGGGAAGTCGATTCCATTAACTCATTAGAGAATGGGATGTTTTGTAATGCTTATAAAGTTTTGTTTGACTCAACATAGCTTTGTTGGATCTAAATGAAATACAAATTTCTGCTTATAAACTGTAGATCACCTGTTCTTGAAGATATTCAGCAGTCTGTACTGATGTGATGGTGTTTTTTTTTAAATACAGTACAGTATATTATAAATGAAAAACTAATTCTTTCCTTTATTATTATTATTATTTTTTTTTTTTGCTATACATAGTAAATTGTGCCATTTGCTTTAATTAAGTGTATTTTCTCCCAGCTATTTTGAGAACAAAAGGTACCCTGTCCATCCACATGCAGGGGATTTGGCAGGAGAAACGGTCGAGTTGAAACAGGGTCTACTAGAACAGTTTTCTCATTCTCTGGAGCCACATCTGAGGAAGTTGGGGTTACCTACTAGACTGCAACGTGGAATCCCAGAGCTTCTTAGAGACCACACAGTGTGTGTGAAAGGAAAGCCCCTAACACCAGCACAAGCCAGTATCCTGGTGAGGATGAATGTATTTTTAAATGCCCAAGTAACTTTAGGTAGGTGGTGCTCTGAGCAAGAAATAGACAAGTGACAAAAGTAAAAAAAAAGCTAGAAAACAGTTTTGAAACTTAAAAAGGATGCTTGAAGGTTGTAATGCACCTCAAGCCATGTTTTTACTTTTCTTGTTCTCACCTGGAGCGGTTCATATGTTGCAGATAGATAACCACCAGTAAAAGTAATTTCTGTCGAGTTGTGACTCAATTAAGAAAAGTTTATCTTGTATACTGGCAGTGCCTGGATGTATGACTTATCCACCTATTTACCTGAGAGTCATTCAGAACTTTATTTTCTTCTTATTTCTGTTACTGAAAAGCAAGTAATAAATTCCACTTTTTATTGAAGGTAGCCAAACCATCATGCAGTATTCTTCATCATGGTGAATGATTTTTAAAAGTTGTGGATGGGCATGTGCACCTCCCAGTCACAATGTAAATTATACATGTTTATAAATGAGTGTTTATTTCTCCACAGGTGTATGAAAGCATAGTTTTGTTAATTAACTAATTAATATTATTGTTTCTCTCGCAGAAACTGTTGGGAAAAGAAATGTCATTTTTCCATCTCGGAATGCAGTGGTGTTGGAGGCGACTGGATGGTAGTTTTGAGAAACTTTTGACTCGTTCTGACCAAAGCAACACTGCGAGAGAAGAAGCTAGTGAAGAAGAAAATGCCGAAATGAAGAGTGAAGATGATAGTGAATCTGAAGAAGAAAATAAATAAATACAGTTTATTGAATTTCTTATTTTTTTCCTCAGATTGGCTTTGTGACATGTATGACAGAGAAAGCACTACACTTCCTCTGTTAAAGCAAAAGTTTGCTTTGCACTATGAAGAGAAAATTTGTTTGTTGCAGCAGAAATTTTAAATGCCACATAAAACAGAAAATTATTTCTCAAATTACTGGTACATTTACTGTAGTGTACCATATGACTGTACAGTAAATAAACTTGATAGAAAATGTACCTCTTGGGCAATATTAAACTGCATTCAACTGTATTCATTTGTCAGCAGCTCGATATGTGATGCAGGTACCATGTCACTCCCTATTAAGGTAAACTGATACTGTACCTGGGTAATGGGTTGCAATAACCTACTAGCCCACATAATACTACTCACTCAGATGGAGAGACTAATTTTGATGCTGACCTTGTGCACCAACATATGAGACTGCCAGGCAGAACGAAGAAATTTTTTCTTCTTCTGATAATCCATGCTCTACCACATGGGACTAAAAAACAGGAATTTTGCCTTCATTCCAGTGGTATAAAGGATTTTTCTCATACATATTCATAATTATTATCCAAAAACTACAAAATAAGACATAAATGATGAAAATTTATAAAGATTTTTCTTGAGCTATGGACCAGAAAAGGAAAATCTTCAAAATGCATTATTTACAAAATACTATAGGTTTTGCATGCTCGCCCTTTTTCCTGGCAATACCTCGTGTAATTAAGTGAAAGGATTCATATACTGTACAAGATATTTAAAAAACTGCCACTGATCTACTGCAAGAGAGTATGAGTATGTTCTGACAGTGATGAGAAATAGAGTGGATTACCGAGTAGTTATTATTGAAGGGAGTCTAATATACAGTACATGATATGGATTATATTTTGGACAGTTTTTCCATGATAGCTGTGGATAAGTACAATCCCTCCTGAGATCTTAATTTTTTAAAAGCATTTGTATTGCAGTGCATGTCCTAAGTGACATATACTGTATATTCCGACTAACTATAGGGTTAACACCAGGTATTGGTAACACCTTTGTACAAAAATTAGAGCAGCTCTAAAAGGAGTTTTTGAAATAGTCACCACACAATGAGTTGTGACATTACACCAGCCTGAGCACACCAAACCTGCCACTTGGCTTGGCCATAAACTGTGATTCAAACCCTAGCATCAGGTGTCTTAATGCTACTGTACAGACATATTCCCTGAAAAAGAACTTCAGTGTTTTCAGGAATTTTTCACAACTGATTCACAATTCTCGCATTATTAATATAATTAAGGCAAGTTTGAATTAACCCATTAAGACTTGGGGTGAATTGCACCATGTTTCTCCACATGCTGGCTTATGCCTGTGCAATATAAACCTACCTATAGATCTTCAAGGTATTTTTTTTATTTAAAGTATGCATATGATATTTTCTTTATTTTGTTATTAAAAAAGTAAAACAAATGTTCAACTTAATTTTTAAGTGTGGAAGCAAAACTTGGCATAGTCTGCTCGTAGACCAAAGGTAACATGGATGACCCAGGACCCAGAAAACTCCCAAGGGTCACGGATTTGAGGGTCTATATCTGTACAGTATTTGCATAGACTAAAACACCAAATACAGTGCACAAAAAGGTAAAACAGAAAAAATAAGGAGTAAATTATAAAATCCAATTTTACATCCGACAAGAAGAGACAAATAACCTACATCATCATCCACCAAATACTCCCTGACATGAGGACTTGTCTGCCTCCTTAGAGGAAGTACACCATCTATATACAGTAGTTTAATGCAAATGCTGTCAACTGCCCAGTCAATCTAAGTTCTGACCCCGACTTAATGCTGCTTCAAGGAGTCGGCAAGTCAATCATGTTACCTAGGACACACCCTTCACTAGTTCTTTTGACTTGCATGAAACAACTACCCTAAACAAAATACAGCTAGACCCCAACTTACGACCGCCGCAGTTGTGACCATTTTTTTTTTCTTCAAATGACGCACGCATTTTCTATACCGAAACGTTTCCAGTTAATGTAGTCTCCATGTATAATTAGAAAATTGTGGGGGCCCCATGTGCATTCAGCTGACTACATTAAAGGTAAGTGCTCAGTCACACTATCCATTCCTCATTATTTATTACTTTCACTGTACTGTATTTCATTGTAGATTTTTTATAAAAATTTTTTTTTATCTATGTCGGACTTACGACCTGGATTTGGGTTCCTAACCCCGTCGTAAGTCGGGGTCTAGCTGTATACTGTAGTTGATAAATATAAATTTTGTGCAATAAATTATAATCCTTTTATTTAAAACCTTAATAATATGTTGCAAAGACCTTTTGATTGTACATGTACTTCTGTTGTGAAAATTTTCTTAGCTTCGTAATACTGAATAAATAATTGGTTATGTCTACCTTGATACTGTACACAGTGGAAAAAACCTGAGCACAACTACGGATGACCTAAACTCCTGCTGGGCCATGACATACATCTAGGTGGGCCGTCACGACATACAGTACATCTAGGTGGACCGTCATGGCATACAGTACATCTAGGTGGGCCGTCATGACATACAGTACATCTAGGTGGGCCGTCGTGACATACAGTACATCTAGGTGGGCCGTCATGACATACAGTACATCTTGGTGGGCCATGACATACAGTACATCTAGGTGGGCCATGACATACATATAGGTGGGCCATGACGTACATCTAGGTGGGCCATGACATACATCTAGGTGGGCCGTCATGACATACAGTACATCTAGGTGGGCCATGGCATACATCTAGGTGGGCCGTCGTGACATACAGTACATCTAGGTGGGGCGCCGTGACATACAGTACATCTAGGTGGGCCGTCATGACATACAGTACAAGGTGGGCCATGGCATACATCTAGGTGGGCCATGACATACATCTAGGTGGGCCGTCATGTCATACAGTACATCTTGGTGGGCCATGACATACAGTACATCTAGGTGGGCCATGACATACAGTACATCTAGGTGGGCCGTCATGTCATACAGTACATCTTGGTGGGCCATGACATACAGTACATCTAGGTGGGCCATGACGTACATCTAGGTGGGCCATGACATACATCTAGGTGGGCCATCATGACATACAGTACATCTAGGTGGGCCGTCATGTCATACAGTACATCTAGGTGGGCCATGGCATACATCTAGGTGGGCCGTCATGTCAAACAGTACATCTAGGTGGGCCATGACATACATCTAGGTGGGCCATGACATACATCTAGGTGGACCATGACGTACATCTAGGTGGGCCATGACATACATCTAGGTGGGCCGTCATGATATACAGTACATCTAGGTGGGCCGTCGTGACATACAGTACATCTAGGTGGGCCGTCGTGACATACAGTACATCTAGGTGGGCCATGACATACATCTAGGTGGGCCGTCGTGACATACAGTACATCTAGGTGGGCCGTCGTGACATACAGTACATCTAGGTGGGCCGTCGTGACATACAGTACATCTAGGTGGGCCGTCATGACATACAGTACATCTAGGTGGGCCGTCATGTCATACAGTACATCTAGGTGGGTCATGACACATCTAGGTGGACCGTCATGACATACAGTACATCTAGGTGGGCCATGGCATACATCTAGGTGGGCTGTGGCATACATCTAGGTGGGCTATGGCATACATCTTGGTGGGCCATGACATACAGTACATCTAGGTGGGCCGTCATGACATACAGTACATCTAGGTGGGCCATGGCATACATCTAGGTGGGCCATGACATACATCTAGGTGGGCCGTCGTGACATACAGTACATCTAGGTGGGCCGTCATGACATACAGTACATCTAGGTGGGCCGTCGTGACATACAGTACATCTAGGTGGGCCGTTGTGACATACAGTACATCTAGGCGGGCCGTCGTGACATACAGGACATCTAGGTGGGCCGTCGTGACATACAGTACATCTAGGTGGGCCATGGCATACATCTAGGTCAGTGCCGGATTAACCATGAGGCACTTGAGGCACTGGCCTCAGGCCCTCCAACTCTAAGGGACCCCCAAATCCAAACATTCTTGAAGTTGAAGCGTATAAAACATGAACTTTGTTCAACGATGTCCTAGCAACGTCTCAATTTTCTGTCTCTTATGAACATTAAATGTGTTATTTTGCAGAAGCTTAATATTGATGAAATCATTGATAAATTTGGGTATATTTTGTTCTTGTTATTTATATATACCTTGAGGGTAGGGGGCCGTAATATACAATAATAATTGAATAACCCCAATAATTTAAGACGTTGTGACATTTCATCAAACTGATAATTTACAGTACTTCATTAATTTATGTCCAATAAACAAACATAATCTAACAGAATATGTATTTAATGATAAACGTCCCTTACTGG
This sequence comes from Homarus gammarus, assembly GCA_958450375.1. NCBI lineage: Eukaryota > Metazoa > Arthropoda > Malacostraca > Decapoda > Nephropidae > Homarus > Homarus gammarus. Next base: position 526,274 of record CAUDMG010003627.1, read on the forward strand.
TACATTTTCACTTTGTTTCCTTGTACCATGTGACTTATGTTATCGAGAAGTTGATGACTGCTTGTGTTTCAGAAGTACGTTAATAAGTTTTGACTGTGACAAATGGCTTATTAAACTTAATATAAACACGATCTGAGATATGCAAAATGAGTTGTCTGAACCAGCTGCACAGAGCCTCACCTGACAATGGTTGGCAACCAATCCTAAACCCAAGAGTTATCTTCATGCTGAGAGATGACCAGGAAGATATGATTTTCCTTTTCTACTTTTCAGTGGGAAGTGTACGTAACCCTAATACCTTTTTGATATATGTCTTCACAGTCACTTCTAACCCATGATTTCTTCACCTTTAAAAAGCTTCTGCAACAGAAACCCCCAAAAAAAACAGAGTGGAGAAAGACTTAAAATGAGCAGAATATTGTGAAAAATAAAATATTGTTCAAACACATGTACAGGCAGTCCCCGAGTTACGAACACCCACAATTACAAATGGGATCCCAATATATTCATAGCAAAAAATGTCACTAAAATCCCATTTTTTTTTATATTACCGTACTTTATACAGTATTATTTAACATCACTTTATTTACAGTACAGTAATATCTCCGTTATTTGTTATGTATGGGATATTGGTGTTTTGTATGGGCAGGGTTGTGGTTTAACCTAACCTAACCTAAACTAGGGAATTAATGCTGTTCTGACTTAGGAACAGGGTCCAGGAACGTAACCCGTTCATAACTCAGGGACTGCCTGTGTATATTTTTCTTATACAGTACTTTGTATTGGTAAATTTTACCTACATATTCTACTTCTTGGTGAAACACAATACCCACTCGAGATATTATAGCAAGAAATGGAAATACAGTATAACACACACACACACACACCATATACTGTACTGCACCAACACACTGTAATAATGAAGTACAATACTGTACAGTATACTGTTTCTGGAGTCTTCAAACTATACAACATTTGAAGTTCTGCTTTAGCTGTTTAAGGTTTTCAAAAATTGTAAAGACATCTACAGAATTCCCAAAGGTTTACAAGCTTGTCCTAAAAACTATTAAATTAATGTCCAAATAAAATTGCACAAAATCCTCTATTTTCTTATTAAAAAGACAGTATCTATCAATCCACCATTATATGGCAATAAAAAAAGAAGTAATTATCCAGTCTTATTCCTAAATTTAGATACAGTCGGCCCTTAACATACGCGGGTTTATAATACACGGATATGCAAATACGCGGATTGCCCCGCCGAAGGAATATTCTGTACATTGAAGTAATTGAAGTACATTCAAATCGCGCGCAGCACCGAACACGGGACACCGCCCGCTCCCGCAACCTCACACACACGCATAGCTCTCCCTCACTCAGTCAGTCTCGCTGTAACCACGCTTGTGTTGACATCAGCATTGTAGTTGCAAAAATATTACATTTCCGTGAATGTATTATATCAAGCACAGTATGAATAGAATATCACTAATATAAGAGTATTTTAACCGAAAACTACTAAAAAAAACGAGTAACATATCTTGAACATCGGAAGGTTAGGTAAAGTCTCTTGTTTTCGTCATGTATTTTATCCTATTTTACATTGAAACACATCACGTTTCAGCAAAACTACTATTTATTTCTGAGAATATGCAAATGTAATATTTTGCTGAAATGACGTACGTATTACAGTGGAAAATGACGAAAGCAATGACTCGCTTTCTTTCGTTCAAAAGATGTTACCGTAATCACTTTTCGAATGGTTTTCAGTTAAAATACTGTTGTATTACAATAATATTCTATCCTAATTCACTTGTGATGCAACAGTTTTTTAACTGAAAACCATTCGAAAAGTGATTACTGTAACATCTTTTGAACGAAAGAAAGCGAAAGTCATTGTTTTCGTCACGATTTTATCCCACATTCCACTGTAATACGTACGTCATTTCAGCAAAAATATTACATTTCCGTGAATGTAGTACAGGTTGTACCTCTCTAGTCCGGCATTCTGTGGTCCAGAAACTCCCGTGGTCCGGAACGATTTTAGTTTGTCCAACAGGTAAATAGGCAGCTCTTTTTTTTTTTTTTTTTTTTTTTTTTTACTTATTTGAATTATTATTATTATTACGGGAGTATTAAATTTTTGCCCCCCAGGCCCCAATGTGGGTCAGTGACTTATGCCCGGGTGGGCTAATCCCCTTAAAATAAAAAAAGCCGCGGGAAATTAAGGTTTGTTTACATCAGGCAGTTCGGCTGCTCTCTCTCTCTGCTTGTCTATACAGAGTACAACATTTAACCCTTCAATATATATGAGCAGTAAATAAGTGTTGCTTTCATATTCTTATGTAGAGTAATCACGATATGTTTTCACATGTGCGCACTTACATAAGCGCAGTCTCACTTTTTTTTGCCATTAATGGTTAGCTACTTATATTGTTCCATTTATTAACATTAAATAACATTACAGGTACTTCAAACAACCATATTAATTTTTTTACATTAATTTTACTGCAGCTAAAATCAGGGTCTTATTTTCTTCAGTTTTATATGTAGAACCAATCAGTCACTGGTTTTGTAAGCTTTAACATAAACAATGCCGGCAGCCGTCTCGTCTCCTCTAATATTCCACATATTATTAATAAATTGCATTGTTAATTTTGCACACACAAACATTAATTCAATAAAAAGAAATTCAGAAACATTAATTAAAATATATATGCGCAGTAAATAAGTGTTGCTTTCATATTCTTATGTAAAGTAATGACGATATGTTTTCACGTGTGCGCATGCGCACTTAAATACGCGATCTCTCTTTTTTCTTTACCATTATCATTAGCTACTTCTATTGTTCCATTTATTTCCATTTATTAACATTAAATAACATTACTTAAAACAACCATATTAATTTTACTACAGCTACAGCCAAGGTCTTATTTTCTTCAGTTTTATATGTAGAACCAGTCAGTCACTGGTTTTGTAATCAACGAAAACAATGCTGCGTCATTTCTTCGTGTGTTTTAATATTCTACGTATTATTAATGAATTGTATTACTCATTTTGCACACATAAACATTAATTCAATAAAAAAGACATTCAGTAATAAACAATAATGAATCTTTTGTACATAAGAGAAATGACGCTGTTTACACGATTTTGCCCATCGTCTGCACGTTGGCGGGCCGTTCAAACCCGTCGAAATTCAAGTTTCCGCCGTCAAAATTTTTATTTATTTATTTTTTTTGTGTGTTCCAATAAAATACGTTAAGAATTAAAAACTCGCGAAATTTGAGAAGCTACTATATGAAATTTAACCCTTCAATATGTCTTCAAAGAGACCATGATGCAGAGAAAGTGGTGCTAGTGCTTCCAAGCATAAGCACAAGTCACTATCTATCCAGGAAAAGGGTGAATTTCCATGGTCCGGCACCGGTCAGGTCCCGAGGTTGCCGGACTAGAGAGGTAAAACCTGTATATCAAGCGCAGTATGAATATAATATCATTGTAATATAACAGTATTTTAGCCGAAAACTACTAAAAAAACGAGTAACATCTCTTGAACATTGGAAGGTTAGGTAAAGTCTTTTGTTTTCGTCATGTATTTTATCCGATTTTACATTGAAATACATCACGTTTCAGCAAAACTACTATTTATTTCTGAGAATATATTCATTCAGGCACAGTTTAGGTAAAATATACATGTGCTGTAACATTTTTTTAATTGAAAACGATTCGAAAAACACGTACCCTCTAGCCCTGTTCAAGGAGAGGACTGGGAGAAGCTGTTTGGTGCTGCAGACGATGACAAGGAAAATGATTTGGATGGATTTTAATGAAAATATTCAGAAATATGGTATCGTAGTATTTATTCAAGTCAATTAGGATAGAATATTATTGTAATATAACAGTAGTGACGATGTAGAGAAGGCGGAGGGATAGAGCGGGGAGGAGGTGACTGGCGGGAGCAGGGACGAGTGGAGATGCCAGCCAGTACATTACAGGTGTACTAATTGTTTTTATAGCTATTTTTGCATTTTAATATTAAATACTGTGCATTACGTTTCAACAAAACTACCATTTATTTCTGAGAACATGGAAATGTAATATTTTTTCTGAAATGATGTACTGTACATATTACAGTGGAAAGTGGGATAAAATTGTGACGAAAGCAATGACTTTCTCTTTCTTTCATTCAAAAGATGTTACCGTAATCGCTTTTCGAATGGTTTTCAGTTGTGGGATTATAAGGCTAATGATAGGATAGAATATTATTGTAATACAGTACGAGTACAACAGTTTTTAACTGAAAACCATTAGAAAAGCGATTACGGTAAAATCTTTTGAACAACGAAAGAAAGCGAAAGTCTTTCGTCATGATTTTATCCCACTTCCCACTATAATATGTACGTCATTCCAGCAAAAATATTACATTCCATATTTATTTCCGAGAATATATTCATTCAGTCACAGTTAAAGTAAAATATACTTGTGATGTAATACTTTAATGAAAATACGGTATCGTAGTTTTCTTTTGTTTCAAATTTAATTAACAAAGATTGATGTTTCAAATGTAATGAACAAAAATTTATGTACAGTATCTATAAATAAACTTTAATAAATGAATACTTTGTTTTACATCGTCCTGTGCTACCACACCATGGATTTGGCTACTTTGTGCTTGCTATGATGATGCAAGAGATCTGCCCTGGCAACTGTACCAACACTCACAGCTGGTGGTGCGTTGGTGCATCGTTTCCATTGTTTACTGGTAGTTACTGGTAAATATTTTTCAACCTAACGAAACTATTACCCTTTTAGAGGTCGACCTCCAATTTTTTGCCAAATAATTTGGTCTTAAAAACTCGAACTACACACAGGTATATACGGTAAATAAGGACATGGGGGCCAGGGTTTTTTTTGGGGGGGGGGGGGGGGCAGCACATATACGCGGATTTTTAACATCCACGGCTATTTCTGTTACTTAACCCCCGCATATGTTAAGGGCCGACTGTATAAACTGTACACTTCTCACATAATGTTATCTATCTTAAGTGACCAGAACAGATTTGTTTATACACTATTATAAAAATCTCATCCTAAAAAAACACACGTGACAAAACAAGTTTATATTGCACCTTTACCCATTTTAAGCCATGTCTCAATAAACTCATCCTGCCACTTATGTTCTAATGCATCACCGTTCAACCTGCCACTTTTGGACAGAACTCAATTTTCCGAGCTCAGATAACGGCCACACCCTGCAAACTGCTCGGCCACGAATTAATCCAGAGGGCACGGATCCAAAATTACGAGAATCGGTAGAATTCATGGAATTGTCACCCTCCAGCCAAACATGTCCTTTGGGAACCTGTCAACAAATAAATATATGTATGTTGGACCTACCTATAACACTACATTTCTTAAATGATTACCTTAATTAAAGAATAAGGTAAGATGAGTATTTGACCTCTATAACTAACAAAAGTGATATACTGTACAGTAATTAGTGTTACGAAAGGTGTAGCAATATACTTCAGAGGTGCACAGAGATTGGCTACAAATCTATATCAAACTAACACATCATGGAGATTTTCCTCCCAGTCTTACGTTTTTTTTTGATGCACACTAATGAGACCTTATCAAAAGCTCACAAGATATTCTCTACTGTAGTACTTTTATGATTCCAGTACAGTACTGTATATTGAAACTTCCCTTCCTCCACTGACTAGCAGCTGAACACTAAACTATTTGAAACCTGTTCAGAATATTACTAACCAGCATTAAGTATGTTTTGTCCATTGAGTGCATTTTCTGGTATATAAACTTGGTTTATGTCCCATTTAGGGTGTGGAAAAGCCTTTGAACCACCACTTATCATGATTTATGGAGTACCTCAGATTTTCGGCTAATTGAGGGAAATCCCCAAGTCTAACCTATCTGAGTTACTTGCTAATCCCTTAAAGATTTATGGATTAAATTAACTTCAAAAGTACACATGACTTAGCGAGCATACTTGATCCCAAGAAGAAAGGCCATCCATGAGTGCCATAATAATATGTATAAATACTAAGCTTTTGGGGAAGCAGCCAGGAGGCAACAAAAGTGAAATTCCACTCTTGATGGCATCCACCACGGAAGTAATTGAGTGAAACCTCAAAATGTGCATCAATAGGTGTAAAGTAAGGGTACTGTAGCTATGTGAGGTCTTTTTCTAAGAGACCATTTTTGTGCTAAATGCTTACATACACATGGCCTTTCCTCCTTGTTTCTTTAACCACTTGTGTATGGGGTCCCCTCTGTGCTGTAAAAATGTCTTGTGCTAGTTAAATAAAATATTAAAAGTGGTATCCCTGAAGTGAAGGGGGTAACTACTACTTGTCTATCTGGTCACAGAGTGCATGTAGTTCTGGATGGTTTGTCCTCAACTACCACTATTAATGCCAGAGTGTTTCTGGGTTCTGTATAAGCACCAACTATTTATTTTTTACATATTAATGATCTCTTTTCAGTGACAAACAATTCTATTCACTCCTATGCACATGACAACCCTCTATAGATCCTTCACTCTAATTACCCCAGTCTCATGTGATGGAATTCTGAATGCAAGACAACAGACATCCTCATCTCTACACGAAGACCTCGCACATCTAGCTGAGTGGGGTGCATCCAACTTGCTTTCCTTCTATGCTACTAAAACAGAATAAATTATATTTAGCAACAGGGATAACACTTCACACTTCAGCGTAACTTTTGACATCATCATCGTCCCACTATCCCATAGAATTGAAATTTTAGGTCTTGCCCTTATTTCAAGTCTAGTTCAGAACCAGGCTCTACTTCACTGATGAACAGTTGACAGCCATTATGTAAGTCAGGTGTGCTCTCAGACAGAACTTGGTGGTCGTGGTATCATGGCACTTTGATTCCTAGATTTAGTGCAGAAAAAAACATCAAAATTATTGCCTTACTAGAAAACAATCAATACTACATAGTAATCTTAGGGATATCTCATCATTTTCTCTTCTATAGATAATTCCAGTAAGTGGTGTGATTAGTTACACTCAATGGTTCCACCACCACACACCCTTAATCAGCACACAAGAGCATTTGGGAGGATCCATGACCAAAACTGATTTATACCTCCGTCTAGGTCAGGGGTTCTCAACCAGGGGGGAATTCCCCCCAGGGGGGGAATTCAGGTTTTCAGGGGGGGGGGGGGGGGGAAACTGATTCGGGAGCAAGAGATATGTTCGATGAGAAATCAATCACAGAATTTTGGCCCTTGATGTGCGATTCCTACCCAAAAGTGGCAGAAAGGGCTATCCGTGCATTGCTTCCGTTTGTGTCGACATATCTTTGTGAGTCAGGCTTTTCAACTCTGTTGCAAATTAAAACGAAGCAACGTAGTAGATTAGAGGTAGAAAATGACCTGCGTTGTGCCCTTTCAAGCACTCCTCCGCGTATCCCAGAATTGGCGAAGAAAAAACAATCACAGGTTTCTCATTGACTGTATTCTTCATCTGAATAAAATTAATTTAAAATTTACAATATCCTGGTATTCTATTGAACTTTTTGTTTATTGCATTATGCTTCAGTTTGGTCTGTTAAGTAATTCATTATAAATATAAAAAAACTATTTTACTTTTATTCAAGTTTTATAAATCCATCAACATTTTCAATTGGCATTTAATTTGTAAAGCTCCACTATAAAAATAATCCATGTAAAACTGTAAATGTATATGTACTAATATGGAAAAAATAAAGGATTTTCAGTATTATATGCATATTATTTGGAATGCACTTTTTGAGGCAGACAATCTTGGAAAGGAGGGGGGAATGACATTCTGACATATGGTGAAATGGGTGCATGGGGCAAACAAGGTTGAGAACCACTGGTCTAGGTTATTTACTCTAAAGTATTTCTAATAATTATTGGGATTTTAGGTGGATCAGGTAATCACTATAGCAGATGAGACTACAGGGGGCCCCCTAAGTTCGCGGATTTTTACTTCGCGGTTCTCGGATGACACCCAGGATGTACCCAAGAATGTCTGTGGGTAGTTTTTAAGTTGCTGGCATTTTCGTGGCTGGGACAGGGAGTGTAATGATTGTTTATCATACCATAGCTTACAGCCCAGAGAAGAACAGCATATATAATAGTAGGTAGATGCCCACATGGTAACCCATGTAGGTTGACACACCCTACAGGGAGATGAAGACCTGACTCAGGAGAGGTCACGGCCACTAGGTACCTGAGTTAATCCGGTGTTATGACCGTGTTACTCAAGAAACTACACCTGGACAAGCTGTCCAGACCTGACCCAGAGTCCTCACCGCCACGCAATTAGCTTAACCCGGCGACATGACCGTGTTAAAGAAACCACACCTAGCCAAGACACACCTGGGTGGTAATAATTAGGAGCATTACTGACTGGCGACATGACCACGCACCTGGACAAACACAGCCGTCCAGATGTAACCAGTTTAGTGTTAATTAGGAGAGGTCATCTGCCGGCTCTCCTCCAATATAAAGGCCCTGCAGCACCTTCCACGGGCATTACTTTCACATCACTGAAGACAGAAGACGGAGTCACGCTCGTCATTAGTCGGGGTCGGGGGGGGGGGGGGGGGGGAGACTTCCCTCCCCAGCACCGCGTCTCCAGCTAGCAGAGTTTCCCACAGGAGACATAGTCCAGCAGCACCCGCTGGGCCTCCCTCAGGTCACACGTGAATCATTGTCAGAGCTATCCATAGGGTGAATTACTTAAGGTGGGAAGTGTATTCATTTCATGTGTGTGACCAAGAGTCAGTGTCTAGTAATGTAAATATAATGTTCTAGTAACTTCGATATAATGTGCTATTAATGTGTCTGTGTCATTGAGTGAATAATAAATAGCTGTACTTAGAATTGGTGTTTAGAAGGATTTCCCCTAAGAACGTATTTACAGCTAAATAATTAACCGGCCACTCTACCAAACTTCCTCACTTTACATTCCTACAACTAAATATTCTACCTATATGTATATCTCCTATACGAGTTTTGACTTGTTATAACCATAAATTCTTCCTATACTTTCTCCCTCTAAATCCCCCCATTACAGGAACCATTTGTTCTAGAGACAGTAATTTCCTTTGCCTGTATTGTAAATATGTGTGTGTGTGTGCGTGTGTGCAGACACACACACACACAAAACACATACAAATAAATAATGATGGGAAAGACTCTTACAAATAATCAGGAACAATTTTATTAAAAATGTGACAGTCTACCCTCAATTCCGTGGTCTATTACAGTACAGTACAGTACAATATGGTCTCGATTTAAGCTGATTTTGTTTACACGTTTGGTCATTTACGCGGCACCTTGCCAGACCGACAATTTTTATTTACGCGATATTTTCCATCATTTACGCGGGAAGCGGCACGGGCAGGGTGCGCACAAGGTCGCCCAGTTAACAAAACATTACCGAGTTCTTCACCCGCCACCCACCACAGCCAGCCCAAGTCAGTGATAGTGAGGATATGAGCTTTGAGGGGCTTGACAAAGAGGCCCTGCAAGCCTCTGTGGTGGATAGCGATACAGGTGATACAAGTGATACAGGTGAGGGCCAATAATCTGCCCTCTGCCTCGGAACCAACCCCCCATCCCCGTGTGCCCAGCCATCTCTTCTACTAACGTAAGTCTTAAAAAATCTAATATTATTGATATTTCTCTTAAATATTAATTGTGTGTGCATACCATCATAAAATTAAGATGTTATTTTTACTAGAACGTACATATTGTGTCGGAAAAAGTGTAATTTGGGGGTCGGCTCAGTCTCTATTTCAATTAATCCCATATGTTCTGTTATTTCGTTTATGTGTTCCTCGTTTCACGCGGACCTCCACGGGTTTAACTGACCGCGTAAATCGAGACTATACTGTACTTTATTAATATAGCACGGACTTGAGGGTAGACTGTCAAATTTTTAATAAATTTGTTTCTGATTATTTGTGAGAGGATTTTCCAATTATTATTTATTTGTATGTGTGTGTCTACACACACACAAACACAAACACAATACAACAGATAAAAGAAATAATTGTCCTAAGGGCCATTTTGAGAACCTAAACCCCGCGAATTTGGGGGACCCGCTATATTTGCAAAATGACAGACGAGATGTCTTTTTATGTGTTATGCTAAATATTGTGAGACTAATTAGAGAATCTACGTACTGTAGCCTCAGGCTTTTATGCTTCAACATGGTAAATATACACTCACACTACTACAGTATACTATATAACCATACTCAGAGAATATTTACAGTGCAGTAGTTACAGCACAATCACTATGTAGCCAATCTAGCACAGAACATTTATATGATGTCTATTTACATTACAGTAAACCATTAATAAAGTTATAACTCTATAATTAAGTCATTATGTGCCCAATGTTGCAAAAGTATTAACAAAACTTTATATTCTCAGGCACAATTATCACAAGAACTGAGCATGTACAGCTCCTCCCCGACTTATGATGGGGTTAGGGACCCAAATCCAGGTCGTAAGTCGAAATGGTCGTAAGTCGAAAATGCTTAAATAAAACATAGAAAATCTAAAATGTATGTCTCTTTTTCTTCTCAGCATCACAAAACTCTCACTTTTAAGCTTGCCAGCCATTTTAAAGTGAATTACAAACGAAAATTTTGTCTGTGTACCGACGTTGGGACTCGAAAATACGTAATTTGACAAAATTTTGGTACAACTGAGGAAGGTCATAAGTGCAGGTGGTCGTAAGTCGAGTAGGTCGTAAGTCGGGGAGGAGCTATAATCAGTAGTCACAATGCAACCACCTCAGCACAGTACAGTTAACAGTTACATGGCTCTTAATTACATTACACCACTAATACAGTCGCAACATGATAATAATATCCTTGTGCATAAGCTACATCAGCATTAACAAAACTCAATGTTCTTTGGCACAATTACCATGAAAAACGAGAGCACTTGTTCCAGTGATACAAGCCACATGATACTTAAGTGGTGAGGGGAGGCATGGGCGGGAGTGTTACCAATGCAGAGCCACAACCCTGGTCCCGTTCCTTTCTCTAAGCTGAAAAAAATTGTGCCTTAGGGAGTTTTTACTGCATATTAGTCATGTGATGGTCTTGGATATTAACGAGAAGAGGTGAGACTTGATGTACAGTGCAGGAGAGCATGCTAAGTGACCAGACTCAACTCGCTCATATACTTCAAGTCACCCTAAAAAAAATCTATAAGGGATGGTGTGATGGAATGTGTAGCTGGTAAACTTAAGGGGTTGATAAATCACCATGGCTAATGTAATTGAGGAATAAGAGGTACAGTATATCTTAGTTCCTAGTAAGCAGTCTGTTAATACAAAATTCACTGCAGCTGTATAATTACTAGGCCTACCCCCTTGTGTGGGGTGAGTGGCCGGCCTAGAGTGACTAGCTCAAGGTCTCCCCACACATTTGACAGGGATACTGGGTGGAGGGATGACAAGTTTACCCCAACAATGCATAAATTCACCGCCACGTCTGGTCTAACTGTACCAAACCTGATGGTCTCAATTGCAGTTTTTCCAGCTGTTCTTCACCAGGGAAATCCTGTGCTACCTCGCTGTGGAGACAAATATGTATGCAGACTTGATAGCTGTTGTGTTAGTGGGTGAGATGACTGGGTGTACCATGGTAAATAAGACTGACATTGCCAAATTTCTGAAGCTTTTCATGTTAATGGGGCAAGTGAAATTGACAGAAATGATGCAGTACCGGTCCACTGACTCTTTTTACTACCATCCCCTATATTAACAAACTATGAGTGGAATATGTTTCAAAGCCATCATAAGATACTTCCACTCATAAAACAACAAGGCAGTGCCCCAGATAACACCTATAAGCTGATCAGGGTGCACACAGTGAAGGAATACTTTACTGAGAGGTTCAGGACGGTGTACACACCTGTCGCAGGTTGGAGGCATGACCGGGCCACCCTTCATTCAGGGTCTATCAGCCCAACAAGCTAGACAAATACATCCCAGCAGAGGCCGGGTCTGGCCATGTGTACGACTTTGAAGTATACAGTGGCAGGTACAAGTCGACCCACGACATGGTGTGTGACCTCATACATCCTCTGCTGCACAAGGGGGTACATGTTATATATGGACAACTACTACAACTCAGTATCCCTGTGTGAGAGTCTCTTCAGTGAAGGAGTCTACATGTGTGGCACCATGAGGCTAATTGGTGGGGCACCGAAGGAGCTGCAGGTGATGGCCAAAAAGAAGATGGCGGATGACACTGTTGTCGCAAGATATAAGGGGGGGGGGGGTGGGCATGATGGTGCTGCTATGGAAAGACAAGAGGATTGTCCTTAAGGTCGCAACCTTCCATTCCAATGACACAATCCCGAAGGTTTGCTGCACCAGGGTCAAGGTTGAGGGTCGCAGCACACTGAAGGTGGAGACCATCAACAAGTCTGCCGTGGTGGAGAACTATATCAGCATATGAGTACAGGGGTGGACCACTTCCACCAAATAGTGAAGTATTATCACTTTACAAAACAAACACAGAAGTGGACCAAGAAGATACTGTTCTACTTCCTGTAGATTGTGGTCTGCAATGCGTTCGTCTTATATACAGTAATAAATTCACCCATGACAAACCAAAATTGATGCTACTCCACTTCCATGAAACCATCAGTATAGCCCTCATCAACTTTGTCCCAGTTGAGTGGCCTTTTTTAGTCATGTCCTCCACCACACTCCTGATCGTGGTGACCCACACCCAACCTCAGCCGCAGATGATGACTACCTCTCTCAATGACACTCATTCACAAGCAGGGCAGCAGGAACAAGCCCCACCTTCACCACCTGCTAGCCCACCTTGCCTCCAAGCAGAGCAGCAGGACCAGGGTGTTGTTGTACAACTGAGGATTACTGGTGGGGAGAAACCCAGGAAAACAAAGGCGTATAATGGACAATGATTATCGACTGAAAAAAGAAATTGGTCATTCTCTCATCAAGATCACTTACAAAAAGCGCCTGAAATGACAGGTGCGCACCAAGAAAGGAGTCAGGAAGGATACATCCTACAAATGCCCAGTGTAGAATATTCCACTGCTTGGTCAACTGCTACACTCATCACAGCAGTATTGGGTGTAAATTTAATTTTTTACATTACACTGTTTAACATCAATGTATTAACATTATTTGATAGGTATGGGATATCATTGTTGTTTTGTAAAGGCAGGGTTGTGTTTTAACCCAACCTATGGAATTAACACTGTTCTGGCTCATGAACAGATTGCCTTGGGAACAGGGACCAGGAATGTAACCAGTTCAATTGTCATGGTATCTCAAATTTATGAAATTTTTTACATGATTTACAACAGCATCTTGTCATTTATCATTTATGACACTTTTTTCCAACCCTGGTTGCCACAGAGGGAGTACGCCTAGTACAGTAATTATACAGCAACAATGAAAGAGTTAATCAGTGATGAGGTACATTAAGCTGACTCTGGTAATGCTGAGGAGTATATAGACACGTTTCTAAAGCTTTTGACAAATTAAATTAATAGCACATCAGTATACAATGCTGTATTTTGGTGGACAAAAGTCCCTTCCCCCAGCCTTCCCTCTCTGGCCCCATCCCCCGTCATACGCACTACACAGTGCACCATCTGTTGGACGATTACAGCACTTCCCTCAGTTGCTTTGTTATTCGAACCTCAGGTGATTCAGTCATATTATAGCTGGCTAAGGGAAGGGACTTTTGTCCACCATAGTGCATAGTCTTCCAAGTTCTGAAGTAGAAATTCATTGCACCCATTTTAGTCATTATACTGTATAACACATTTGTTTTTGAGGGGAGGGGGTGGGGGAGTACCGTATGTGCTGATACATGTACACACAGTAAAAAAAAAGTATCGCGCAGAGGGGGTGGGGGGGGGGGTCAACTGACTTCCGTAATGATCCATACATCACCTGATGTGTTCATATTTAGTTATACCATCAACTATATATACGGCAGGATATGCCATTAGCAACAGATATGTGAGGACACCGGGGCTACCACCATAACACAGGACCAACAACATATTCCACTATCCCTCGTGTGTGGTGTCATATTGCTTCGCACGTAATCTGTGCGGTACTTTTTTACTGTGTGTACATGTGTCTGACTTCTTTGCTTCCAACCTTCTAGAGGTCCCGCAGAGGTCAGTAAATAATGTGAGTGAGCAAACACTTGAGTTAGAACAAGCACTACTTCATGCAGCCTCCTTGTACAGTACAGTGTACTATATCAAACTTTTCTCCTCATTTAAGGATCTCCAAGCATTACTTTTCTTCTTCCCAGTAAAGCACCAAATGTTCAGTACTCTATTTTCAAACTTTGCTTTTATAAATGACTAGATTATGAAATGTAGCAACTATAGTTGACTTACAATTTGAGTTCTAAATCCATTCTTGACTTTGTCGCCGCCGAGGCCAGTGACCCGCTTGCAAATGTGGTGATGAGGGTTGGTAGGGGAGCGAGCTATGATGACGTCTCCTCTACTGATGCGGTTAAAGCGGGCAGATAAATGTTCAGTAAGAATAACATCCTCCGAGAAGATAGTTGGTTCCATTGAGGGGCCTTTACACTGGGGAGGGGGAGAGAAACAAAGAAAATCAAACATGGCTTATAATTTGTGGTACAGTATTTCCTATTCACATAATCCTTAGAATGATCCCTTACTCTAATTCTCCCAAGTAGCATTCGAGTGATTAATTTTCAGGTAAAATAAGCTAGGGGAATGGGGTGATCTGAATAAGGCACAACATACAGTACATCTTTTCTCTCAGTGTTGAATAAAATGTCTCACCAAGTCTGCCAGCGATGCTCTTCCAAGAAAGCAAAATAAAGGAATACCATCGGTTATTTGACTGGGACCTGCGGGGATTGTGTACGATTTACCATGATTTAAATGGGATTCTGGTCAGGATAGTTGTGGGCATTACACAATTATTTAAATGCTGAATGCATTATCACTATCTTCCTTAATTTTTCAACTTGCAATTTCGGGTAGATATATGTAATTTTCTTCATTTTGTTTTTACTCCGTTACATGTACACACAATCATTTACCTAAAAATTTTGAGAAAATTTTTTTATAAGGTCAAAAACACTTCTTACATGTGCTGGGTAGGGGGAAGGGGAGGATGGAGCAGCATTGCCGGCTCACTGTCTCATGCATAGTGACAAGATTGCCAAGTGGCAATGCAATATATATTTTTTTCATTCATTTTTTTTTATTCATCACATTTACTGGTACAATATTATTTTATGTTCTGTATAAACAATAGCTTCCACATGCAAACCATCCTCTGGGCAATGTGACACAGTTCAACTGCTTAGCCTGGTAGTCACCAGGGACGGGCAGAGCCCCCCTTGAATCGCACATGGGTCGTACATGTTATGTACACTCCAAGTTTGTGTCATTATACCGGTATCTTGGAATATTGCTAGCTATTGCACATTGCATTTTCATAGCAGTGACAATGCAGGAAAAGCATTTAGGTAGCGACCCTCATAAAACTGATCTTTGACATCACATAGTGGTAAATGGTGTTGATTTTTTAACATCGAAAAACTGATCGATCTGGTATAGATCCATCGTATAATGGTAATTGCCCGTATTCTCTCTCCACACACATGACCCCTTCCCACTACCATCATAATCCTGCAGCTGCCTCCTTAAATATTATGGTCTAGAGAAGAACATCTCACATAGACCATCCTGCACTACACTGTAAATAGATTAACAAAAGAAAGTTGAGATGTCATAGGAAAACTAAACAAGTCCCCTTTAATTATGAGCAGAATTATGTACAGTACTGTACAGTAACTCAAAAAAGTACTGCATCTACCAACAAGGAGGGTTGGTATGCAAGGCCCTGTGGCATCTTACTGCAATACATTTGGTAACCGAACTTCATATTAATTGTGCCGGAATAAATGCACATTGCATTACTAATGTTAAACTACTGTATATACCAAAGTAAATGCATGTCCCAATATCTATCATCTGTGCTTTCATAATGCTTCACAAGGAGTATGGACAGATACTTTTTTGAGATACTGTACAGGAGAAATCAACATTAGTGGAAAAAGTCAGTTTAACATTTACATACGGAAAGCCAGATACTACACACTGATCAGTTGCTAAAGAAATTAATCAACAAAAACCCAGACTGCCATCACCTACAGTACAGTACAGAGATGAAACATAAGTTCTCAACCCAAATCAATCTTTACCACGACAAAGTCTCCAACAAACTCGAGGGTGCAGTGAGCAATGCATCCATACTGGACCATGTAACCAGCCACTCCCAGCCACTTGCCCAGGAGGCGGTAGACACCCGACCGCATCACACTAGAGCTGCATCCTGCCACCAGTCCTCAAGCTGGAATAAAGCTTTAGGAGTTTACTTATGCCAGGATGTGCAATTAACAAATGGGATGGGTTACAGGGTATTTAATAATGGATATGTTTTTATATGTAGATAGATGCCAAAGATGTAGGCTACAGTATAAACAAAAGCTGGCATACAAGACTCACACATAAAATAGAATACAGTAAAAAAAACGTATAACTTAAAATGAATTACAAGTACGTGCAGAGTGAATTCCATTTTTTTATGCCTCACTACACAGGAGCAGCAGTCCTATCCACCTGACTACACAAGCAATAATACAGTACTGTACATGTTATATGACTTATCATACACAAGATGAACGAGCAACACTTACCTAACCTAGGATGAAAGTCAGCTTCTAATAGATTCTGTGGTCGTTTCATTTTCTTAGTATCATCCAAACAATATCTAAAAATTTGGTGCAATTCCATAGTCCTTCTGGTGCTAACAATCTCCTCCAACATTACCTTAAATTTCCTCTATGGTTACTGACGAATCTTAACCTATTATTAATGTTATTATTAAGTCAGCAGCCAGTCACGTCACCCAATTAACAACTGTTGCTAGGTAATATCACCATAACCAACCATTCAAGTCTTATAACCATACCCCCGTCTCTCCATTACACCAAATATAACTAAACTTATCCCATACAATATAATACTTACATGGATCTATATTAAAGTGGGCGTATAAGGTAATCTAAAGTTAAAACTACATACACGGTTGTTTCAGAGGTGACTTTGTTGACGTCTGCTGCCTGGCGGTCTACTCACAGGTGTCTGTCCTCCATCAATGTTTCAGTGGCAACAAGACCAACATTATAAAATGGCTTAGTTTTTTTTTTCTGATTATTTTTAGGTATAAAAATATATTGTGTACTATCAAATAGACCCTTTCCTATGATTTTCGTATTAATAAAGTCTTTAATAATGAACTTGTAAGAATATCTTTTCAAACTTGTGCCCGGGTGTAGTGACAATAGGTATACTGTAGCTAATGATATCTTTGATGATGGTTATTTATCATTTCACCATTTATCAGCCCATTAGCCCTTCTGGCGGTTAAAGGGTTCCACTTATCATTTATTTTTCAAGCAAAATTTCCGAAAATGGTTTCTGATGGTTGAGGATAGTATGTATTCAAAAAATCATATTAAACTCCTGTATTTCTGCAAATTCTGTTTATACCCATGTAAATATATTTTTAATCACCTTCAAATAGTTAGTTATCAATACTGTACATTTTCAAAATTTTCTCCCTCATTTCTTCATGGCTGAGGAATCTCCAGTCCAACTTATTTTACCTAAAGATTAACCGGTTTACTAAGCTGCCTGCAGTCTACCAAGCTGGAGTTGGTCCACTGGGAATATTTACTCTGTAGTGTCAATTAACTTAACCTAGGTTAGGTTAAGTTATGTTAGGTTAAGTTAGGTTAGGCTAATGGATGCTACAGTGTAATTATCCCAGTAGACTGCATAATATAGTAGCACTGATTAACCAACCTGTAACAAGACGGATCTTGCATGAAGAATATTTATATATATAGGTAGAATATTTAGTAAGAGAAATGTAAAGAGAGGAACAATTTGGTAGCGTGGCCGTTGTTAGTTATTTGAACTGTCAATACACTTATCTTATACGTCAATACACATCTATTACGTTCTTAAGGACGACTTCTCAAACACCGCTTCGTCACAACTGTTTATTAATTACGACAATGACATGGATAATAACACCTTCTATCGAAGTTACTAGGACATCATATTACGTTACTAGACACTGATTCTCGGACACAAACAAGAAATGAATACACCTCCCACGTAAGTAACTCATCACATGGAAAGCTCTGACAAAAACTCACATGACCTGGGGGAGGCGTAGCAGGTGGTCCTGGGTTGTCTCCATGGGAGACTGCTTAGCTGGACACCGGAGGGAAGTCTCGCGCCCGACCGGAGGCGGCTGCCTCCAGCCCTCTCTGTCTGACTTCTCTCGAGCGGGACTCGGGACATTGTAGCTGGCCCTTCTTGGTTACAAGACACACACTCTCTCTCTCTCTCTCGTGGGGGAGGGTTATGACGTCCTATATATTGGGAGGCGAGCTGTCAGGTTGAGCTGAAAGGGGGGCGGCGAAGGGTCTCCTTCCATTTGACCCCGCTAATGTAAGGCCAGGTCTGGACTTTTTCAGAGCTATAAGTTGTTGAATATTTTGGAGAAATCTTCAGATGAATGGGGTCTTGTTAACATCGTTGGTGGGGCCGTGTGACATGAGAGGCTCTGGTTGATTTGTGGCCCCTTGACTTGGGCTGCGAGGGGTCCCTTTACATTTGACCTCCCTAATGTCGGGTCAGGTCTGGATTGTTTCTGAGATGTAAGCTGTGGTCTGACAACCCATCACTACAAACCTAACACTAACATTACCCAACCTCACCCCCCTAAATAGTGTTAAGAGTGGTTAATCTTTAGCCGGTTCATGCCCAGTACTTGCCAAGTGGTTAACAAGCCGATCTCTGGCAAAGAGGATAAAAGTACATAGTACTGTATATAAGCCCCACTTCTGCCAAGTTGTTTTAGAAGTTCTGACAAAAGTTGATCAACTCCACTCACCTTGTCAGCTTCCTAGTTTGTCAGGTGGTCGATCTATTCTGCTACACACTGTTGGCAAGTACTGTATTGGGCATGTATGGGCTCTTGAATATTCAGTCAGTAAAATAAGTTTCGACCATCCCAAGGTTGATGGAATAGACTGATGATGGTAACAATGTTTATGTTGTTATGCACTACAAGGTGGTCGATACATTTTTATTGACTACCTGAATACAGCACATTTATCTTCAAAGGGTTAGTAGCTTGGTTTTTGTTTAATTTTTGTTTCATACACACCTGTACTGGTAATACAGTATTTTATATCAGTGAAAAATGTTATACTGCCTATGGTCAAGGATAGCATGAGCCAGGAGCACTTGTAATACTGCAAAATTTATATAAAAAAGTGTTCACAATACAACAGTACAGTACACTATATACAGTAGTTATGTAATGAAGAAGAAAGTGAAAGAAATATGTACAATTAAAGATATCGGACTTGATAAATGTTAGAAAAATGACTCAACAAGCAAGTGGGTGAATGAGTGAGTCGGTGAATGAGAAAACACATGAAGTTGAAGGTATATTGGTAACTAAAAATAAAAATAAACTATATAAGATAAAATAAGTTAGGCAGTTTTATTTTTAATGAATTCATGAAAGGTCATCATCTTTTCTCCTTTCTTGTATTTCTTATTTTCTTTGGGTTTGTGAGCAGCTGGAAAGGTGACAGAAGTGTAAGTTCCTTCATACTTCGGAGTTCCAGAAATAATTTTTAATATGTCAAGGCTTCCTGATACGCTGGATGATGGCGAGTCTTGTTGCTTGTCATTGGAATTTTCCCTCAGCTGTGACGCTTGTAATTCATAATCTTTTATGATGCTTGAAAATGACCCGCCCCTCATCTTTGGTGCTCTGGGAAGTTTGTTTTTGGGTCTAACAGCCTTTTTAGCTGAAAGAGAAGAACTATGGTAACACTTTAATACTCATAAGTCATGACAATATACTAAACTATGGAAATATTTTCATACTTATGAATAAAATAAAATTGTCATACAGTAAAGGTACAGTACTTACAAGTGGGTGCAAAACCATTAAAGGACAACAAATTATAGTACAGTAATTTAATACAGTACAGTAAACCCTTGTTACTCACGGGGGTTAGGTTCCAAGGACTGGCGTGAACAGGCAAAACCACAAATAGCACTACTGTATACTGTACCTATACCAAACAACCGACCAACCGCAGCAGCACTCATCCTCTCCTTTAACTTGTCTTATAATTCAACTTCTGACTTTTATGTTTCACTTCACGAGCATCACTAGCAATGACAATAGACAGTCTTTTAGGGGTCATTTTCACACAGAAACTTTAAAGTTTTGAGAGTACCCGGTACAACACAAGATACTGCAGGAAAAGACTCGTAAGCTCGCCATCATAGCCACCATTTGCTTACCGTGAATCATCGAAATCGCAAATTGCAAATCCGCGAATGGCAAGGGACTACTGTACATGTTAATGAACACTACTTTCTCAAAATGAATTAGGATTCAGCAACTCTGTATAATCAGTAAGTCTAGGGTTGATACTCCAGGACTCAGGGAATTAAGGATCATATAAATTTGACAAGATCATACAGTACGTAACCTTTATAAAATACCGGGTGCTAAAAGATAACCACTTGGTAAGGGGTACAGTATCATATGAACATGAAGGTTTGAGAGATTTGATGTTCAGCATAACATGAACAGTTCTCATCTGTTCATTTTCTTGTTGACACTGGCTGTAAGAATTACTCCATCAGGATTAACAAACTCCAGATGCAGCTCACCTCTGCAGCCCAAACAGAGGAGGAGGAGGGATGGCTAGTTCCTTGATCTGAATTTGGCTATAAAATGGTTCAGAATTTCCACCCTACTGAACCCTCTTGTGGAATTCACAAGGCTGTTCCGTTCCCATAAACTCTAAAAATGGTATTAAAGGAGTCAGTATAGAAAAGTTGTTATTGTTGAATGTTTCAGTCTTCTTTCCTCAGGGGAGACTGTGGGCAAAGGTTCTGTGCTCTAAAAAGTTCACACACAAATGTGAAAGAGAAATCAGTGTAATTTTACAAATACAGTACAGTACTGTATACAGAAAAATATCATTACCTTTTGGTGTATTTTTGGGTCAGAGGGTGTTGTAACTGCCCTTGTTTTGTGTCACTATTGTTGACTAGACAATGGATAGAGGGATGTGACTCATGCTTTGGGAAACATGGTCAACAAACCTTTTTCCTCTTACTGACAGAACCAACTCAGAGATAGCTGGTTGAAAGAGCCCATGAAAAGTTCCTGTAAGTGCTGCCAGTGAACATAAATGCACATAAAATAGACTCTTAAAAGAAAATATTGTATGTGGATCTCTCCACTGCTGAATTATTCCTTGATTCCAGAACAAAACCCCCCGAAAGAATATCCTGTAATTCTAATTCAGGCTTCACCAGGGTATCTCCTTCATCTAGGCTAGACACCCATGTCTTATAGAACATTTTTTATACAATATTCACTTTGGCTCAGTTACTTACTATGAAATCAAGCTTTCTTAATGCAGTATGGGTAAAGTGGCTCCAATACCACCATACTGACAAGTCAAACTCGATCAACAGCAAGACATAAAGAAGCCTTACAACATGAAAACAACAAAGTTACGAACCCTTTACTGTACAGTAATGCTTATACTGTACTGTACTGAGGATTGTGTGAACCAGCCAATAATTCCTGAGGTGTTAAAATCGGAGAGACAAAGCATAATAACTTCAAAAACAAGAGCCACTATTAACAGGGAGATAATTGACTGAAACTGTAAGCTATGATTTGGATTCCAACATGGCTGATCTGGATGATGGATGAGGTGCACAGTCCGACACATGCTGTTGTTACATTATGACTTGTTCCTTCTACTTTATATGGCAAGAGTTACTTTTAGTATTATACTTTTGGGTAATAGTATGTAGTGATGATATGCATAAACAATTCATAACTTGGTCTCAGCCTTTGTGGTTGAAGTGTTACCTGTGTCACAACCAACAGACAAGGTAAGAGTATTATGTGAGTTGATTAATGGGAGGGCTTTTGGCTCACTCAAATACAAATTTCTAAACTGAACAGAGGCCATAACTGTGGTAAATATGTATGAATAATCCTGCTTATAAAACCCAACTCAAATATCAACAGTACTGCAAAAAACTGTGTAAAAAAAGTTGTTTAAATCCCCAATGATTTTCTCAAGTTATGGAAAGAAAATCATAGTTCAAGTGGATGGAGTGGCAGGATTAACACCACGTGCTGCCCGCGAAATTTTTTTTCCTGAGGGCTTCCATCATCTAGAACAAGCGGCAACGTCGCAGCGTTTGAAGCACCACTGTACAATCAGCTGGTGGCGGAATGGCGGAGTCGGCCCCCTACGCCAACAGCAAGCATTCGTTCTATCTTGGCCGTGCTGGCTAGGATAGATTAGGTTATTATTTCTTTGTATTAGGATATGCAATATTAAGCCAAGCATTAATGATCGTCTCATATTCTCTCTTTTTTACAGAGTGTACAGTGGTGCCACGCTTCAAACACTGCGACGTTGCCGTTTGTTCTGGATGACGGAAGCCCCCAGGAAAAAAAATTTCACGTGCTGCCCGGCTCAACTCAAAATGCTAAGTGCATAATAAAATTGGACATAAATACCAACTTACTGTAAGGTTCTTCATCATTATGGAACTTGAGTGTTTCTAACGTGGAAAGTATCTGATCTGGACCAAAAGCAGGTACAGGATGAGTCTCCTTATTGCTCCTGAAATATTGATAAGTCATTATAAACAAGCATATTGCTGACTCAAGTTCTCTTACTGAATGTCAATACAGTACAGTACATATGAGGTGCTCTGAACCATAAAGATGACCAAACTTCATGTGATTGGTCCCATATGACTTTTGCTGTGGTGACTTTTTTTTTTTACGGGGATTAGCCCACCTGGGCACAGGTCAGTGACCCACATCAGGGCCTGGGGGGCGAAAATGTAATAATAGTAATAATAGTAATAGTAATAATAATAATAATAATAATAATAATAATAATACAAAAATTCATCATAAATTTTATAAAAAAATACAAAATTAAAAATAAAAACAATAAAATAGTAATACAGTAATGATAATAATAAAAACATAAAGCAAAACAAAAATGAAGAAAGAAAAAAGATCAAGAGTAAGAAACAATATACAGTCACTCATCGACTTACGACAGGGTTCCGTCCCGACGTCGTAAGTCGAAAAGGCGAAAATAATACATAGAAATTCTAAAATGGGTGTCTTCTCAATACCACGAGAACTCTCACTTTTAAGCTTGCCAGCCATTTTAAAGAGAATTACAAACGAAAATTTTGTCAGTACACAGCGCGATCACTAACGCCAGGACTCGAAAATACGTACCGGTAATTTGAAAAATATTTTATATGACCACGGCGGCCGTATGTCCGGGTTGTCGTAAGTCGGGTATGTCGTAAGTCGAAGAGTACCTGTATGTATGTTGCATTGTCAATGGTAAGAGAAACAATTGAGACCTTGAAATTGTGTATAAATGAGGCAGAAAGTCAGATCAGCAACCTGGGACTTGGTCACAATTTTGTGATGCCATATGGCAGCAGGGTTTACCATTTGACAATATATTATGCTTCTAACGTCTTCCCAGGTGGTAGTACCTCCCGTTTGATAGGTGCCTACTACCTACTGCACGAGAGGGTTAAGATACATTTACTAACCTGTTGTCAAATGCGTGTTGTAGGAGTCTGGCACTACCAAGCTGGCCTTTCGTATGCTTTTTCCACCGAGCTGCAATTGCCCTGTCATGTTTCTCTATTTCAGCTTCATTCTTCATAACCCACCTCACCTTCAGTAGTTTCTGTAATAATATTACTGATAAAAGATGTGAGAATTATAATATGTACGGTATTTGTATATCAAAATGTTTCCTTTACTCATGAACAGCCTATTAACCAGAATGAGATGTGACTCCCCCTGAAGGACTGGGTGGGAGGCAACAGCCTTGGCATCAGTACAGTAGATTCTTATGCTACCTCGAATATACTTTTACACATACAGTACTATATTCAGCAAAGTTGCTTACACAGTAACCTTCAAACACAGAACTTCATGCACAGTTATGTTTATCTAAAATGCTTCAGTTTCTCTACCCATTCTTTCTTCAATCAAACTGATAATCATTTCTTCCTGTCGGTCTTCTCTACTTTTACTAAATTTTTTGCACCTCTCCACTAATCATTTATTTTGCAACCTTCTTACAACCTTATCTAAGAGAAGATCGTATAGTTCAATCATTGCAATATTACAAATATTTTGACATAGTCTTACTTTCACATTATTCAGAAACAAACTAAGGAATTTTATGCAATTAATTATCATGTTGATCACCTCAAGATTAGACACCCTAAGTTATTTCTTCTGATGATCAAACACCCTAATGTGACTTGGGAGGTTAGGTTAGGTCAGTATTAAGGTGTTAAATCTTCAGAGGATCCCATGTTTACCTGGGCACCAGCAGGAGAGATGGGAAAAGCTTTGGCCAGAGCTTCAGGAGTCCACATGTCTGGATCGGTGGAGTGTAAGTATCGTAACTGTTCTTTCATTGCCCATGTCAGCAGATTATCTTCTTTTGGTTTATAGTCCTTGAAGTATTTCTGCTCAATTGTTTTCTTGCGTTTGTGACTTTGAAACCTCTTGGCATAGCTGGAAACATAAGATAAGTTTTCTTATAAGACTTGATAGTTATACATGCTACAGCATAGTAAAAGGGTGAGAGGAACTGAGAAACAATGTGTTACACTGTATTGCTGAGAGGGTGAGACTAATGAAGGGGGTGGGGAGGTGACTGGTCATAAATAACAATCCTGGTTTTATAAGAGGTTTTGGGATAAACCCTATTTCATCTGGTTACCTTCTGAATTTAATCACCTGTACTTCCTTCCTAAAAAGTACTGTCCTACAGTATACTGCATACTGGATTATAGTTTAGGACAGAAGTGTTTGAGGAAATATATGATACCAGTACAGTATTACACATACAATTCAATCTGTGAGGATTGGTGTTTCATAGCCTCCATGTCTTGACTTGATACAGCTTCTATATCATCAGCATCCATGTCTTGCACATCCTCTTCTGGTATGTTAAAGCCTCGTATAACATGTCGGACACCACGGGCTGTTTAGGAAAATATTGTACAGTGTTCTGGAGAGTAGCTAAAAGTTATCTTTATTAACAGCTCATTCACAAATCACAATTAGTAGATCAAATGATGCTTGTACAATATGTGTTGCCCGTCTCCTTGTGTTTGGCTGTTGTGATGGTATATTTAAGTGATACAGTGATATTTAACCCTAATTTTTGTGTATTCTGTGTGTGAGATAACTACCAAACCTTCCGCAACTTCTCTTCATTTTCTTATGTTCTGGATATACTGTACAGTAATCTTAAATAGTTTCATGATTAAAATCTGGAAAAATTGTGCAGGTAACTGGAAAATATCCAACTTAGTGACTTTTGTCAGGTAAAAGTATTATTACTCATAACTAAGTGGAATTCCTTCTTAATTAGAGTGGCCACACACCAATTACTTTGGTTAAGGAAGACTTTACTGGAACCACCTCAAGATTTCCCCACCCAACTTATTTCATCTGAAGATTAACCACACAAACAATACCCTAACCTATCCGAACCACCAAAGTACAGTACCAATAGGGTGGGAAATTTTCAGGTGAAATAAGACAGACAAATCTTCAGGTGACAGGGCTACACAGTACAGTACAGAATACAACAACAACAAATGTATTACTGCACTGACCTGAAAGAGGTGCGGAAGTGCTGATATATTTAGGGAGGATGAAGGACGTCCAACTCTTCCCCGTTGTTGTTAAAAGGACTGCCATGTTCTTCACACCAAACTGTTAATGAAAAAATGTCTTAATAAATTGAACATAAGGTTGTTTATACAGGTTGACAACCCTTTATCCGAAATTCCAAAAACCGAAAAGCTCTAAAACCAAAAGTTTTTTTGTGGGTCATTTTTTTTTTTTTTTAACAGGGATTAACCCACCCGGGCATAGATCACTGACTCACATCGGGGCCCGGGGGGCGAAAATGTAATAGAAATAATAATTATAATAATAATAATTATTCATAGTAAATAAAATTTTTAATTAAAATACTGTACACCAAAATAAAATAATAACAATAATAATAATAAAATAATAACAATAATAATAATAAAATAATAACAATAAAATTAATAATAATAATAATAATAACAATAATACTGTAATAAAATAATAATAGTAGTAAAGAAATACAAGAATGAAAAAAAAGATCAAAAATGAGAAATGCGACCTAGACCTGTGAATTATAATTATTATTATTATTATTATTATATTTTGGCCCCCCCCAGGCCCCGATGTGGGTCAGTGATCTATGCCCGGGTGAGCTTATAAAGGAAAAAAAAACAAAACAAAAAAAAAACTGAAAACCGAAAAATTCTGAAATCCGAAATGCCTCTGGCCCCAAGGATTTCGGATAAGGGATTGTCAACCTGTACTTTTCAACCTCTAATAAATGATTTACAGTATACCTGTAATTGGTGCATTACTGGAAGACATGGGTATGAAGTCTGAGGTACATTTACAATCAAAGACAAAAGTTGTGTCGCGATTTTGTCCGAAGATTAAATATAACTCATGAAACATTATGAGAGCCCCCTACCACAAGGCAGAGCGCACCAAATGTTTATCCCTTCAGCATATGCTTTCACCAAATTTCATGACACGACTTTTGTCTTTCATTGTACAGTATTTTGCTAGGAATTTTCTTCTTTCATCCTGTATAAAGAGACAACATATAAACTGAATCAATACCAAAATAAAATTGCAACAGGAAACTACAATATGGCAAAGATTTAATTGTGCATCTTTATGTCTCATTATTATTTTTAAAGTAAAGAAAATAGCTGGCTTAATTATAGTCCAGAGATTTGTCCACACAGAATCTGTTATCCCTATTTTATTATCTCAATATTCACAATCAATGAAAAAATTAAGTTGTCAGGTCATTTAAGATCAGTAACAATCATCTTTAATGTGGCAGGTCTTGTGTCTGGAATTTCTATTAAAACAGGCAACATGAACCCAAGTTAGTCTACCTAACCATACTTTCTAAAATATATTTTAAATTGGTTAGGTTAGGTTAAGTTAGGCTTGTTACAGTAAAAGTCAGGCTTAGGGGTACAAACATCCCAATTAACTTATGGTAATGATATCAAAACATAATATTGTTCAGTACTTCCTCTCACTTAAGATACAACTTGCTGCTTTCACACTTATGATTTTTCTTACATCTTTTGTCTGTCAAGAGAACTCCAAAATCCACCTGTCATGTTTGTTTCTCTCTGTATTGGCTAATTTGTAGAGTTCTTGTTGGAATCGAATCCCATATTATGGGTTTTGATACATTTCCAATTTCTTTTGAGTAGCATTCTTTAATATGTGAACTGTATGTGCTTATACTTATTGTTCTTCCACAAGGGGTGACAAGAAAGCCATCTTGATTTCCCTTCCGTAGTTATGTCGTTTTGTGCAAGTTGCTGTTTATCGTATTGCTAGTTATCTGTCCTTGTGGAGGTTGAAGAATGAAGACTGTTTCCAAGAGTTTATCTGTCGACATGGACTAGTTGGCATGATGTGCAAGTGTTCAAAGTGCAGAAGACAACTGACAGTGAAGAAGAAATATATGTTTCGGTGCAACAATCAATCGTACTCTCATGTCCACAATAAATGTAAAATTGTACCATGCTGCTTCAAGAAAGTTGCTTTTATTGGTACCAGATAACAAAGTAAGTTCTCTCTGTTTAATATGACGGATGGGGGGGGGGGGGGGGACGTGTCCGGAGGGCAGAGCACACCCCGGTGAGGAAGATAGGTAAGGTTATGTAGGTAAGTTTTGCTAGCTTGGTTAGGTCAGGTAATGTGCATTATCGTTTCCATTTTTGTGTTTAGAATCACGCACATAATATCTCCAGAAATTTTGGTGTAATTCGATATATAATTTCTGCTACTAACCGTCTCCTCCACCTTCACACAATTTGTTTTTCTTCTATCGCCCTATATAAAATGGTACGGCAGCTGTATGCAAAATGTCGATGTCTATTGGTACAGCAGCATAATGAGCATGTATGGTGGACAGACAAAATAATAAGAGTTAATAGGAAGACCTTCTTCCTGACTAACCTCACCTAACCAAACTAAATTTAACCTAACCTAACCTAATCTACCTTATAACCTAACCATTACTAACACAGTCCATCAATATGGCTGCCACAACGACATCCAGCATGATTTATAGTGTACGGCTGCCGTACCTGTACTTACTACGATATAAAAATCATTATTGAATTACGTGGTTGGCTGCTGCCGAATCTTTACCATAATCTAGACTAAAAACATTAAGTGATAAGTGGTGAAACGATAAATGAATTAAAAATTAGATATGAATAACTGGTCTCTCAAGCCTTGAGGTCCAGTGAAGGTCACTCCCCCACCCCTCCCATGGGGCCATGTATTGATAAACTCTTCTATTTTTTTTTATTGTTTATTTTTATACGGAATTAGCCCACCCGGGCACAGGTCGAACAACCCACAATGGGGCCTGGGGGGGGGGGGGGGGGGGGGCGAAAAAATAAGAACAGAAAGAAATTAAAAATAAAGAAGAAAAAGGTTATACTGTGTTAATCTACACAACAAAGATGCCGGAAAACCAGCCATTTAAAGTGAGACAGATTGTATAAGTATGGAAACACAGAAGAAGGCAGAGCATTCCACAGTTTGGCTGTGAGGAAAGAAGGATGTACTATAACCGGTTATTCTAGTGTGACCGACATCCCCAGAGAAACGGTGGGCACCGCGGGCAAGACGTGTGTTACGAGCCCACGGCCTTGCCGGCGGCACACAGGATGCCAAATCCACCGAACATTGCCCGTTAAAGTACCTGTAAAAGAGAGAGAGTGAAGCAACATTGCGGCGAAGAGAAAGGGAAGAAAGATTGTCGACTAAAGAAGGAGAGTTAATAAGACGAAATGCCTTAGATTCCATCCTATCTAACAGTTGGACAGAAGAAGAGCCACCCCAGATATGAGAGCAGTACTCCAAGTTAGGAAAAATGAATCCCGTATATACTTGAAGCAACTGCTCAGGAGTGAAGTAGTTACGGCATCTGTACAGCATTCCCAACTTTCGGGAGGCAGCTTTAGCCATGTTAAGGATATGTGATTTCCAGGACATATTGGAGGAAATGGTGAGGCCTAGCATATATATTTCAGAACTTGGCAGAATGATAGCGTCCTGAAATGTAATTGGTGGGAGATCATCTAATTTAGAAAGTGTAATTGGTAAATACTAAATTTTATTACTATTGAATTTAACCAAGTTTGCACCTCCCCATTCAGAGATGCTGCACAGACCTGCATTGATAGAAGTAATGATATCAGCTCTAGAAACAAATCTGGTTTGAGAGTTAGGAGGAAGGGGAAAATGTGAAGAAGAGTGAAGAGTAAAATCGTCGGCGTAAGAATGGATAGAATTAGTTGTAGTGTGAAGTAAATCATTGATAAAAAGAAGGAAGAGAGAAGGTGAAGGAGCAGAACCCTGTTGGACACCATTATTGGTAGAGAAAGAGCGAGAGATCGATCCCTCGAACAACAACTGCCATGGATCGGTTCTCAAGGAAGCTGGAGATTAGAAAACAAAGTGGGGGAGAGAAACCATAAGAGGGAAGTTTAGAAAGAAAAGATTTGTGCTATACCCTGTCAAATGCTTTGGAGATGTCGAGGGCCACGACGAAAGTTTCCCCATAATCCCTCGAGAGGATGACCAAAGATGGGTGCAATAGGGGAGCAGATCACCAGAAGATCTCGCCTGGCGAAAACCATACTGGTGATCTGACAATTATGTGTGTACTTTCAAACACATGAAAAAAATATGAATGTTTCTTACGCATTATATGCTCCTGTCCCGGACTATGACCGTGTTCTCGTGAGTGGTACTGCAGGTAGGTACACAAGCAGTAATAGGTAGAATGTTTTTAAATTACCACGTGCAGAACCGATACGCAAATTACCTCTAAAAAGTAAAATATAATGTTTATGAATTTAATTAGACAATTTTAAGTAATTATATATTACGTTGTAAGGCAATAATGATCATAATACATAAAAATTACATAAAATAGTTCGAATGTCTTGTTCGTAAACTTTACTCAACATTATAAGCACCAGTGAAGATGTATACGGCGGTTACTACACTAAATTCTCTCTGCTAATCAAAATAGAAAACGTCACGTTAAATCATAACGGCATTGACACCACCTCAGCCTGGATGGATACATTGAATTTTATTAGATAAAATCGACATGCAAGTTTACATTAGTTCAAAATACAAAAAGACAGTTAAGTTATACAAAGTTAAACAGTAAGTTTATTCAACCAAGATTTGACCGCCCCATATCCATAAGATTAGGACATCTCTTTGACCTTTACACAAGGAAAGCAAAATGTGTCACACATTAAAGATTAACTACTGTCGAAAAATAAAATAAGCAGTCTGTTTAACGTAAACGACTGGGCCTGGGAGCCACAACAGTATTGTTGATTTTGGTGTTTTTGATAATTATCTGGCGAACCCATCACACCAACTAAAATAGACAGTGCTGAAAGGATTTTTCTCTACAATAAAGGTTGGTATAGTACTGTATTACAAAACTTATTCATGTTTTGGCTGCAACCTTAGGTAAATGCTTACAAGTGTGCCTTAAGTGTTTTTTTTAGAATACAGAGTTGTTTTGGTAGAAACATGAAAATATTGTTCTTTACCAAAATCTATTCTACGCGTCTTCAACAATTTAATATAGCTTGCCATTACTTCCTAAACTATCAACACCAAACTTAACCTTCCCTAGATGCCAATTTAGGTTATCAAAGTACAGGTATCTTGATAGAAAACAAAATTATAAGGCTTTGGATGTAAAAAGAGCTGACTTTAATCCCTTGTGTACGGGCCCACCCCTGGGCAGAATGAAATTGTCCGGCGTTAGTTAAATAAGGTATTAAATATGGTGTACCCACAGTGGACAGGCTAAGAAAATGTATTTCAGTAAGGCAGTCACCACCTGGCGAATGGGCTATGTTCCGGAAGCCTATAATGTCTACTCAGAAGTTTGTATGAGAAAAGTTGTAAGTAGTAGTGAAGGAATTAAAGTGATTGGAGAAGTAATTTTAAGATATTCGATATACAATGATACCACTCTTATTACAGATAGCGAAGAAACACCACAAAAGCTGTTAAACAGATTAAAGGAGAAAGTTGAAGAATATGGGTCTAGATTTAATGCTGTTAAAAACATAAGTAATGGCTATTTCCAAAGAGAAGGTAAACCCTAAAATCAAAATTATATTAGGCAACAGGAATTGAAGCAGGTGGAAAATATTGTTTATTTTGGGAAGCAATATAAGCTGTGATGGTAGAGGTGAACTTTTTTGTGTTAATTCCTCATTTAGAAAATTACCGAATCCACCCCAGACGAATATATTCAAATTGGGCCACACATAGAAGAACGTTCCACCGTCCTTCTGTACAGCCCTACTGCTCAACTTAGTACGAAATATATTATTAGAGTGTGTTATGCGAACTGAAGAGTGTAATTCAGTTTAGTTATATACAGATGAATATCTACATATGACTACTAACATAGCGACTAAAAAAGATGTTACTCTTCACAACGTGTCATCTCTAGCCTACACTAACTTGGGAGGTACAGTATACAGTAAAGCGAGGCAGCCACTGTCTCCCTGAAAATTTTAAATTTTTCCAAGACGATATTATGTTGACAAACTTGCTAGAGAATACAGTCATTTTCCAGAAGCTGTGTCTGACTCAGAGGTTCTTCATCCTTAAGCTGCCAATAACTACGTCACATACTGAAGGTGATCTTGACACAGTCATGCTAACATTATTCTTCACTTTACTCCATTAGCTTCTATTTACATATAAAGAGTGAGTGAGGTAGACAGCACACAATGTTTTGGAAAAGTTCAGCACTACCGATAGTGATGAATATGTAACCCAATATTTTTGATGTTATGGATTTTTCTATTGAGTTTCATACGTTGCATATTTTACACGCGAAGTCCTGATATTTTTATGATTTAAAGTGGCAGCACCCGGGGAGAGAAGGACCCAGGGAGGGAAGGGCCCGGGGAGAGAAGGACCCAGGGAGGGAAGGGCCCGGGGAGGGGAGGGCCCGGGGAGGGAAGGACCCAGGGAGGGAAGGACCCGGGGAGGGAAGGGCCCGGGGAGGGCGGGACCAGGGAGGGAAGGACCCAGGGAGGGAAGGACCCAGGGAGGGAAGGACCCGGGGAAGGCGGGACCAGGGAGGAAGGACCCAGGGAGGGAAGGACCCGGGGAAGGCGGGACCAGGGAGGAAGGACCCAGGGAGGGAAGGGCCCGGGGAAGGCGGGACCAGGGAGGAAGGACCCAGGGAGGGAAGGGCCCGGGGAAGGCGGGACCAGGGAGGGAAGGACCCAGGGAGGGAAGGGCCCGGGGAAGGAAGGACCCGGGAGGAAGGACCCAGGGAGGGAAGGGCCCGGGGAGGGAAGGACCCGGGAGGAAGGACCCAGGGAGGGAAGGGCCCGGGGAGGGAAGGGCCCGGGGAAGGCGGGACCAGGGAGGAAGGACCCAGGGAGGGAAGGACCCGGGGAGGAAGGACCCGGGGAGAGAAGGACCCGGGGAAGGCGGGACCAGGGGAAGGCGGGACCAGGGAGGAAGGACCCAGGGAGGAAAGGACCCGGGGAGGGAAGGACCCGGGGAGAGAAGGACCCAGGGAGGGAAGGACCCGGGGAAGGCGGGACCAGGGAGGAAGGACCCGGGGAGAGAAGGACCCAGGGAGGGAAGGACCCGGGGAAGGCGGGACCAGGGAGGGAAGGACCCAGGGAGGGAAGGACCCGGGGAGGGAAGGACCCAGGGAGGGAAGGACCCGGGGAAGGAGGGATCAGGGAGGGAAGGACCCAGGGAGAGAAGGACCCGGGGAGGGAAGGACTCGGGGAGGGAAGGACTCGGGGAGGGAAGGACCCGGGGAGGGAAGGGGAAAGGGGAGGGAAGGACCCGGAGAGGGAAAAATCCAGGGAGGGAAGGATCCGGGGAGAGAAGTACCCAGGGAGGGAAGGGCCCGGGGAAGGAGGGACCAGGGAGGGAAGGATCCAGGGAGAGAAGGAAAGGGAAGGGAAGGACCCGGGAAGGAAGGGGAGGGAAGGACCCGGGGAGGGAAAGATCCGGGGAGGGAAGGACCCGGGGTGGGCATGACTCAGGGAGGGAAGGACCCGGAGTGGTCATGTCTCAGGGAGGGAAGGACCCGGGATGGGTATGACTCAGGGAGGGAAGGACTCTAAAAAAAAAAAAAACCGGGGTGGGCATGACTCGGGGAGTAAATTTCTTCAATTTCCGAACTATAACTTCCTTCCCCCACCTCTAATCTTCTTTCACCCCTCCTTTCTCTACAAAAAAACCCCCCCGGGGAACAGTAAACAAGTCACATGGTATAAGTTTAAGTAAACAATGAAGTTGTTATGATTGATTTCGCCGTTTACAGCGGGAGCGGGAGCGGGAGCGCAAAAGGATTACAGAGTAGAGGCGCGACGGTGGATGGGAGAGCCTTAGGGTGTGTCCTGATGCTTACTTCCTATACAGTAGGGGTGGGGGGGTGACCTCCGGGGGCGGGGAGGGTCTCGCACAACCTCCAGTCCCTCCACCCGGACGAAGCCATCAAGGTACACTCACCTATTATAGAGTCACGCTAAATTGGGATAATTGTTTTATTAAACCTTAACACACAGTGTGTTCTAAGGTCACACCACAGTAACATCAGCGTGTTGTAAGGTCACACCACAGTAACATCAGTGTGTTCTAAGGTCACACCACAGTAACACCAGTGTGTTGTAAGGTCACAGCACAGTAACATCAGTGTGTTGTAAGGTCACACCACAGTAACATCAGTGTGTTGTAAGGTCACACCACAGTAACATCAGTGTGTTCTAAGGTCACACCACAGTAACACCAGTGTGTTATAAGGTCACAGCACAGTAACATCAGTGTGTTGTAAGGTCACACCACAGTAACATCAGTGTGTTGTAAGGTCACACCACAGTAACATCAGTGTGTTCTAAGGTCACACCACAGTAACATCAGTGTGTTCTAAGGTCACACCACAGTAACACCAGTGTGTTGTAAGGTCACACCACAGTAACATCAGTGTGTTGTAAGGTCACACCACAGTAACATCAGTGTGTTCTAAGGTCACACCACAGTAACACCAGTGTGTTGTAAGGTCACAGCACAGTAACATCAGTGTGTTGTAAGGTCACACCACAGTAACACCAGTGTGTTGTAAGGTCACACCACAGTAACACCAGTGTGTTGTAAGGTCACACCACAGTAACATCAGTGTGTTGTAAGGTCACACCACAGTAACATCAGTGTGTTGTAAGGTCACACCACAGTAACATCAGTGTGTTGTAAGGTCACACCACAGTAACATCAGTGTGTTGTAAGGTCACACCACAGTAACATCAGTGTGTTGTAAGGTCACACCACAGTAACATCAGTGTGTTGTAAGGTCACACCACAGTAACATAAGTGTGTTGTAAGGTCACACCATTGGAGGACTGAAAATCTTTCCGATATTGAGATTCTTGCCAAGACGGACATGAACAAAGCCAAGATGGAGTCGATATCGGTTTTTGTGGTGGCCAGCGGCGAGGTCTTCATGGGCTCTCCAATACGTGAGCGCGGGAGGAGACGATCCTACCAAACTTTACAATTGTTCATTCTCAGTTTCTAAAGACAAGTTATTCTTTCTCTGACGAGGTTTTGTCTCAGGTTACAGTTTTCTATTAAGGTCGAGTCGTTTTATTTTGGAGGGGCGACGCTGGTAGGTCTGAGGTCTGTGTCAATGTCGATCCTTCGTCAGGCAAAGTCACTATTCGGTTGCCATTTTCACCCTGTCGTTACAACTGCTAGGGTCCCTGCCACCACCACCACCACCACCACCACCACTACATTTACATGATTAGCTATATGAAAACCTAAGATTCTACACATATACTGTATACATATACATCGGTACACAGATGCACATATACATAATATATTGTTGTATCATAATATTGACCAATTAAATTGTTCCTTATATTTATTTAAAATTTGGGAATCTAAAAGTTTCAGGATATATTGTTGTGTATCTTTCAAAATGTTGTCATCTGTTGTTACAAAAAATGTTGAGGCAGAGGCAGGTGGCTGGGTCGTCTGTAACACAGTGGTGAAACTCAGCAGTCAGCAGCCAGCCACAACCACTGACGTGATTTTGACTGTGGCTCTATGTCACTTGATGTTCTCTCCCCGTCACTCTCCTCGTTGTTTGTACCTCACTAATCCAATATCTAACTCGGGAATCACTTTATGGCTCGTTCTCTCGTCCCCAGGCCACCACACCTATCAGCTCGCACCTTTTCAACTGAATGAATATAAAGACTATTCATTTCGGCACCTTTTTATTTTATTATTATTTTTTTTGCCTCCGTTATCATACAGGACTCCAGAACCTGCCATAACAGATACACGTTCAGCTTACTACACGACCCTTGTGTTGTGTGGGTCCCGTGATCTAAGCTGGGCAGAAGACCCTCATCAATATGTTGTGACTCAGATGTAATGATTCTTCTTCTGCTGTTGATCTGGTCTCATGTAGCCTCTGTTGCGTCACATCACTTCCCGACACACACATTACTTCACACACTAACACACCCTACCTGACACACTAACACACCCTACCTGACATACTAACACACTCTACCTGACACACTAACACACCCTACCTGACACACTAACACACCCTACCTGACACACTAACACACTCTACCTGACACACTAACACACCCTACCTGACACACTAACACACTCTACCTGACACACTAACACACCCTACCTGACACACTAACACACCCTACCTGACATACTAACACACCCTACCTGAGACACTAACACACCCTACCTGACACACTAACACACCCTACCTGACACACTAACACACCCTACCTGACATACTAACACACCCTACCTGACACACTAACACACCCTACCTGACACACTAACACACCCTACCTGACACACTAACACACCCTACCTGACACACTAACACACCTTACCTGACACATTAACACACTCACTACCAGTATTGCTTATGGAGTCTGCCGTATGTCAGTAAATATGAGCGAGTTACCTTACCTACCACACTAAGCTTGTACCATACAGTCTGCCACACCAGGTCTGTGTCCCGCCAGCTGCCAGGCCCCAAGGCGTCGCCATAATATAGTTAGTCCGCCTAATTTCACTTCGGTCTCATTTTCTTTGAACAGCGCCCGACCAATGAGGTAAACTATTATATACCTTTTTGGTGGCCCAGGCACGCGACCCACGGCCCTACCAGGAAACACGGCCCGACCACGACCCACGGCCCGACCACGACCCACGGCCCGACCACGACCCACGGCCCGTTCACGACCCACGGCCCTCTCACGACCCACGGCCCGTTCACGACTCACGGTCCGTTCACGACTCGTTCACGACCTACGGACTGGTCGTAACCCATGGCCACGACCCACGGGCCTTTCACGACCAACGGC
Organism: Homarus gammarus; assembly: GCA_958450375.1. Taxonomy (NCBI): domain Eukaryota; kingdom Metazoa; phylum Arthropoda; class Malacostraca; order Decapoda; family Nephropidae; genus Homarus; species Homarus gammarus. Next base: position 563,132 of record CAUDMG010003627.1, read on the forward strand.
CTGGCCACGACCCACGGTCCGGCCACGACCTACAGCCTTTCACGACCCATGGCACATGGAGAACAGAATTAAATGTTTTGCGAACATTTTCAAATTAGACAAAGAACGAGGGAGAGAGAGAGAGAGAGAGAGAGAGAGAGAGAGAGAGAGAGAGAGAGAGAGAGAGAGAGAGAGAGACTCCCATATAGAAATTGAGAAATATTGAGACGAAAATACGTTCATCTCGGAGAAGAGGACCAGATTATAAGACCTCTAAGATGGTCCAGGCGGGAGGGAGCTGGGGGGGGGGTGAGGAGGAGGGGAGGAAGAGGGGGTGAGGAGGAGGGGAGGGAGAGGGGGTGAGGAGGAGGGGAGGAAGAGAGGGTGAGGAGGAGGAGAGGGAGAGGGGGTGAAGAGAAGGAGAGGATGAGGGGGTGAAGAAGAGGGGAGGAAGAGGGGATGAAGAGGAGGGGAGGAAGAGGGAGTGAAGAGGAGGGGAATAAGAGGGGGTGGAGGAGGGATGGGACCTTACCAATCGTTAGGACCACTCCTTCCTAATTTAGTGGTCGTCTGAACTGTACTCCTTGAGCTGTTAGTGTTCACTCGTGATTGGTGACTTACTCACTCCTTAAGGATAAATATCTCCTTATTGGTGGATCCACTTGTTTCTAATCACTCGGCCCTTTATTCAATAGAGTGTGAGGTTTTAACATTACCTGTGCGGGTTAGGTTAGGTTAAGCTAAGTTAGGTTAGGCTCACTATCACTTCAAAACGTGAGTCTACTAAGTCTGTGTTGTATCATTATTATATTCCTCAGGTGCCTCGTGTCCCGCTGTCTGCTGTACACGTCTACTGGCCGAGCTTAACTACGTTTGTTGTATGACGCTGTTTATACGACCACAACAACGTGAAATACGACCACAACAACGTCAGATACGACCACAACAACGTCAGATACGACCACAACAACGTCAGATACGACCACAAGATTGTATGACGCGCAATAACCTTGCAATACCCAGATAACAATACTCCAAGTTGCTGCCCATCATTGATACTCACTTATAAGTTTTTATTTTATTTTATATATATATATATATATATATATATATATATATATATAGGCCCTATATATATATTTTTTTTTTTTTTTTTTACGGGGTTAACCCACCCGGGCACAGGTCACTGACCCACATCAGGGCCTGGAGGGCGAAAATGTAATAATATTAATAATAATAACAATAATAATAACAACAACAATAATAATAATTCAGAAAAGTAAAATTTATAATAAAAATATAAAAATAAAAATAATAAAATAACAATGATATAACAATAAGAGTACTAAGAACACTGCAATAATAATAATAATAATAATATTAATAAAAATAATCATAATAATAATAATGATAATAATAATAATAATAATAATAATAATAATAATAATAATAATAAAGAAATAAGAAATAAAAAAAAAAGATCATGAGTGAGAAACAGTATATGTACACTGTACAGTATGTTGTCAATGGTAAGAGAAACAATTGAGACCCTGCAATTGTGTGTAAATGAGGTAGAAAGTCAGATCAGCGACCTGGAACTTGGTCACAAATTTTATGATTCCATGTGGCAGCAGGATCTACTATTAGACAACACATTATGCTTCCAATATCTTCCCAGGCAGTAGTACCTCCCTGTTTGGTAGCTGCCTACTACCTACTACTTGACTAATTCTGTCATTATTTCGTGTATTAGCTGAGTAAAATATGCAGTTATGGTCTAACAAACTCACACGCTACAGTGAACTACAGGCCAGTAAGTCTAACAAGTGTAATCTGCAAATTAATGGAGTCAATATTAAGGGAAGAGATGATATCCCATATGAAAAAATATGGATTGTTTAGTAATAAACAGTTTGCCTTCATTTCCGGCAGGTCAACAGCCCTACAGTTGATTAGGGTACTAGACAGGTGGATGGAAATTATCGATGACAGTCAGGCTGTGGACACAGTGTATTATGACTTCATGAAGGCTTTTGATAGAGTACCCTACAAAAGACTATTAGAAAAAGTATCTAGTTATCGCATTGATGGAAAATATCTTCATTGGGTAAGGAATTTTTTAACTAATAGAAAACAGAGGGTTGTGGTAAATGGAGAAGTATCTGACTGGAGAGAGGTCACTAGTGGGGTCCCTCAGGGTTCTGTCCTCGGCCCCCTGCTGTTTGTCCTTTTTATCAATGACCTGCCTGAGGCAATTAAACACGACAGTGAGGTATATCTATATGCGGATGACACAAAGATTTTTAGGAAAATAGAACGAGATGAGGACTGTGACATGCTGCAGAAGGACCTGGATGGGATCAGGGGTTGGACAGAGAAGTGGATGCTGAACTTTCACCCAGAAAAAAGTAAATACATGAGGATAGGAAGAACAAAAGTTGCTGACCATGGATATCATATGTACACCACGATCAAGAAGACCACTGTAGAGAAGGATATAGGGGTAGTCATCGATGATAAGCCGACGTTTTCTGACCATCTAGCTGAAAAAATCAACAAGGCTAATAAAATAGTGGGCATTATTAGAAGAACTTTTGTTCATCTGGATGCACCTATATTCAAGGCTCTGTACACTGCTCTGGTTAGGCCACACCATGAGTATGCTATTCAAATTTGGTGCCCATATCTCATTAAGGATATTGAAGCAGTTGAGAATGTACAGAGGAGGGCTACCAAATTAGTACCACAGATCAAGGATTTATCTTATGAGGAAAGACTAAGGAAATTACAGTTACCGACACTGGCGTACAGAAGATCTCGTGGGGGACCAAGTGGAAACATACAAGATAGTGTGTGGCATATATGACCAGGCATGTACAGCAGGAATGTTCCAGATGAGGGAGGCTGACACTACCCGGGGGAACTCAAAGAAGATCTACAAAACAAGAGCGAGGCTAAATCTCAGAAGACACTCGTTCACGAGTAGGGTTGTCAACAACTGGAATGGGTTACCTGAGTGGGTAGTGAATGTGGAGACGGTGGAAAAGTTTGAAGCAAATTTAGATAAATACTGGAAAAATCAACAACAAGTATATAATTATAGGGCACAAATATCCGCCACACACAGCCACCGTCTGAGTAGAGAAGAGGCTATTGAGCTGGAGTCACAGGCGTGAGCCTCTTCCACAAGATCATCTGTGAATAACTGTGAGTATTTGCGTATTGTTATAATATATTACTACGCTTCAGCAACTAGTTCCTGTGAGTGTTTTTACTACTAATGGCCTTGTTTAATTTACTAATTAATGAAACAAAAGTAAACACGAAAGGTTCCATAAGGACATAACATCATTACTGTTAATATTATTCCAGCACAGGTTAAGATGAATGTCTCAATAGATTGGCAGAAAAATACAGCATTCACTTATTTTGTTCTTCATATATATATAAGACTTTCTGAAGATGACTGGATTGTACCATTTATTTTTCTTTGGGATAATACATATTAGTTACAAAAAAGTATAATTATAGTATATTTATTTTATGCATGTGTTTACAATTTTGTTCATTTACTCTACTGCATATTAAAAAATAATATACAGTACACTCAAGACGATAAAGTTAATCGATCTCGGTAAAATAGCAGTTTGGCGCCTGACGTCAGTCTGTCAGACAGTGTTCCCAAATATGGCTGTTGAACCACCAAATTTGTCTCCTTTTTCTAAGTTTGGTGAGAAAATTTTTAAATTGATGGGATTAGTTAATTTTGACTGGTTTCAGAGTGAGTTTTTAGTACGAGACGAAAATACATCTAAAGTTTAGAATGGAACTGAAACCACAGAAGAAATAAACCTCTGCGAAACAATAATAATATAGAACCGTAAATGCTACATAATTACATAAAGGCCACAATACCTTAAACTTAATATAACAAACTCAAATAATATTAAAGCATTGATAATTTGATTGGATATTGGGCGGACTTTTGAATCTGATTTGGCTGGACATATTTTTAACTCTGGCAAGATGGGAAAATTTTATCTGAGAACACTGCTGTGGAAGTGTGTCAGTGTTGATTTATCGTGAGTGACCAGCGGGCAGGAATTTCGTTAAAATTTACCCCAATACGGGTTTCTCTGACACCTTTTATTAAAGATATGCAAGAATATTGTTTGTGCAAACTTCCGAGTTGAAATTTACTGTATGAAAGAATCATAGAGGTATTTAAACTGGAAATGGAGTGTCATTTAATAGTTCGGCTAACGGAAAAAGACTTATTTTGGAAACTCATGTTTTGATGATAACAGTACCGATAGTTTAAAGTTTACATTATTAAAAGTGTGGAAGATAGTGTTAACAGGAGTGACTTGCCAACAACCCCCACTAAGGTGAGTATAATAACTTTTTGCTGGCAAACACTATGAGAAACTTGTCTTTTTAACCCAGATTAATGTTTACGAAGTTGCTCCTTGACCTGCGGCACCTCGCTCACAGGGGGCCGCGGTCAGACTAATTACCCAAATGTTACCAAATGTAGCCAAATGATGGTCGTACAAGCGTAATTCGGGCTGTGAATCACTTCTCGATTATTATTTGGTATCATAAAGTAAAAAAAAATGGTAAACTTAATTTAATCTGAGTTGTGTTGTGTTAGGTTAGGTTAGGTTAGGTTAGATTAGATTAGATTAGATTAGATTAGGCTAGGCTAGGCTAGGTTAGGTTAGGTACATGCACTTGATCTATTAACTCAGATTAAATTAAGTTTACCAATTTTTTGTGACTTCGTGACACCAAATACTAGTCGAGGTTAGGTTAGGTACATGCACTCGATCTATTAACTCAGATTAAATTAAGTTTACCAATTTTTTGTGACTTTCTGACACCAAATACTAGTCGAGAAGTGATTGGCAGTCCGATTTATTCATCTAGGACCATTATTTGACTTCATTCCGGCTATATTTGGCTACATTTGGGGACATTTGGGTAATTAGTCGGACCCCCGGCCGTGATATTAGGCCTCAGAGTTTACGAGGTGGGTCAGGTAAGATTAGGTTAGATTTCCAATAAGTAAATGTATCATTTATTTCACGAAATGTGTTATAAGACTCAACTTGCTTGCGTACATAACAGACTATCTCGCTGACGTAAATATAATTGGTCAATCTTCGTTTGAGGATTGTCCACCACTTTTGGGCGACATTGTGTTTTTCTTGTATATTTCGATGTGTTTTGCAAGTGTCAACTTGAACTCAAGAAACGAGTGTGAAATTCATGAAAATCTTACGAACACAACCAATAATAACCTAGGAAGCTGATTTAAATCAGTTTACCCCAATTTATCCAGTAATTTCCCTCATCATCAAAGCCCCACTCAATTTGTGGGGTATTAACATGGTACGAGGAGGTATGGGTAAACTCAGAAGAAAATAATACCAATATTTGCCTAAAAACACCCTAGAATAGTTTTATTTATTTGTTAATACGAAGAGACATATTCCGAGTGTTAAATTGTGGGCGGTCCTAAGACGAGTATTCACAAAATAATTACTCTTCCGTATTAATAAGCTATTCTGCAAATGAGTCTAGAATCATGGATTATCAACATCACATATAATTTGGGTATTATTTATAATAATTATAAAAATGTGGTAAGGTTTAACACCAGAAGGACTTGATGGAATTGCATCAAATTTTCAGGAAATGTTTTCTTGACGACACTGAGTAATATAATCGAAGCGGCAACATTATAGTGGGCAGGGCGTGAAAGAATAGGGAAATCACGGGGTAAAAACTCTGGAGCTCTGATCATCTGGCTCTACAGGTTAGGTAGGGTTAGGTCAGGTTCTAATAGGTTTCGTGTATTCTCGGTTCCATTTTCGCATTCAGTATCATGCAAATAGTATCTCTAGAAATTTTGGTTCAATTCCTTTAGTTATTTCTGGTTCAGGTCTGGGACTGTGATATGCAGTGCAGGGAGAGTGCTAATGTAACACGAATTACTTATGGTTCAACTTTAATGCATGCTAGTTGAATTTATGAGGGGCTGAGTTAACAGGGGGTTGAGTTGACTGGGAATTAAGTTGACCAGGGTTTGAATTAACATGGAACCCTCCCCCGCAATTGTCGAATTCCTTTTCTCTGTTTACGTCGAAATATTAGAGTGGATATGTCAACACACTCACTACTATTGAGACGTTCATTTTTTTTCGTGTTGCCAAGTGAGTTATATTTTTTGACAGGTGAAGTAAGTAATTAATATTTATATACCTTAATTAGGTGTGTGGGTTATTTGAGTGAAATAAGTGATTTTTTTCTGACATACTGAGTGGGGAATGAAACTAATTTTTTTATAAAATGAATTTATGGCTATTTAAATGTGGATGCAGTCATGTGTACAGTACTCTAGGTATATGTGTTAGAACAAATGGGGAACAGTTTTGATCTTTTGGGGTGAATCTTTCCATCATTCTCCACCATAAAACATCCTGGATATGCCACTGTTGAATACATGGTATTCCCTCCTTCCCTGTTTGTTGAATTGTTCAGCTGTTTATTTTTGGAAATAGTTTACTGATAGTTAGTAATAAGTGAACAAACATATCTCAACAACTTGTCAAGGGTTTGTTCTAAAATTATTAAGACAAGACCTTTAGTACCCGAGGAGTGGATGTTAAGTGATCAGTAACATACCATTAATGAATTTGGGGAAGTAATACAAATTTCTCGGTGAGTTGTGTGAATTTTTTTATATTTTCCGAAATTTTCCGAGATAAAAGTCAATGGCTCCCGATAATTGATCTTAGTCCTTTAGTGATATTTTTATCATGGGAGCAGTGTTAAAAACATCACAATAGTTTTATAAACCCTTGTATCTAACACTGGTTTATGTTTTACAGGTTGAGACAGCAGGACAAGGTAAGTACAGTGAGTCAGTTTACATATGTAAGGTATCACTATAATAGGCTGCAGGTTTGACACATGGTTATTAATAGTTCCAGGGATTAAAGATACAGTAATGCAATTTTTAATGTTACTTCCGAGTAAAAAATAAACACATTGAATAAACTTACTGGTATCATTCATAGTTTCACTAAGTGGGGATAGACTTTGAATACTGAGCCTTGCTTTATCTGGGAGCATATTTTATACTGTAGGTATTTATTTTACTGCATGTATCTTATTACACTGGTGACCCTTCAGTACCGGAAACCTCGCGGTGCCAACGTCAGGTACTGAGGTAAATCAAGGCTTGTAACACTGTTAGCTTTAAGGTTAGGTTAGGTTAGTTTACAATGTTTATATTTAATTATAATTATAACTAACACTTGTGGAGGTGGTGTAGTGCTTGTTTTACACATGGAGGTAAGGTTCATGTTTTTAAACTGCATTTTTTCATGTACTGATGAAGTAAATATGTATTTCTTTCTGTTAACCTCACATGTCAAGTTTAATTTTAAAGAAGTTAAAGTTCAATTCAACTTTTTCAGTGCAACACAAATAAATTATTCAGGTGCAGGTAAAATATATATTTATTTCAATACAACATATGCCAACTTTATTTTCAGATGAATATATTGTACAGTACAAATGTATTTCTTCTGTTTAACTTAAATGTTAAGTTTATTTTAGACGGAGGTAAGGGTCGTGAATTTATTTCAGTACAACACGTAAACTTTAATTAATTTATTTATTTTTTTTTCAAATGAAGATAATGTGGTTGGGATGAATTTACATCACTATTTTTGGCTCTCTGAAAATATTACAGGTTCCTGTTGTTTAATTACTAATATTTGACTAGAAAATGTTCATTAAGGGATTTATTAACTTATATTTTGGCTGTTTTTTACATGAGGCGTCAACCATAGTTGCTCACAGAAGGAGTAACAGTACTTTACACTTTTGTTTTTTAACTTTTACTTGAGTAACTTTATGGTTTAAGTACTGGTAATGTAGTTTACTTCGCTACGTTTTTACAAGTCGTCTCCTTATATTTGGAAGTGTCCTCCACGGACTGAATGTGGATAAACCAATCAGAACATTACACTTAACTATTATTATTACATTTGATATGAAAATGTGACACATTCCTGGCCACTGGTTTAATACTTAGACAGTCCACTTGTTATCAGTGTACTGCTGAGCTCTGTTAGACAGTCCACTTGTTATCAGTGTACTGCTGAGCTCTGTGTTAGACAGTCCACTTGTTATCAGTGTACTGCTGAGCTCTGTGTTAGACAGTCCACTTGTTATCAGTGTATTGCTGAGCTCTGTGTTAGACAGTCCACTTGTTATCAGTGTACTGCTGAGCTCTGTGTTAGACAGTTCACTCGTTATCAGTGTACTGCTGAGCTCTGTGTTAGACAGTCCACTTGTTATCAGTGTACTGCTGAGCTCTGTGTTAGACAGTTCACTTGTTATCAGTGTACTGCTGAGCTCTGTGTTAGACAGTCCACTTGTTATCAGTGTGCTGCTGAGCTCTGTGTTAGACAGTCCACTTGTTATCAGTGTACTGCTGAGCTCTGCGTTAGACAGTCCACTTGTTATCAGTGTACTGCTGAGCTCTGTGTTAGACAGTCCACTTGTTATCAGTGTATTGCTGAGCTCTGTGTTAGACAGTCCACTTGTTATCAGTGTACTGCTGAGCTCTGTGTTAGTCAGTCCAATTGTTATCAGTGTACTGCTGAGCTCTGTGTTAGACAGTCCACTTGTTATCAGTGTACTGCTGAGCTCTGTGTTAGACAGTCCACTTGTTATCAGTGTACTGCTGAGCTCTGTGTTAGACAGTCCACTTGTTATCAGTGTACTGCTGAGATCTGCGTTTGACAGTCCACTTGTTATCAGTGTACTGCTGAGCTCTGTAGAGAATGTGTTAGATAGTTCACTTGTTATCAGTGTACTGCTGAGCTCTGTGTTAGACAGTCCACTTGTTATCAGTGTACTGCTGAGCTCTGTGTTAGACAGTTCACTTGTTATCAGTGTACTGCTGAGCTCTGTGTTAGACAGTCCACTTGTTATCAGTGTACTGCTGAGCTCTGTGTTAGACAGTTCAGTTGTTATCAGTGTACTGCTGAGCTCTGTGTTAGACAGTTCACTTGTTATCAGTGTACTGCTGAGCTCTGTGTTAGACAGTCCACTTATCAGTGTATTGCTGAGCTCTGTGTTAGACAGTCCACTTGTTATCAGTGTACTGCTGAGCTCTGTGTTAGACAGTTCACTTGTTATCAGTGTACTGCTGAGCTCTGTGTTAGACAGTTCACTTGTTATCAGTGTACTGCTGAGCTCTGTGTTAGTCAGTCCAATTGTTATCAGTGTACTGCTGAGCTCTGTGTTAGACAGTCCACTTGTTATCAGTGTACTGCTGAGCTCTGTGTTAGACAGTCCACTTGTTATCAGTGTACTGCTGAGCTCTGTGTTAGTCAGTCCAATTGTTATCAGTGTACTGCTGAGCTCTGTGTTAGACAGTCCACTTGTTATCAGTGTACTGCTGAGCTCTGTGTTAGACAGTCCACTTGTTATCAGTGTACTGCTGAGCTCTGTGTTAGACAGTCCACTTGTTATCAGTGTACTGCTGAGCTCTGTGTTAGACAGTCCACTTGTTATCAGTGTACTGCTGAGCTCTGTGTTAGACAGTCCACTTGTTATCAGTGTACTGCTGAGCTCTGTGTTAGACAGTCCACTTGTTATCAGTGTACTGCTGAGCTCTGTGTTAGACAGTTCACTTGTTATCAGTGTACTGCTGAGCTCTGTGTTAGACAGTTCACTTGTTATCAGTGTACTGCTGAGCTCTGTGTTAGACAGTTCACTTGTTATCAGTGTACTGCTGAGCTCTGTGTTAGACAGTCCACTTGTTATCAGTGTACTGCTGAGCTCTGTGTTAGACAGTTCACTTGTTATCAGTGTACTGCTGAGCTCTGTGTTAGACAGTCCACTTGTTATCAGTGTACTGCTGAGCTCTGTGTTAGACAGTCCACTTGTTATCAGTGTACTGCTGAGCTCTGTGTTAGACAGTCCACTTGTTATCAGTGTACTGCTGAGCTCTGTGTTAGACAGTCCACTTGTTATCAGTGTACTGCTGAGCTCTGTGTTAGACAGTCCACTTGTTATCAGTGTACTGCTGAGCTCTGTGTTAGACAGTCCACTTGTTATCAGTGTACTGCTGAGCTCTGTGTTAGACAGTCCACTTGTTATCAGTGTACTGCTGAGCTCTGTGTTAGACAGTCCACTTGTTATCAGTGTACTGCTGAGCTCTGTGTTAGACAGTCCACTTGTTATCAGTGTACTGCTGAGCTCTGTGTTAGACAGTTCACTTGTTATCAGTGTACTGCTGAGCTCTGTGTTAGACAGTCCACTTGTTATCAGTGTACTGCTGAGCTCTGTGTTAGACAGTCCACTTGTTATCAGTGTACTGCTGAGCTCTGTGTTAGACAGTCCACTTGTTATCAGTGTACTGCTGAGCTCTGTGTTAGACAGTTCACTTGTTATCAGTGTACTGCTGAGCTCTGTGTTAGACAGTTCACTTGTTATCAGTGTACTGCTGAGCTCTGTGTTAGACAGTCCACTTGTTATCAGTGTACTGCTGAGCTCTGTGTTAGACAGTTCACTTGTTATCAGTGTACTGCTGAGCTCTGTAGGTGTGTGTTAGACAGTTCACTTGTTATCAGTGTACTGCTGAGCTCTGTGTTAGACAGTTCACTTGTTATCAGTGTACTGCTGAGCTCTGTGTTAGACAGTCCACTTGTTATCAGTGTACTACTGAGCTCTGTGTTAGACAGTCCACTTGTTATCAGTGTACTGCTGAGCTCTGTAGAGAATGTGTTAGATAGTTCACTTGTTATCAGTGTACTGCTGAGCTCTGTGTTAGACAGTCCACTTGTTATCAGTGTACTGCTGAGCTCTGTGTTAGACAGTCCACTTGTTATCAGTGTACTGCTGAGCTCTGTAGAGAATGTGTTAGATAGTTCACTTGTTATCAGTGTACTGCTGAGCTCTGTGTTAGACAGTCCACTTGTTATCAGTGTACTGCTGAGCTCTGTGTTAGACAGTCCACTTGTTATCAGTGTACTGCTGAGCTCTGGGTTAGACAGTTCACTTGTTATCAGTGTACTGCTGAGCTCTGTGTTAGACAGTCCACTTGTTATCAGTATACTGCTGAGCTCTGTGTTAGACAGTTCACTTGTTATCAGTGTACTGCTGAGCTCTGTGTTAGACAGTCCACTTGTTATCAGTGTACTGCTGAGCTCTGTGTTAGACAGTTCACTTGTTATCAGTGTACTGCTGAGCTCTGGGTTAGACAGTCCACTTGTTATCAGTGTACTGCTGAGCTCTGTGTTAGACAGTTCACTTGTTATCGGTGTACTGCTGAGCTCTGGGTTAGACAGTCCACTTGTTATCAGTGTACTGCTGAGCTCTGTGTTAGTACAGTCCACTTGTTTTCAGTGTACTGCTGAGCTCTGTGTTAGACAGTCCACTTGTTATCGGTGTACTGCTGAGCTCTGGGTTAGACAGTCCACTTGTTATCAGTGTACTGCTGAGCTCTGTGTTAGACAGTCCACTTGTTATCAGTGTACTGCTGAGCTCTGTGTTAGACAGTTCACTTGTTATCAGTGTACTGCTGAGCTCTCTGTTAGACAGTTCACTTGTTATCAGTGTACTGCTGAGCTCTGTAGGTGTGCATTTTGTGCTATAAATCTACACTGGGATGTAGAGACCTTTTCTTTTAGCTCTTTATTAACCCTTTCCCCTCCCCCCCCCACATCACTTGACACACACACACACACACACACACACACACACAGGTAAACCATTAAAACCCATTGTAAAACGCCAAGTGCCGGTAATGACCACTTGGTTTGCCATTAGCCAGGCTCGGGGTCATTCCTTGGGTGAGTTGCGCACCGCCGTAATGTTCTCCTTCTTGGATGTTTATTAGAGGCTGTGTTGTGTAGCGTCCCCCGTCGACCATCAAACCGCTCCTCTTCCTCATCCTCAACCTCACCTTCTTCCTCTTCCTCAACCTCATCATCCTCTTCCTCCTCCTCCTCCTCTTCTTCCTCCTCCTCTTTCTCCTCATCCTCCTCCTCCTCTGCCTCCCTTTCCTCCTCCTCCTCCTACACGACTCTTGACCTCCTGCTGGTGATGACCGCGAGAGTTTCAGCTTTTGCTTTACTCCATAATTATTACTTCTGATTTTAATACGTTTATGGTGACTTTTTATAATATTTTTTTAAGAACATTTCTAAAAAATTGAAGTTTTGAGAAGTTGGGTAATAATACTGAGACAATGGCGTCCTCGCCTGAGTTTGGGGAACATGACGACCATCAAGCTGAATTATTCTTGTTGTATTGACTACTTTTACCTCTTTTATGGCGGGGCCACCACCTACTGTGGGGACGGCGGGGCCACTACCACCTACTGTGGGGACGGCGGGGCCACTACCACCTACTGTGGGGACGGCGGGGCCACCACCACCTACTGTGGGGACGGCGGGGCCACTACCACCTACTGTGGGGACGGCGGGGCCACTACCACCTACTGTGGGGACGGCGGGGCCACCACCACCTACTGTGGGGACGGCAGGGCCACCACCACCTACTGTGGGGACGGCGGGGCCACTACCACCTACTGTGGGGACGGCGGGGCCACCACCACCTACTGTGGGGACGGCGGGGCCACTACCACCTACTGTGGGGACGGCAGGGCCACTACCACCTACTGTGGGGACGGCGGGGCCACTACCACCTACTGTGGGGACGGCGGGGCCACTACCACCTACTGTGGGGACGGCGGGGCCACCACCACCTACTGTGGGGACGGCGGGGCCACCACCACCTACTGTGGGGACGGCAGGGCCACTACCACCTACTGTGGGGACGGCGGGGCCACTACCACCTACTGTGGGGACGGCGGGGCCACTACCACCTACTGTGGGGACGGCGGGGCCACCACCACCTACTGTGGGGACGGCGGGGCCACTACCACCTACTGTGGGGACGGCAGGGCCACCACCACCTACTGTGGGGACGGCGGGGTCACCACCACCTACTGTGGGGACGGCGGGGCCACCACCACCTACTGTGGGGACGGCGGGGCCACTACCACCTACTTTTGGGACGGCGGGGCCACTACCACCTACTGTGGGGACGGCGGGGCCACCACCACCTACTGTGGGGACGGCGGGGCCACCACCACCTACTGTGGGGACGGCGGGGCCACCACCACCTACTGTGGGGACGGCGGGGCCACTACCACCTACTGTGGGGACGGCGGGGCCACTACCACCTACTTTGGGGACGGCGGGGCCACCACCACCTACTGTGGGGACGGCGGGGCCACTACCACCTACTGTGGGGACGGCGGGGCCACCACTGCGGCTCTCTTGCTCTATTCGGTCACTACCCGTCACCATCAGACACAACCTTGTCACTAGTCTCTCACATGATTTAAGGAGAACCTACCTGGCCTAACCCGAAGTTCTCATACATCTCTCACGCCAGATACTTCTCATAAAGTCCTTCACCCTTTCTCTCTTCTCTCAATCAAAGAGAGAGAGTAACCAACTGTACCTCTACCACCGGACAGTCAGTAAACTATCGTATATCCAGGCTCAAATTTCTCTATAAATTGTAGAAAATAATGACCATTACAGATGAGCCTCTCTCGTACGCCAAGGACTGTATGTTTATAATCTGACACTGGTACCCGAACACAGACGAGGCTAAGAGCATCTGAGGTTGGGTTTGTCTGTTATACTGAATGTGAATTGTGACTGTACTGGGCTGGGAGGGTCAGTCTTCAGGTGACCCATATATACAGACACGGAATGGATAATACATGGCCCTTAAAGAGTTATACCATAGTCCTCAAAGGGTTAAGCCATCGTTCTCAAAGGGTTAAATCATAGTTGTCAAAGGGTTAAACCATCGTTCTCAAAGGGTTAAACCATCGTTCTCAAAGGGTTAAACCATCGTTCTCAAAGGGTTAAACCATCGTTCTCAAAGGGTTAAACCATCGTTCTCAAAGGGTTAAACCATCGTTCTCAAAGGGTTAAACCATCATTGTCAAAGGGTTAAACCATCGTTCTCAAAGGGTTGAACCACCGTCCTCAAAAGGTTAACCCATCCTCCTCAAAGGGTTAAACCATCGTTCTCAAAGGGTTAAATCATAGTTGTCAAAGGGTTAAACCATCGTTCTCAAAGGGTTAAACCATCGTTCTCAAAGGGTTAAACCATCGTTCTCAAAGGGTTAAACCATCGTTCTCAAAGGGTTAAACCATCATTGTCAAAGGGTTAAACCATCGTTCTCAAAGGGTTAAACCATCGTTCTCAAAGGGTTAAACCATCGTTCTCAAAGGGTTAAACCATCATTGTCAAAGGGTTAAACCATCCTCCTCAAAGGGTTAAACCATCGACCTCAAAGGGTTTATATAAATATCAGCAAGCAACTTGGCCCAGTGTTGTCATCAGGTCCAGTAGTTGAGGGATAATTGGACTGTTAAACCTTAGAGAGAGCAACAATGGACTGTTTCGTTACGTCAGGATAATGTTTAGTTTATTGATGTTGTTCTAGGTTAGGTTAGGTTACGCTACGTTAGGTTAGGTTAGGTTAGGTTAGGTTAGATTAGGTTGTTTTGGGTTTGGTTGGGTTAGGTTAGGTTAGTGTGGATCTTATTGACTCATAATTTATCCTGTTTATCTACACAGTTGTCACTATATCAAGAACAGTTCAAAACTCTGAAAGATAAGAAATACATTAAAATCATCACTACAGTATGTCATCATCATCATTATTATCATTATCATTATTATTATTTTTATTAGTATTATCATTATTATTAGTATTATCACTATTATTATTATTATTATTATTATTATTTATTATTATCATCATTATCATTATTATTATCTTCATTATTATTATCATTATTATCATTATCATTATTATTATTAATATTATTATTTATTATCATCATCATTATTACTATCTTCATCATTATTATCATTACTATCATTATTATTATCATTATTATTATTATTATTATTATTATTAACATCATTATCATTATTATTTAATATTATCACCATTATCATTATTATTAGTATCTTCATTATTATTTTTATTATTATTATTATTATTATTATTATTTTATTATTTTTATTATTATTATTATCATTATCATTATCATTATTATCATTTTATCATTATTAAAGTATCTATGAGCCACAAATTTGTCAGTTGATGTAAGGAAAAAGATTCAGATTTGAGACTAAAGGAACTAATGTGAGGGTGAGCAGAGGTATAGGTCGTCCAGGAGTTTTGTATCGTATAATGAAGTTAACTAGAGTAGAACCTGGAGGCCTGTTAGTGTGTGTGTGAGGCGAGGAGTGGAGGGAGGGGTGTAGGAGGGGGGGGGGGTAGGAAGAGGGAGGAAAAGTGAGGGGTGGGAGGGTTTGGGGGGGGGGTGAGAAGAGGGAGGAAAAGTGAGGGGTGGGAGGGTTTTGGGGGGGGGGGGGTGAGAAGAGGGAGGAAAAGTGAGGGGTGGGAGAGGATGGGAGGGTATGATAAAGAGCGGGAGGAACGAAAGAGTGTGGAGGAGTGGGAGAGGAGCGGGAGGGGACGGGGGGGGGGGGGGTTAGCAGGATATGTGGGAAAGGAGGAGGGTGTAAGGGTCTTTTAAAGGGAAGGGGCGAGGGGAGGGGAAAGGGGGGTTCTAAGACAGCAGATGGAGAACAAGGAAACATGGGGAGGGATTTCAGGGGGCAAAGGGGGATTTCAAAGGGCAAAGGGGGGATTTCAGGGTGTAAAGGGGAATTTAAAGGTATAAAGGGTGGATATTAGGGGGAAAGGGTGATTTCAGGGGGCAAAGGGTGATTTCAAAGGGCAAAGGGGAAGTCGGAAAGGGAAAGAATTTATGGGAAAAAAATAAGAGGGATTTAAAGGGCTCAGATGGCATACACACACACACGTTGATTGTATACTACACATGATGAACCGCTGTGAGCTTGTACGACGATTTGAGTGAATTAAAAAGAATAATTATCGATCTAACAACAGCAGCGGAGAACAAACAGGAACACAGCACAGCCCAACACAACACAGCACAGCACAACACAGTACAACACAGCACAGCTTAGCTCCACCATGAGCCAGTGACCATTGCAGCACCCATGTATAAAACTGTGACTCTCTCTCCTTCCTTTCTCCCTCTTTCTCCCTCCCTCCCTCCCTCCTTCCCTCCTCCTCATCCTCCACCGCTCCTCCTACAGACACCTCGGCCTCCTCCACTAACCATACACCCCCGACTAAACCACGTTGGTAAACAGACGCCATTAGAATCATGTGGTTGGACGCTCCCTGGCGCGGCCGTACAGAATAATGAAGGCGTACCGGTAATGATCTTCCTTCAAGGTGTGCGCGGGGCGGGGGGCGGGGCGACCACAGTGGGAGGAGCTAAGGATGTGGAGTAGGCGGGACCAGGGCGGGTGGGAGGGGCTAAGGATGGCTGTAGGCGGTGCTGCTGGAGGAGCTGAGGACTTCTCCCCCCCCCCCCCCCCCCCCCTGTTCCTCCTCCCACTCCCTGAAGGAGACGCAGAAGAGGAGGAGCCCGTGTGAGGGGTAAATTGAGGATAGATGTTTGGTTAAGATAATTTATGAGTGGTAACTGTATCTCTCTGTTAATCACTGTCTGAGTCCCCCCCCCCCCCCCACACCTGACGACCCGGTGCCCTGCCCATGAGTGATGAGCACACCTGGCGAGTGATGAACACACCTGGTGAGTGCTGAGTACACCTCATGAGTGATAAGTACACCTGGTGAGTGATGAGCACACCTGGTGAGTGATGAGCACACCTGGTGAGTGATGAACACACCTGGTGAGTGCTGAGTACACCTCATGAGTGATAAGTACACCTGGTGAGTGATGAACACAACTGGTGAGTGATGAACACAACTGGTGAGTGGTGAACACACCTGGTGAGTGATGAGCACACCTGGTGAGTGCTGAGTACACCTGGTGAGTGATGAACACAACTGGTGAGTGATGAGTACACCTCATGAGTGATGAACGCACCTGGTGAGTGATGAACACACCTGGTGAGTGATGAGTACACCTCATGAGTGATGAACGCACCTGGTGAGTGATGAACACACCTGGTGAGTGATGAGTACACCTCATGAGTGATGAACACACCTGGTGAGTGATGAACACACCTAGTGAGTGATGAGTACACCTCATGAGTGATGAGCACACCTGGTAAGTGATGAACACGCCTGGTGAGTGATGAGTACACCTCATGAGTGATGAGTACACCTGGTGAGTGATGAACACAACTGATGAGTGATGAGCACACCTGGTGAGTGATGAACACACCTGGTGAGTGATGACCACACCTGGCAAATGATGAGCACACCTGGCGAGTGATGACCACACCTGGTGAATGATGAGCACACCTAGTGAATGATGACCACACCTGGTGAATGATGAGCACACCTGGTGAATGATGACCACACCTGGCGAATGATGACCACACCTGGCGAGTGATGACCACACCTGGCGAATGATGACCACACCTGGCGAATGATGACCACACCTGGTGAGTGATGAGCGCACCTAGTGAATGATGACCACACCTGGCGAATGATGACCACACCTGGTGAGTGATGACTACACCTGGTGAATGATGACCACACCTGGCGAGTGATGACCACACCTGGCGAGTGATGACCACATCTGGCGAGTTGGATGACTAATAATGCCATGATAAAAGATAACTTGGATATATAGATGAATAATAATGACTAAATAAGCTAAACCGCGTCGAAGTGAACAGGTGTAATGAATAATTAATTGATGACCACAGGTGAGAGGAACATTAGAATATGGTGAATAAACGGACGTAATGAAGAAGAACAGACATGATGAATAAACAGACATGATGAAGAACAGACATGATGAATAAACAGACATGATGAATAAACAGACATGATGAATTAGAACAGACATGATGAATAAGAACAGACATGATGAATAAACAGACATGATGAACAGACATGATGAATAAACAGACATGGTGAATAAGAACAGACATGATGAATAAACAGACATGATGAATAAGAACAGAAATGATGAATACACAGACATGATGAATAAGAACATACATATTGAATAACAGACATGATGAATAAGAACAGAAATGATGAATAAAAACAGACATGATGAATACACAGACATGATGAATAAGAACAGACATGATGAATAAACATAGACAAAAGACATGAGGTTACATCTGATATCGTAAACCCTGGTCCATAAACACGAGGTATTTAAATGATAACAAGACTAACACTAACACAGGAGGACAAGACTAACACAGGAGAACAAGACTAACACTAACACAGGAGGACAAGACTAACACTAATACAGGAGGACAAGACTAACACTAATACAGGAGGACAAGACTAACACTAGCACAGGAGGACAAGACTAACATAGGAGAACAAGACTAACACTAACACAGGAGGACAAGACTAACACTAACACAGGAGGACAAGACTAACACTAATACAGGAGGACAAGACTAACACTAACACAGGAGGACAAGACTAACACTAACACAGGAGGACAAGACTAACACAGGAGAACAAGACTAACACTAACACAGGAGGACAAGACTAACACAGGAGGACAAGACTAACACTAATACAGGAGGACAAGACTAACACTAACACAGGAGGACAAGACTAACACTAACACAGGAGGACAAGACTAACACAGGAGAACAAGACTAACACTAACACAGGAGGACAAGACTAACACTAACACAGGAGGACAAGACTAACACTAATACAGGAGGACAAGACTAACACTAACACAGGAGGACAAGACTAACACTAACACAGGAGGACAAGACTAACACAGGAGGACAAGACTAACACTAACACAGGAGGACAAGACTAACACTAATACAGGAGGACAAGACTAACACTAACACAGGAGGACAAGACTAACACAGGAGGACAAGACTAACACAGGAGGACAAGACTAACACTATCACAGGAGGACAAGACTAATTCTAACATAGGAGGACAAGACTAACACTAACACAGGAGGACAAGACTAACACTATCACAGGAGGACAAGACTAATACTAACACAGGAGGACAAGACTAACACAGGAGGACAAGACTAACACTAACACAGGAGGACAAGACTAACACTAACACAGGAGGACAAGACTAACACTATCACAGGAGGACAAGACTAATACTAACACAGGAGGACAAGACTAACACAGGAGGACAAGACTAACACAGGAGGACAAGACTAACACTAACACAGGAGGACAAGACTAACACTAACACAGAAGGACAAGACTAACACTAACACAGGAGGACAAGACTAACACTAACACAGGAGGACAAGACTAACACTATCACAGGAGGACAAGACTAATACTAACACAGGAGGACAAGACTAACACTATCACAGGAGGACAAGACTAACACTATAACAGGAGGACAAGACTAACACTATCACAGGAGGACAAGACTAATACTAACACAGGAGGACAAGACTAACACTAACACAGGAGGACAAGACTAACACTAACACAGGAGGACAAGACTAACACTATCACAGGAGGACAAAACTAATACTAACACAGGAGGACAAGACTAACACTAACACAGGAGGACAAGACTAACACAGGAGGACAAGACTAACACAGGAGGACAAGACTAACACTAACACAGGAGGACAAGACTAACAGAGGAGGACAAGACTAACAGAGGAGGACAAGACTAACACAGGAGGACAAGACTAACACTAACACAGGAGGACAGACTAACACTAACACAGGAGGACAAGACTAACACAGGAGGACAAGACTAACACTAACACAGGAGGACAAGACTAACAATATCACAGGAGGACAAGACTAACACTAACACAGGAGGACAAGACTAACACAGGAGGACAAGACTAACACAGGAGGACAAGACTAACACTAACACAGGAAGACAAGACTAACACAGGAGGACAAGACTAACACTAACACAGGAGGACAAGACTAACACTAACACAGGAGGACAAGACTAACACAGGAGGACAAGACTAACACAGGAGGACAAGACTAACACAGGAGGACAAGACTAACACAGGTGGACAAGACTAACACAAGAGGACAAGACTAACACTAACACAGGAGGACAAGACTAACACTAACACAGGAGGACAAAACTAACACTAACACAGGAGGACAAAACTAACACTAACACAGGAGGACAAGACTAACACTAACACAGGAGGACAAGACTAACACTAACACAGGAGGACAATACTAACACTAACACAGGAGGACAAGACTAACACTAACACAGGAGGACAAGACTAACACAGGAGGACAAGACTAACACTAACACAGGAGGACAAGACTAACACAGGAGGACAAGACTAACACTAACACATGAGGACAAGACTAACAATATCACAGGAGGACAAGACTAACACTAACACAGGAGGACAAGACTAACACAGGAGGACAAGACTAACACAGGAGGACACGACTAACACAGGAGGACAAGACTAACACTAACACAGGAGGACAAGACTAACACAGGAGGACAAGACTAACACAGGAGGACAAGACTAACACAGGTGGACAAGACTAACACAAGAGGACAAGACTAACACTAACACAGGAGGACAAGACTAACACTAACACAGGAGGACAAAACTAACACTAACACAGGAGGACAAAACTAACACTAACACAGGAGGACAAGACTAACACTAACACAGGAGGACAAGACTAACACTAACACAGGAGGACAAGACTAACACTAACACAGGAGGACAAGACTAACACAGGAGGACAAGACTAACACAGGAGGACAAGACTAACACTAACACAGGAGGACAAGACTAACACTAACACAGGAGGACAAGACTAACACTAACACAGGAGGACAAAACTAACACTAACACAGGAGGATAAGACTAACACTGACACAGGAGGACAAGACTAACACTAACACAGGAGGACAAGACTAACACTAACACAGGAGGACAAGACTAACACTAACACAGGAGGACAAGACTAACACTAACACAGAAGGACAAGACTAACACTAACACAGGAGGACAAGACTAGCACTAACACAGGAGGACAAGACTAACACTAACACAGGAGGACAAGACTAACACTAACACAGAAGGACAAGACCAACACTATCACAGGAGGACAAGACTAGCACTAACACAGGAGGACAAGACTAACACTAACACAGGAGGACAAGACTAACACAGGAGGACAAGACTAACACAGGAGGACAAGACTAACACAGGAGGACAAGACTAACACTAACACAGGAGGACAAGACTAACAATAACACAGGAGGACAAGACTAACACTAACACAGGAGGACAAGACTAACACAGGAGGACAAGACTAACACAGGAGGACAAGACTAACACTAACACAGGAGGACAAGACTAGCACAGGAGGACAAGACTAACACAGGAGGACAAGACTAACACTAACACAGGAGGACAAGACTAACACAGGAGGACAAGACTAACACTAACACAGGAGGACAAGACTAACACAGGAGGACAAGACTAACACTAACACAGGAGGACAAGACTAACAATATCACAGGAGGACAAGACTAACACTAACACAGGAGGACAAGACTAACACAGGAGGACAAGACTAACACTAACACAGGAGGACAAGACTAACACAGGAGGACAAGACTAACACTAACACAGGAGGACAAGACTAACACAGGAGGACAAGACTAACACTAACACAGGAGGACAAGACTAACAATATCACAGGAGGACAAGACTAACACAGGAGGACAAGACTAACACAGGAGGACAAGACTAACACAGGTGGACAAGACTAACACTAACACAGGAGGACAAGGCTAGCACTAACACAGGAGGACAAGACTAACACTAACACAGGAGGACAAGACTAACACTAACACAGGAGGACAAGACTAACACTAACACAGGAGGACAAGACTAACACTAACACAGGAGGACAAGACTAACACTAACACAGGAGGACAAGACTAACACTAACACAGGAGGACAAGACTAACACAGGAGGACAAGACTAACACTAACACAGGAGGACAAGACTAACACTAACACAGGAGGACAAGACTAACACTAACACAGGAGGACAAGACTAACACTAACACAGGAGGACAAGACTAACACTAACACAGGAGGACAAGACTAACACAGGAGGACAAGACTACACTAACACAGGAGGACAAACTAACACAGGAGACTAACACTAACACAGGAGGACAAGACTAACACTAACACAGGAGGACAAGACTAACACTAACACAGGAGGACAAGACTAACACTAACACAGGAGGACAAGACTAACACTAACACAGGAGGACAAGACTAACACTAACACAGGAGGACAAGACTAACACTAACACAGGAGGACAAGACTAACACTAACACAGGAGGACAAGACTAACACTAACACAGGAGGACAAGACTAACACAACTAACACAGGAGGACAAGACTAACACAGGAGGACAAGACTAACACTAACACAGGAGGACAAGACTAACACTAACACAGGAGGACAAGACTAACACTAACACAGGAGGACAAGACTAACACAGGAGGACAAGACTAACACTAACACAGGAGGACAAGACTAACACTAACACAGGAGGACAAGACTAACACAGGAGGACAAGACTAACACAGGAGGACAAGACTAACACTAACACAGGAGGACAAGACTAACAATAACACAGGAGGACAAGACTAACACAGGAGGACAAGACTAACACTAACACAGGAGGACAAGACTAACACTAACACAGGAAGACAAGACTAACACTAACACAGGAGGGCAAGACTAACACAGGAGGACAAGACTAACACTAACACAGGAGGACAAGACTAACACAGGAGGACAAGACTAACACTAACACAGGAGGACAAGACTAACACAGGAGGACAAGACTAACACAGGAGGACAAGACTAACACAGGAGGACAAGACTAACACTAACACAGGAGGACAAGACTAACACTAACACAGGAGGACAAGACTAACACAGGAGGACAAGAATAACACAGGAGGACAAGACTAACACAGGAGGACAAGAGTAACACTAACACAGGAGGACAAGACTAACACTAACACAGGAGGACAAGACAAACACAGGAGGTAAAGGTCAAGGCGCTGAACTGATCACTAATGTATGGCCCAACTGAGGTCGTGGGATCGGAACAAGACCTAGGGGGGTAGTGGGGGGGAGAGATGCCTCGTTACACAGTCGGAGTGTTTAAGAGACTTGGTGGATGCTTGTTTATGTGGGTGATGTCTTCCCCGTAACAGGATCTCTTGAGGTTAAGTTTATAGAGATTGAATATGTAAAGTTCTGTGTGGTGTGATGACCCACCCCCCATCCCCGCCCCCCCTTCTAGTCCTCTTGCTGGCCCCCCTCCTCGTCCCCTACCTCCTCCTCGCCTGCTCCACCTTTCTCGTCCCCCTCCTCGCCGTCACCTCGCCCCCTATCGCCCACTCCTCGCCCTCTATCGCCCAGAACTCGCCCCTTATCGCACCCTTCCCCCTCGCTCACCTTCCCCCCTCGCTCACCTTCCCCCCTGGCTCACCTTCCCCCCTCACCCACCTTCCTCTTCCTATCGCCCCCTCCTCTTCTTCCTATCGTCCCCTCCTCGCCCCCTATCGTCCCCTTCTCGCCCCCTATCGTCCCCTTCTCGCCCCCTATCGTCCCCTTCTCGCCCTCTATCACTTCCCCCTCACCCTACCTCGCCGCCCTCCTCTAGATGATATTCTACTTAAGAAAGCAAAGCCTCGAGATGAAATTTCAGTGCAATAACAAGACGGTGTTAGAAAGAACCCACGAGAAAATCACAGGTGTCAGGTGAGGAATGGACAGGTAGACACGTTGGGTCGTACCTGGTGGGATGATAAACGAAACTGAGTGAAGGGGACGAGGAACCAGACCACCTCAAGCCTGGGTAACCACAGTGATTATGGTGGGGACAGGTATGGGCACCGAATTTTGGAGGAGGTGATGGTGGTTGGTGTTTCCTACGAGGAGCTTCTGCCCCCACTACTGTTTATGTAAAAAGTCGCGTCAGGAGAGAGAGAGAGAAGGGGGGGGGGGGGACGTCGATCTTCTGCTTTAATTACTGTCGACTTTCTTTGAGACTTTTAAACTTTTCTTAAAAATCGTAAAAAAAAAAAAATAGAGAGGTGACATACACGTGCAGGGACTCAACAAGAGACTCATATTTAAGAGTGAATTCCTCGTCAACTTCTCAAACACGGGAAAAATTATTCTCAAATCTTGTAAAATCACACACCAAAATTTTTTAACTGCGAAAACTTAACGTGATTTTAATTCATTATGTATTTTATTTTACTGGATTATGTTGGGAATGGCATAATACACACACACACACACACGCACACACACACACACACACACACACACATCTTTCATTATTCTGTACCCGTTTTTCTTGTAGCTTTAAACAATATTTCTAAAATAAATTAAACTCTATGTCAACTTGTCTCGTCAACCTGCGGGAAAATGAAAACTTTTAGACACCATTAGAAAACTCTGAATATTTGTCGTTAATTGAAAGACCACAAGAACGTTTTCTGTGGTGTAAATTCTCCAGGTTATGTGACGGTAGTTGGGGTGTGGAGGAGGGGACGAATAAGGGTACGAGAGGGGAGCAGGAGGGGGCGAATAGGGGTGCAAGATGGCTAGTGGCGGTGGAAGAGAGGGTTGGTGGTTAGGGGGTGCAGGAGAGGGCTGATAGTGATGAGGGGTCTTGTGGACGAGTGGTGGGATGAAGGGGTGGTGGTGAGGGGTAATGAGGGCTAGTGGTGAGGGGCGAGGGGGGGGGAGGGGTGGTGCGGGCTACCAGGTTAATATGTGCTTCAATAAAGATCAAGTGAGCAAATTGGATAGAGCCAACTTGGCCTCTCCTTTACCGCAGTTGTTTCATTAATTATCGAGGTGTTCCCGAGTCTGTGTTTGTGTTTCTCAGCTGCTCCAGTTTAATGTAATTATCCAAGAAGGTAACCAGGCGTAGTGGTGGTCGAGGCCGGGCTCTTATGGTCCTCCTGCCATAAAAACACACCCATTACATGCAAAATAGCGGGAGAACCTGCGTCTGGCGGAGAGTCTACACCAAGTGAGGTGTTGCTGGGTGGAGGAGGGGGGATGTTGGTGGTGTTGTTGCCCGTGTTGGCGATGTTGTGTGCCCGTGTTGGTGGTGGTGTTGTCCGTGTTGGCGATGTTGTGTGCCCGTGTTGGTGATGTTTTGTGCCCGTGTTGGCGATGTTGTGTGCCCGTGTTGGCGCTACTGTGTGCCTGTGTTGGTGATGTTTATTTTTTCTGGTTTGGGGTTATGCTTGTACCGTTATGGAGTTGTGTTGTGGTGGAGTGTTGGTGTGTTGTGTCCCCGGGCAGGGTGAAACTATGGGCAAGTTTCTTTACTCCATTTGCCTCTGTCTACCCAACAGTAATTGAGAACCTGGATGTTAATCGATTTGCGGATCGTGTTCCGGGGTAATGGTTAGCCAGTGCAGTTGGCGAGTTGTCCGGTCTTCTCGGATTATTCCTTGACACTGGGTCATGCAGCTTGTCAACTCAAGGTGTGGTTGTTTTGTTGGCGACAGCTTCTACACCTTTAACAAATTCATGCCCAGTTGGCCCTACTGCCGGCCATTCTTGAACACGAGGGGTAACCATTATTGTGTGTGTGTGTGTGTGTCTGTGCGCGAGAGAGACTTATCTTGTTTGTTAAGTTAAATCACAAAACATTCTAAGATAAACGATTTGAATAGAAGTTTGGGAAGTGAAGCAGCAGGCGGCCATCTCTCTTGCTGACTGACGGTGAACAGTCTTAACTAAGATTTACCTGTAAACAAAACCTTCACTGAAGTTGTGGCTGACTTACACTTTACCAGCACCACTACACCACTGTACTGTAGTCCTTGAGGAGTTAAATAGATCACCTGAAGATTAGCCCACCTCCCTCCTTCAGCTTATTAGGTTTGGGTAGGTTAAGTTTGGTTAGGTTTGGTTAGGTTAGGTTTGGATAGGTTAGGTTTGGATAGGTTAGGTTTGGATAGGTTAGGTTTGGGTAGGTTAGGTTTGGGTAGGTTAGGTTTGGGTAGGTTGGGTTAGGTTGGGTTAGGTTAGGTTCGGGTAGGTTAGGTTTGGATAGGTTAGGTTTGGGTAGGTAGGTTGGGTTAGGTGAGGTTGGGTCAGGTTAAGTTGGGTCAGGTTAAGTTAGGTTAGTGTCAAGGTGGAGACTCCTCAGGTGATCACGGATTTTTAATGATTATATCGACAGGTGTACAGGTAGTATTATACACACTGGATTCATTATTATATTCCCCACGTCAAATACAGTAATTATAGAAGAGTAATAACCTACCCGGACAGACAGCCGCTTTAGTACCTTAATTTATGTCCTGTACTGTACACGTTCATCGAAAAAAAAAACAATACCACCCTGATTTTTGGAATAGTTATATATGGCAATTTGGGTGAGTTATTTTTTTGGACGACCCTGTACTTTGGTATTACGAGGACTATCACGACAGGTAGACGAGACAAATGACGTCAGTGGTCCGTGAGGGGAAGTCGAGATGTGTTGAATATAGTTTTTCTTCTATTTTTGGTGTTATTTCCATATATAATAATAATAATAATAATAATATCTAGTTAGGTTAGGTTAGGATAGGTTAGGTTTTTACGGAGGTTAGTACTGTAGGCGGTCACCAGGGGGACGATGGTGGCAGTGAGGTGATGGTAAGGTCAGCAGGTGATGGTCTGGTCAGTAGGTGATGGTCAGGTCAGCAGGTGATGGTCTGGTCAGCAGGTGATGGTCAGGTCAGCAGGTGATGGTCAGGTCAGCAGATGATGGTCAGGTCAGCAGGTGATGGTCAGGTCAGCAGGTGTTGGTCGGGTCAGCAGGTGATGGTCGGGTCAGCAGGTGATGGTCTGGTCAGCAGGTGATGGTCAGGTCAGCAGGTGTTGGTCGGGTCAGCAGGTGTTGGTCGGGTCAGCAGGTGTTGAGATGGCTCTTGCTGGTCAGCCTCACACACCAGTACGCACTCTACCGTAACACACACACACACACACACACACACACACACACACACACACACACACACACTTAACCTCCATCACGCACTCTATCGTAACACACACACACACACACACACACACACACACACACTTAACCTCCACCACACACTCTACCCATAACACACACACACACACACACACACACACTTAACCTCCACCACACACTCTACCCATAACACACACACACACACACACTTAACCTCCACCACACACTCTACCCATAACACACACACACACACTTAACCTCCACCACACACTCTACCCATAACACACACACACACACACTTAACATTCTCATCATCCAGACGAGAAAGACCAACTTCTCCCATATTATGAATTTGGTCACGTCATTAAGCTCTCACAGCTCGGTACCCCCAAGAAACTATCTCGAGAAGGCAGATGGAGAGTTAAGTAACGAGGGGTGTTGGGTGCAGTGCTCGGTAGCTCTTCCATACCTCTACCTGCCTCAGTTACCCCCAGGGATGTACGGCCGCTGCTGCAGACAATAACACGCAGTTGAGCAGAGGTGAATGGTCCTGTTACTGCCCCCCCCCCCCTCCTCCACTACACTTGCCACAACGGGTGTAAATGTCTGAATTACTGCACGCGAGATGTTGGTAATTCCCCCTTATACCACCCGCCCATGCCTGCCCCCCGTCTGCCCCTGCCTCCGTCCGTTCCCGTCCGCCCATGCCCCCCGCCCCCAAACCCCTCAAGCCCCAGCCAGGTGCGACGGGCGTGAGTGATGATCTGTTGAGGTGTAAACGACGCTCTGGGAAGGTGGAGGGGTGAGGGGTAATGGGGGAGGGGAAGGGGAGGATGGTTTAGGTAGGGTGGAGAGAAAGAGGGGAAGAAGAACACTAAGGTTGGGGAAGAAGGGGGAATGGTTTAACTTAGGTGAGGGGCGGAGTGAGAGGGAGAAAAGAAGGTGGGGAGATGGTTTATGAGTGAGGGGAAGGAGGAAGGCTGAGAAGAAGTGGGAAAATAGGAAGAGAAGAAGGAGATGGAGGAGGAGGAGGAAGGAGATGGAAGAAGAAGAGAGAAGTGAGAGAAAGAGGGGGAGAAGAAAGAGGAGGAGAAGGGAGGTAAGAGAGGGAGGGACGTAGAAGGCCTGGGAATTATTACACTAACTGGGTAATATTTTTCTTCTATTATGTTGTAAAGAGAAATTAAATGGAAGTGAAATTAGAGGAAGGCGAAGAGAAATATTCAAGAGGGAGTAAATGTTTTGGTGGTGTGGCGAAGGTTAGAGGAGCCCAGCAACCACACGACCACACTAACACGACCAGACTAACACACGAATACAACACACCACCACACGACTACTCGACCAAACTAAGAACGACCATACTAACATGACCACACGACCACACCACCACGACCACACCACCACACTAACACGACCAGACTAACACACGAATACAACACACCACCACACGACTACTCGACCAAACTAAGACGACCATACTAACATGACCACACGACTACAGTACACGACCACACTAACAAGACCTGACGACCACACGACTTCATGACCACACCACCACACGACTACATGACCACACCACCACACGACCACACTAACAAGACCTGACGACCACACGACCACACGATTACTCGACCAAACTAACAAGACCTGACGACCACGCAACTACACGACCGCTCCAACATCATATACAGGAGGTGAGGGTTTATTTACGGGTCTTGATAACAATAAGACCTCAAGGTAAATAATTATTCATAGTAGGTTAAAGTTGGCGGCAAGTACCAGTAAATACCATACATCCTTCCCTAGTGTGTGACGTCTAAGACACTGTGTGGCCCCTAAGACACTGTGTAGCCCCTAAGACACTGTGTGGCAGATTAATTCAGGGCAGGATGCAAATGCACTAAAGGAGGATTTAAATAAACTGCAGGAGTGCTCAGAAAAATGGCAAATTAAATTCAACACCAGCAAGTGCAGCGTTCTGAATATTGGAAGAACAAATACTGTCAATGTATACAGCCTTAACAACATCAACCTAGAGAAGTCGACTTGTGAAAGAGACTTAGGGGTACTTGTACGCTCGGACCTACGGCCTAGAAAACAGTGCGTTAGTGTTCGAAATAAGGCAAACAGAGTATTAGGTTTTATATCTAGAAGTGTAAGTAATAAGAGTACAGAGGTTATATTGCAACTATATCTTGCGCTAATCAGGCCGCACCTCGATTATGTGGTTCAGTTCTGGTGCCCTTATTATAGAATGGATATCAATTCACTTGAGTCGGTGCAGCGAAGAATGACGAAAATGATTCCGGGACTTAGAAATCTTCCATATCAAGGTAGGTTAAAGAAACTAAACTTGCATTCCCTAGAAAGACGAAGAGTACGGGGAAATATGATAGAAGTATTTAAGTGGGTGAAAGGAATCAATAAAGGCGATATAGATAAAGTTCTTATAATATCCGAGCAGGATAGGATTCGTTGCAACGGATTTAAGTTGGATAAGTTTAGGTTTAGGAGGGAGATAGGAAGGAACTGGTTCACAAATAGGGTGGTGGACGAGTGGAACAAGCTTAGCAACTTTGTAGTAAGTGCGGGAACGCTGGAAAGTTTTAAAAGGAGGCTAGAATGATTCATGGATGATAGAGAGTGGTATTAACTCTCGACAGGAGCTGCCATGCACAGGCCAACCGGCCTATTGCAGAATCCTTATTTTCTTATGTTCTTATGTGGCCCCTAAGACACTGTGTGGCCCCAAAGACATTGTGACCCCTAAGACTCTGTGTGGCCCCTAAGACACTGTGTGGCTCCTGAGACACTGTATTGATTGTTTATTAGACCATAGTTTACATCCCAAAGAAGAACAACACATAACAGTAAGTAGATGCGGAGGTGTACACCCTCGTAGGTTGACCCACCCTTTATAATTAAAGTGAAATTAAGATATGACCCAGCAGAGGTCACGGTCACAATGATACAGAGTTCTCACCGCCACCTGATTAGTCAAACCGGTGTCATGACCGTGTTAATGCAAGAAACTACCCTCCAGCCCGCACCATGCACCTGATCAAACTCAGCTCTCTCGACCACACCCAGAATAGTGTTAATTAGTAACGACAGCTGCCGGCCTGACACCGCCAATATAAGGGGCCGACAGCTCCTTCCCCGACAGAAGGGAACGACAGACCTAAGAGGCAGATGGAGTCACACTCGTCAGAAGTCAAGGTTGGGAAGGGGACATTCAGCCCAGCACCGAGTCCCCAGCTAGCAGAGTCTCCCACAGGAGACAGAGTCCAGCACCCGCCGGGACCACTCTCTTCAGCAGCACCTGCAGACATTCCTCAGCTGCTGGGCCTTCCTCAAGTCACGCGTGAGTCATTGTCAGAGCGATCCCTAGGGTGAGTAACTTACGGTGGGAAGTGTATCCATTTCATGGAGAAATGAGCAATAATCTGAATAAATATTTTTCAACAGTTTTGACCACCTAAAATTTAAACATGATACCCGAGGCACCGATTCTATACAGAGATAGTGAAGAAAATAAATTGAGCGAGATAGTAGTGACTAGAAACGATGTTAGTAAGCAAATAGACAAACTAAAGCCTAATAAGTCACCAGGTCCCGATGAGATATTTGCCAGAGTATTAAAGGAATGTAAGGAAGAGCTTGGTATGCCCTTAGCAAAGTTGTTTAACATGTTCTTAAAAACGGGCGCGGTACCAGAATCCTGGAGGATAGCGAGTGTAATACCGATTTTCAAGAAGGGAGATAGATCACTATCCTCTAACTACCGTCCAATCAGTCTAACATCAATTGTAGAAATTTACTGGAAGCAATCATTTCAAACTCTATTCGAAATCACCTGGAGAAGCACAAGCTGATCAATGATTCCCAACATGGCTTCACAAGCTGGCGTTCATGTAGTTTGAGTTTGAGCTTCTCCCCATCTAGTATTATACGTATATCTTATTTGTATCACTTATGTTATTTGTATATTATTTGTAATTCGAAACCCATTCCCCAATTATGTAACTGTATATTTTCAGCCTTCTGGCTGCCAAGCTCTTTCAATAAACCGTTAATTATTATTATTATTATTATTATTATTATTATTATTATTATTATTATTATTATTATCATTATTATTATTATTATTATTATTATTATTATTATTATTATTATTATTATCATTCTTTTCATCAGTTTTCGAGTCAGTAGACGAGGGGCACAATTATGATGTGGTATATCTCGACTTTAGCAAAGCCATCGATGGAGTCCCCCACGAAAAACTAATAAGAAAAATGGAGGCTCATGGCATTAAAGGAAATACTTTAAAATGGATTAGGGCGTGGTTACAGGACAGGAAACAGCGAGTGAGCATTAACGGCACTACTGTAAATCCGATTGAAGCAACGTCACTAGTGGAGTTCCCCAAGGTTCAGTATTTGGACCCTTATTATTTATTATATACATAAACGACATAGCTATTGGCGTAGACAGCAACATAAGTAAATTTGCCGATGCCACTAAAATAGGGCGTGTAATTAAATCTGAAGAGGACTCTTCAAAACTACAAGAAGATCTAAAAAAAAATTTCGAATGGTCCGAAAAATAGCAGATGAAATTCAATATGGACAAATGTAAAGTACTCAGTGCAGGAGATGTAAACAGGGAAACCAGATACCAGATGAACAACGATGTTATTGAGAAATCCGACTGCGAAAAAGATTTAGGAGTAATGATAAGTAGGAATCTTAAGCCAAGAAAACAATGTGTATTTGCTCTAAACACGGCTAATAAAGTACATGGGTTCATCTAAAGGAGTGTTAGTTACAAGACAAGCAAGGTCATCCTAAAATTATATCTTTCGCTTGTGAGACCTCACTTGTATTACGCAGTTCAATTCTGGTCACCGTATTACAGAATGGATATAGAATCCTTGGACAGAATTCAGAAGAGAATGACAAGACTAATCCCGGGCATTAGGAACCTTGAGTACAGAGACAGGTTAAAGCATCTTAATTTGCACTCCCTCGAGAAACGTAGAGTGAGGGGCGATATGATAGAGGTGTATAAATGGAAGTCAGGGCTAAACAAAGGGGACATTACAAAGGTACTCAAACTATCCAACCAGGAGCGAACTCGTAACAATGGTTTTAAACTAGACAAATTTAGATTTCGGCGTGAAATAGGTAAACATTGGTTTGGAAATAGAGTAGTGGACGAGTGGAACAAGTTACCAAATATCATCATTAACTCAAATACGTTGGATAGCTTCAAACATAGGTTGGATGGATATATGAGCAATAGGGGTTGGGTGTAAATGGGACTGCCCAGTATGGACCAATAGGCCCGCTGCAGTTTCCACCATTCTTATGTTCTTATGTGTCCGAGAATCATTGTCTAGTAACGTCAACATAATGATCTATTAATGTGTCCAAGCAAATTGGTGTTTAGAGGCTTTCCCCTAAATAACTAATCGGTCACGCTACTAATCTTCCTCACCTTACAATCCTACAACTAATAATTCCCTCTGTACTTTCTACCCGCGAATTTACCCTCATTGCACACTGTGGCCAAAATTATTTACAGAATCGCGCTTTGCGTTGGTGTAAGCCTTGTGGGTGTAGTTGGTGTGGGTGTAGGTCGTGTGGCTGTAGGTAGTGTGGGTGTAGGTGGTGTGACTGTAGGTAGTGTGGGTGTAGGTGGTGTGGGTGTAGGTGGTGTGGCTGTCGGCGGTGTGGGTGTAGGTGTAGGTCGTGTGGCTGTAGGTAGTGTGGCTGTAGGTAGTGTGGGTGTAGGTGGTGTGACTGTAGGTAGTGTGGGTGTAGGTGGTGTGGGTGTAGTTGGTGTGGGTGTAGGTAGTGTGGGTGTAGGCGGTGTGGGTGTAGGTGGTGTGAGTACAGGTAGTGTGGGTGTACGTGGTGTAGGTAGTGTGGATGTAGGTAGGGCGGAGCGGGGCGAGGAGGGGCGGGGCGGGCGGGGCGGGGCGGGGCGGGGCGGGGCAGGGGTAGATCTCATCCCTACAAACATCTTACTTAATCCACTACTATACCTCCTCCTCACCTCTTCGTCTCCCTCTCTCCCTCCCTCCCCTCCTCTGTCTGTCTCCTTTGTTTCGCTGTATTTTTAGTCTTCTTCCTCGCCTCACTTTCTTCTCCTTTTCTCTCTGCATTCCCCCTCTCTCCTCCCCCCCTCTCTCTCCCTCTCCTCCCCCCTCTCTCCTCCCCCCTCTCTCTCTCCCTCTCCTCCTCCCTCTCTCTTTTTAGTTTTTTTATGTTAATTTTTGTATCTCCCGTTCTCCTCCTCCTCTTCTTCCTTACACCGTCTTCTATCTCCTCCTTCCACTTCTCCTCTTCACATTATTTTCCCCTCTTTACCTCCTCCTCCTCACCTCCACCTCACACCGTCTTCCTCCTCCTCCTCACCGTCTTCCCCGTCCTCCTCCTTCTCCTCACCTCCACCTCACACCGTCTTCCCCCTCCTCCTCCTCACCGTCTTCCCCCCTCCTCCTCCTCCTCCTCACCGTCTTCCCCCTCCTCCTCCTCCTCCTCCTCCTCCTCCCCCTCCTCCTCCTCCTCACCTCCACCTCACACCGTCTTCCCCCTCCTCCTCCTCACCGTCTTCCCTCTCCTCCCCCTCACCGTCTTCCCCCCCCTCCCCCCTCCACCTCACACCGTCTTCTCCCTCTTCCTCCTCTCCTCCTTCTCCCCCCTCCACCTCACACCGTCTCCCCCTCCTCCTCCCCCCCTCCTCCTCTCCTCCTCCTCCCCCTCCTCCCCCCTCCCCCCTCACCTCACACCGTCTCCCCCTCCTCCTCCCCCTCACCTCCTCCTCTCATCCACCTCCTCCCCCTCCTCCCCCCCTCCCCCTCACCTCACACCGTCTCCCCCCTCCTCCTCCTCACCGTCTTCCCTTCCTCTCCGGCATACTTCTGGCCTGGAACATGATTACCAAGCGCTTCTCACGGTCGGCTGGCCACGGAAGACATTAGTGCAAATTACCTAGTAAATCCATCAACTACTTTGTGGGTTGGACGCTACGCCCATAACTTTGTGTAGACCTCTCTCTCTTTTTGTTCTCTCTCTCTCTCTCTCTCTCTCTCTCTCTCTCTCTCTCTCTCTCTCTCTTTGCTCTTCGTTGGCTCTTTCTTTCTCTTGTTCTTTTTATTTCCCTTGCTTTTTTGTCTCTTCTCTGTGTCTTTCTCTCTCTTTATCCCTCGCTGTCTCTCTTTTCTTCTTTCATTATCTCTCACTGTGTAATTTTTCTTCCTATCTCTTTTTTTACATTCTCGTTTTCCTTCAAATTTTTCATGAAAGAGAAAGATGATAAGAATAGATATACAG
The DNA here is from genome assembly GCA_958450375.1 of Homarus gammarus. Classification (NCBI taxonomy): domain Eukaryota; kingdom Metazoa; phylum Arthropoda; class Malacostraca; order Decapoda; family Nephropidae; genus Homarus; species Homarus gammarus. The sequence goes on from CAUDMG010003627.1 coordinate 597,630, forward strand.
AGAAAGAAACAGTGGTGGAGAGAGAGAGAGAGAGAGAGAGAGAGAGAGAGATTATGGCGAATTAAGAAACATTTTACGCTCCTAAGAGGGAGGGAGGCAAGAGACGCTACACCTACACACAGGGTCGTCCTCAACACCTCCACACCGGGTCGTCCTCAACATTTTCACACAGGGTCGTCCTCAACACCTTCACACAGGGTCATCCTCAACATTTTCACACAGGGTCATCCTCAACATTTTCACACAGGGTCGTTCTCAACACCTATACACAGGGTCGTCCTCAACACCTTCACACAGGGTCGTTCTCAACACCTCCACACAGGGTCGTCCTCAACATTTTCACACAGGATCGTCTTCAACACCTTCATGCAGAGTCATCCTCAGCACCTCCACACAGGGTCGTCCTCAACACCTCCATGCATGGTCGTCCTCAACACCTTCATGCAGGGTCGTCCTCAACACCTTCATGCAGGGTCGTCCTCAACAATTCCACACAGGGTCGTCCTCAACACCTTCACACAGGGTCGTTCTCAACACCTACACACAGGGTCGTCCTCAACACCTCCACACAGGGTCGTCCTCAACACCTTCATGCAGGGTCGTCCTCAACACCTCCACACAGGGTCGTCCTCAACACCTCCACACAGGGTCGTCCTCAACACCTTCATGCAGGATCGTCCTCAACACCTCCACACAGGGTCGTCCTCAACACCTTCATGCAGGGTCGTCCGCAACACCACACAGGGCCGTGCTCAACACCTCCACACAGGGCCGTGCTCAACACCTCCACACAGGTTCGTCCTCAACACCTCTACACAGGGTCGTCCTCAACACCTTCATGCAGGGTCGTCCTCAACATCTCCACACAGGGTCGTCCTCAACACCTCCACACGGGGTCATCCTCAACACCTCATGCAGGCTCGTCCTCAACACCTCCACACAGGGTCGTCCTCAACACCTTCAAGGCAGGGTCGTCCTCAACACCACACAGGGTCGTCTTCAACACCTTCATGCAGGGTCGTCTTTAACACCTCCACTCAGGGTCATCCTCAACACCTCCACACAGGGTCGTCCTCAACACCTTAATGCAGGGTCATCCTCAACACCTCCACACAGGGTCGTCCTCAACACCTTAATGCAGGGTCGTCCTCAACACCACACAGGGTCGTCCTCAACACCTTCATACAGGGTCGTCCTCAACACCATGCAGGGTCGTCCTCAACACCATGCAGGCTCGTCCTCAACACCTTCATGCAGGGTCGTCCTCAACACCACACAGGGTCGTCCTGAACACCTTCATGCAGGGTCATCCTCAATACCTCCACACAGGGTCGTCCTCAACATCTTCATGCAGTGTCGTCCTCAACACCTTCATGCAGTGTCGTCCTCAACACCTCCACACAGGGTCGTCCTCAACATCTTCATGCAGTGTCGTCCTCAGCAACTCCACACAGGGTCGTCCTCAACACCTCCACACAGGGTCGTCCTCAACATCTTCATGCAGTGTCGTCCTCAACACCTTCATACATGGTCGTCCTCAACACCTTCATGCAGTGTCGTTCTCAACACCTCCACACGGTCGTCCTCAACACCTCCACACAGGGTCGTCCTCAACACCTTCATGCAGTGTCGTCCTCAACACCTTCATACATGGTCGTCCTCAACACCTTTATGCAGTGTCGTTCTCAACACCTCCACACAGGGTCGTCCTCAACACCTCCACACAGGGTCGTCCTCAACATCTTCATGCAGTGTCGTCCTCAACACCTTCATACATGGTCGTCCTCAACACCTTCATGCAGTGTGGTCCTCAACACCACACAGGGTCGTCCTCAACACCTTCATGCAGTGTCGTCCTCAACACCACACAGGGTCGTCCTCAACATCTTCATGCAGTGTCGTCCTCAACACCTTCATACATGGTCGTCCTCAACACCTTCATGCAGTGTCGTTCTCAACACCTCCACACAGGGTCGTCCTCAACACCTCCACACAGGGTCGTCCTCAACACCTTCATGCAGTGTCGTCCTCAACACCTTCATACATGGTCGTCCTCAACACCTTCATGCAGTGTCGTTCTCAACACCTCCACACAGGGTCGTCCTCAACACCTCCACACAGGGTCGTCCTCAACATCTTCATGCAGTGTCGTCCTCAACACCTTCATACATGGTCGTCCTCAACACCTTCATGCAGTGTCGTCCTCAACACCACACAGGGTCGTCCTCAACATCTTCATGCAGGGTCATCCTCAACACCTCCACACAGGGTCGTCCTCAACACCTTCATGCAGTGTCGTCCTCAAAACCTTCATACATGGTCGTCCTCAACACCTCCACACAGGGTCGTCCCCAACACCTTCATGCAGGGTCGTCCTCAACACCTTCATGTAGTGCCGTCCTCAATACCTTCATGCAGGGTCGTCGTCAACACCTCCACACAGGGTCGTCCTCAACACCTTCATGCAGAGTCGTCCTCAGCACCTCCACACAGGGTCGTCCTCAACACCTTCATGCAGTGTCGTCCTCAATACCTTCATGCAGGGTCGTCCTCAGCACCTCCACACAGTGTCGTCCTCAACACCTTCATGCAGAGTCGTCCTCAGCACCTCCACACAGGGTCGTCCTCAACACCATCATGCAGGGTCGTCCTCAACACCATGCAGTGTCGTCCTCAACACCTTCATGCAGTGTCGTCGTCAACACTTTCATGCAGGGTCGTCCTCAACACTTCCACACAGGGTCGTCCTCAACATCTTCATGCAGAGTCGTCCTCAGCACCTCCACACAGGGTCGTCCTCAACACCTTCATGCAGAGTCGTCCTCAGCACCTCCACACAGGGTCGTCCTCAACACCTTCATGCAGGGTCGTCCTCAACACTTTCATGCAGTGTCGTCCTCAACACCTTCATGCAGAGTCGTCCTCAGCACCTCCACACAGGGTCGTCCTCAACACCACACAGGGTCGTCCTCAACACCTTCATGCAGTGTCGTCCTCAACACTTCCACACAGGGTCGTCCTCAACACCTTCATGCAGGGTCGTCCTCAACACTTTCATGCAGTGTCGTCCTCAACACCTTCATGCAGAGTCGTCATCAGCACCTCCACACAGGGTCGTCCTCAACACCACACAGGGTCGTCCTCAACACCTTCATGCAGGGTCGTCCTCAACACTTTCATGCAGTGTCGTCCTCAACACCTTCATGCAGTGTCGTCCTCAACACCTTCATGCAGGGTCGTCCTCAACACCTTCATGCAGTGTCGTCCTCAACACCTTCATGCAGTGTCGTCCTCAACACTTCCACACAGGGTCGTCCTCAACACCTTCATGCAGGGTCGTCCTCAACACCTTCATGCAGGGTCGTCCTCAACACCTTCATGCAGTGTCTTTCTCAACACTTCCACACAGGGTCGTCCTCAACACCTTCATGCAGGGTCGTCCTCAACACCTTCATGCAGGGTCGTCCTCAACACCTTCATGCAGGGTCGTCCTCAACACCTTCATGCAGTGTCGTCCTCAACACTTCCATACAGGGTCGTCCTCAACACCTTCATGCAGGGTCGTCCTCAGCACCTTCATGCAGGGTCGTCCTCAACACCTTCATGCAGTGTCGTCCTCAACACCTTCATGCAGGGTCGTCCTCAACACTTCCACACAGGGTCGTCCTCAACACCTTCATGCAGTGTCGTCCTCAATACCTTCATGCAGGGTCGTCCTCAGCACCTCCACACAGTGTCGTCCTCAACACCTTCATGCAGAGTCGTCCTCAGCACCTCCACACAGGGTCGTCCTCAACACCTTCATGCAGGGTCGTCCTCAACACCTTCATGCAGTGTCGTCCTCAACACCTTCATGCAGGGTCGTCCTCAACACCTTCATGCAGTGTCGTCCTCAACACCTTCATGCAGTGTCGTCGTCAACACTTTCATGCAGGGTCGTCCTCAACACTTCCACACAGGGTCGTACTCAACATCTTCATGCAGAGTCGTCCTCATCACCTCCACACAGGGTCGTCCTCAACACCTTCATGCAGGGTCGTCCTCAACACTTTCATGCAGTGTCGTCCTCAACACCTTCATGCAGAGTCGTCCTCAGCACCTCCACACAGGGTCGTCCTCAACACCACACAGGGTCGTCCTCAACACCTTCATGCAGTGTCGTCCTCAACACTTCCACACAGGGTCGTCCTCAACACCTTCATGCAGGGTCGTCCTCAACACTTTCATGCAGTGTCGTCCTCAACACCTTCATGCAGAGTCGTCATCAGCACCTCCACACAGGGTCGTCCTCAACACCACACAGGGTCGTCCTCAACACCTTCATGCAGGGTCGTCCTCAACACTTTCATGCAGTGTCGTCCTCAACACCTTCATGCAGTGTCGTCCTCAACACCTTCATGCAGGGTCGTCCTCAACACCTTCATGCAGTGTCGTCCTCAACACCTTCATGCAGTGTCGTCCTCAACACTTCCACACAGGGTCGTCCTCAACACCTTCATGCAGGGTCGTCCTCAACACCTTCATGCAGGGTCGTCCTCAACACCTTCATGCAGTGTCGTCCTCAACACTTCCACACAGGGTCGTCCTCAACACCTTCATGCAGGGTCGTCCTCAACACCTTCATGCAGGGTCGTCCTCAACACCTTCATGCAGGGTCGTCCTCAACACCTTCATGCAGTGTCGTCCTCAACACTTCCACACAGGGTCGTCCTCAACACCTTCATGCAGGGTCGTCCTCAGCACCTTCATGCAGGGTCGTCCTCAACACCTTCATGCAGTGTCGTCCTCAACACCTTCATGCAGGGTCGTCCTCAACACTTCCACACAGGGTCGTCCTCAACACCTTCATGCAGTGTCGTCCTCAACACCTTCATGCAGAGTCGTCCTCAGCACCTCCACACAGGGTCGTCCTCAACACCTCCATACAGTGTCGTCCTCAACACCTTCATGCAGGGTCGTCCTCAACACTTCCACACAGGGTCGTCCTCAACACCATGCAGTGTCGTCCTCAACACCTTCATGCAATGTCGTCCTCAACACCTTCATGCAGGGTCGTCCTCAACACTTCCACACAGGGTCGTCCTCAACACCTTCATGCAGTGGCGTCCTCAACACCATGCAGGGTCGTCCTCAACACCTTCATGCAGGGTCGTCCTCAACACCTTCATGCAGTGTCGTCCTCAACACTTCCACACAGGGTCGTCCTCAACACCTTCATGCAGGGTCGTCCTCAACACCTTCATGTAGTGTCGTCCTCAACACCTTCATGCAGGGTCGTCATTCAACACTTCCACACAGGGTCGTCCTCAACACCTTCATGCAGTGTCGTCCTCAACACCTTCATGCAGGGTCGTCCTCAACACCTTCATGCAGTGTCGTCCTCAACACTTCCACACAGGGTCGTCCTCAACACCTTCATGCAGTGTCGTCCTCAACACCTTCATGCAGGGTCGTCCTCAACACTTCCACACAGGGTCGTCCTCAACACCTTCATGCAGTGTCGTCCTCAGCACCTTCATGCAGGGTCGTCCTCAACACTTCCACACAGGGTCGTCCTCAACACCTTCATGCAGTGTCGTGCCTCAACACCTTCATGCAGAGTCGTCCTCAGCACCTCCACACAGGGTCGTCCTCAACACCTCCATGCAGGGTCGTCCTCAACACTTCATGCAGTGTCGTCCTCAACACCTTCATACAGGGTCGTCCTCAACACTTCCACAAAGGGTCGTCCTCAACACCTTCATGCAGTGTCGTCCTCAACACCTTCATGCAGGGTCGTCCTCAACATTTCCACACAGGGTCGTCCTCAACACCTTCATGCAGTGTCGTCCTCAACACCTTCATGCAGGGTCGTCCTCAACACTTCCACACAGGGTCGTCCTCAACACCTTCATGCAGAGTCGTCCTCAGCACCTCCACACAGGGTCGTTCTCAACACCACACAGGGTCGTCCTCAACACCTTCATGCAGGGTCGTCCTCAACACCTTCATGCAGGGTCGTCTTCAACACCTTCATGCAGTGTCGTCCGCAACACCTTCATGCAGTGTCGTCCTCAACACTTCCACACAGGGTCGTCCTCAACACCTTCATGCAGGGTCGTCCTCAACACCTTCATGCAGTGTCGTCCTCAACACCTTCATACAGGGTCGTCCTCAACACTTCCACACAGGGTCGTCCTCAACACCTTCATGCAGTGTCGTCCTCAACACCTTCATGCAGGGTCGTCCTCAACACTTCCACACAGGGTCGTCCTCAACACCTTCATGCAGTAGGGTGTGTCATAGGAGGGAAGATCAGCTAAAACTAATGGCCCATCACTTTTTTGGTAGATTTTAGTGTATATAAACAGAAAATAATTTCAGTTTCAATATTTTGCAACCTTTTGCTAGGTAAATTTTAGCGTGAAATTTATCGAAAATCTAACGTACAGCTGCATTAGTGCATTACAATTAAATAGTGAACATTGCTTTCTGACTTCATTCTTTAACAACCCAACTAAGAATATTTTTTTCTGTTTCAAATTCTGATGCATTTATAAGTTGATAATATTTGCGATGGCTGCTTGTGTCAGGACGAGGAACCAAAAATCCAGCCATCTCAGTCACTATCTTGGGTCTGGGAGAGAGCTCCTGAAGTCGGAGTTGCCTTCATTGAGAGATGCTTTGAGATACGGTGTTTTAATCAGGCAAATCAGTGAAAAGAACCAAAGAACTTACACAAACAAAGACATTGCCAGTGATATGACCAAAGCTGTCTTGGCACAGTACACTCTGGCTAACGCTCAGTTCAAGCCTCCAGCCATAACAAGTCAGAAGAAGATTAGTGAGAGACTGCTAGTCAGTTGGGAAAAGGCAAGAGATATCTCTCTTGGGAGAGGAAAACTTGCAGTTAAGGACAGCTTTGCCAAGCAACTGGACCAGTTATTTGACATAATTACTTGCAAGTGCCCAATTGTTCTCTGTCCTGAGTTTGGATGCGATCGTGACTGTAAATCCGAGGCCCACATCTCCTGTATTTGCAAGCGTGAACTGAAGATTCCTGTGATCGAACTGGCATTTGTCAAAGCACAGAGAGAGAAGACTGGCAGTATAGGGGCTCTCATGATTTCTAGCCAAGATATTCCGGAGTCCAAGAGACAGGAGGCTGCCACAGAGAGACAGAAGAGGAGAAGAGTTGCCGAGGAAAAGAGACTTGAGAAGGCCCAGGGTGAGGTAAAAAAGGCCGATGATTGGAGTCAAGCTGATTCAGAGTTTAATGACTTCCCCATGGCTGATCCGAGTGCTGACCAGGAGAATGGTGACTTTGTCCCTAACCCAGAAAATAATGATCCCAAACCTTCCAGGCATAAGATTCGAAATAGGAAAGATATCCCGAGCATAGCTCTGGCCAGCATGCGACACCACACTGGTCTCAGAGAAACTGCAGAGATAGCAACAGCTGCCTGGATTGACGGTGGTTTGATAACACCTGATGATGTTCACCTGGTGATAGATCATAACAAAGTAAGGAGAGCTCAGGAGAAACTTGTCAGTAACCTAGAAGAGGAGTTTGATAAGGGGATAAGAGAAAATGGAATCAATTGTTTGTTCTTTGATGGGAGAAGGGATGACACTAAAGTGTTCATGAAAGTTGGAGATTCTGACAAGTTGTTCCCTGCCATGGTGAAGGAGGAACACTACTCCTGCTGCAGTGAACCAGGAGGGAAGTATTTGTGGCATTTCACTCCAGAGAAAGATGACATCAGGAAACCAGCTGAGATAGTGGCAGATAACATTGTGAACTGGCTCAGAGAGAGGAACGTAGACCAGACCCTGCAGGCCATTGGAGGGGACAGCACCAACACGAACACAGGGTGGCAAGGGGGGGTCGTACAGTGGATAGAGCGGAAGATTGGGAGGAAGCTGGTCTGGATTGTTTGTGACCTCCACACCAACGAGTTGCCACTCAGACATCTGATCCAGGAGCTGGATGGCAAGACTCTTTCAAACAACAGATGGTCTGGTCCTCTTGGCAAGATGCTGGACTCTGCCACTGAGTTAGAAATAAATCCGAGCTTTGAAAAAATCACAGTTGGCCCTCCACTCGTTGAGCTTGCACATACTGTCCTTGACGACCTGAGTTCTGACCAGTACTATGGTTACATGATTTGCAGTGCCATCAAAACTGGGGTCATGCCTGATAGACTTGCTTACCTGCAGATAGGTCCAGTCTCACATTCTAGGTGGCTCACAACGGCTCTCAGGTTCTGCAGAATTTGGGTCGCTCATCATAAACTGAAAGGGAACCAGCTTCACAACCTGAGACTTATTGTCCAATTCATCGTGAGTGTCTACTTGCCAAATTGGTTCAACACCAAGGTCAAGTCATCGTTCTCCGAAGGTCCGAGGCATGTTCTCTTCCAGCTTGAGCTCCTGAGGAGTCAGCCAAGGAAGGTTGTTCAGATTGTGGAGCAGACTGTGAGGAGATCTTCCTGGTATGCTCATCCCGAGGCAGTTCTGCAGACAATGCTCTGCAGTAAGGATGAGGAGGAGAGAAGAGTGGCAGTCAAAAAGATCTTGGATATGAGACTTATGAGAGGATCTGGGCATGACGAATCAGTTGGTGACGATTCCTTCAGGGTCAGGAAGACTCCTGAAGTCAATCTAGGTGCCAAGACCCTCACTGATCTCATAGATCTGGATAACATCCAGGCTGGCAGTGAGCCCCCTCTTACCTGCAGCCTCACCAATGTTCAAGTCAGAGCTTTCCTGGACAACCCCATGCATGTCCCTGCCTGGCCCTCGCACACCCAGAGTATAGAGCGTTGTGTACAGCAAGTGAGCGATGCCAGCAGTCACGTGTACAGCCAGGAGAGGAGGGAAGGCTACATCCGAGCTCAGGTGGTCAGCAGGGAGGTGATGAGTAGAAACAGAAGCAAGAAAGACATGTTCTCTATGGTGTGCAGCAACACCGGGTCGTAGTAGTAAAACCGGTTTTTGTATTTGATGATTTTGTTTTCTAAAGGAATAATAAATTTAATAAATGTGTCAAGATCATTCGTTTCACTATTCTGGATCATTTTCATCCTAATAAATTAACCTGATACATTTACTTTTCTTTAAATAAGCTATTTAGTGGTGTTGGTAAAAGGGTGGGAATACTGAATTTTCATAAGATTTCAAGTTAAAATTTACCTAGCAAAAAATAAAAACTTTTCAAATCTGAAGATATCACATGATTCTGCACATAGAACTACATTATTAATACCATGGGCCGATTTTTCAAACTCAAAAAAAAAAAAATTCGCCTCCGTATGACACACCCTATTCATGCAGTGTCGTCCTCAACACCTTCATGCAGAGTCGTCCTCAGCACCTCCACACAGGGTCGTCCTCAACACCTCCATGCAGGGTCGTCCTCAACACCTTCATGCAGTGTCGTCCTCAACACTTCCACACAGGGTCGTCCTCAACACCTTCATGCAGTGTCGTCCTCAACACCTTCATGCAGGGTCGTCCTCAACACTTCCACACAGGGTCGTCCTCAACACCTTCATGCAGTGTCGTCCTCAACACCTTCATGCAGGGTCGTCCTCAACACTTCCACACAGGGTCGTCCTCAACACCTTCATGCAGTGTCGTCCTCAACACCATGCAGAGTCGTCCTCAGCACCACACAGGGTCGTCCTCAACACCTCCATGCAGGGTCGTCCTCAACACCTCCATGCAGGGTCGTCCTCAACACCTCCATGCAGGGTCGTCCTCAACACCTTCATGCAGTGTCGTCCTCAACACCTTCATGCAGGGTCGTCCTCAACACCTCCTACCCAAACAGCACTTAACCGCCTTACCTCAAACACTTACCACTTAACCTCCTTACCTCAAACACTTACCACTTAACCTCCTTACCCCAAACACTTACCACTTAACCTCATTACTTTTAAACTTAAGGCACAGGTACAAGTATTCGCTCTTAACGCTGAATATCACATCTAAAGTATTACCTAATAAACCCTAATACGCTGTGTGGCCAAATTACTTTCCTCATTTTCTTTTCCAATTTCTCCACTTTGAAGGCGTTTCATGGTCTGAAAATCTAATTCACTCCCTAAACGACAACACGCTCTAATATCCGGCAGGTCGCGATGTTTTCACTTGGTCGAAATAAGGATCAATTTACCCCCTTGAAATAATTATGAACCTTGGAGACGAGATTTTAGCCCGATTATCGCCGAGTTAGGGCGTTTCTGGACGATTATGGCCAAGTTAGGGAGATTTTCGTCTGATTATAGCCAAGTTGGGGGAGATTTTGGCCTGATTATAGCCAAGTTAGGGAATTTTGGCGCGATTATAGCCAAGTTAAAGAGATTCTGGCCTGATTACCACCAAAGTAGGGAGTTTCTGGCCCGATTATCACCAAATTAAGGAGTCCCCCATGTAGATCTTCTTAAAGGGTAAAAATGACCACTCCATAAAATTCTCCCTCGCCCCTCCCCCGTTCCTCCACACCGACCCAACCTTGCCAGACCATCTCCGGGCGCAGCGATTGGCGGGTTCTTCCAAGGCAAAAATACCCAGGAGCTGATTATAGGTAAGTCGCTGTCGTAATTAGTGTGGCTCACCTGTCTCGATGTGGGTTCTCTTCGTGGGCTTCTCCTTAATGACAGAGGGATTTATGAGATAAGTGTGTGTGTGTGTAGAGTCGTTAGTGTGTTAATTATGAATCTCTTGTGGCAAATATTAGTGAAGTATCGTTGTAATATATTTTATACAATCGTACATGTATAACTTGTACTGTATGATAACTCTCTAAGTACGTTAGTCTTGAGTGTTGGCGTACGAAAAAAACCAAAAACAATCTTGGATCAGGTTCACATACAAGGTATTAATTCTGTGTAACACGTATATAATGGTATCAGTGAGGTGGTGTAAAGGGAGACCTGCTGTTTACTTTTTTTTTTGTGTGTGTATACAGATGTTTTCATAATGGTCTTACCGCCTCAAATGTCTTAGTTGGGATGGGAATTTATTTTCTCGTAATCCGTAAATACTTGTTTATTCCTTGTAAATGATGTTCTTCCTCCTCTCCTTCATAACCTGACACACCCACCGCTCCCTCCCGGCCTTCTCCTCCCCCCCGCCCCTCCCTTCTCCCCTCTGTCTCTCTTTCTCCCCTGCCTTCAACCATCCTTCCTTCCCTGTCCCTCGCTGTCCCCCCTCCGTCTCTTCCTGTTCCTCCTCCGTTCCTCCCTTCCTTTTCCGTCCCTCCTTTTCCCCTGCCTCCCTCTTCCTTCCCTCCGTCCCCCCTGCCTCCCTCCTCCATCTCCCCCCCCCCTTACCTCACAGCTCAGCATCCATCATCACCTGAAGCCCCAGATCCAAGTGCGACTGAATTATTAATGTGAGGCGTCTAACTACATCTGCTTAATTGATCATCTTCAGCCAGGCATTATCAGGTCTGGGGCGTCGACGGCAGCTGGAGAAACGGGGGAATAACAACCTCACCAGGCTGATTTAAGTAACATCAACACCAGCGAGGACAATAAGAACACCAGCAGTAGTAGTGGTTGGTCGTGGTGGTGGTTGTTCGTAGGAGTGTGTTGTTGATAGCAGTGGTCGCCCGTAGCAGTGGTCGCCCGCAGCAGTGGTCGGTGCTGTGGCTAGGTACAGTGCCTTGCAGGTCTGTCATCTATGTTATTCTTCTGGTTCCTCGAACTCGGGGAGAAATATGTACCAATGGATCAGCTGAAGATTAGACCCCAGCTTATTTTACCCGAGGATGAAGACCTAATGTTACCTGGGGGTTAGGTAAAGTAACATCAGCTGGTAGACAGTAGCTGGTAGACAGTAGCAGGTAGACGATAACTGGTAGGTGGTAGACAGTAGCTGGTAGACGATAACTGGTAGGTGGTAGACGATAGCTGGTAGACGATAACTGGTAGGTGGTAGACGATAGCTGGTAGACGATAACTGGTAGGTGGTAGACAGTAGCTGGTAGACGATAACTGGTAGGTGGTAGACGATAGCTAGTAGACGATAACTGTTAGGTGGTAGACGATTGCTGGTCGACGATAAGTGGTTGGTGGTAGACAATAGCTGGTCGACGATAGCTGGTAGACGGTATAGAACACATCTCTCACACCGTGTGGTAGGGGGCCGGGGGGGGGGGGGATATAATGGTATACTGATAAGGTACAAGACGATCTGAAGGTCACTAAAGAATTCTCATAGTGAAAGAAATACGGTGGGAGAGGAGGTGAAGGGAGGGGGGGAGAGGTGAGGGTAGGGGAGGAGAGGTGTGAGGGTAGGAGGGGGAGAGAAGAGGGGAAGAGAGTGGGGAAGGGAGGCAAAAAAAACGGAGTGTGTTAGATTAGGTTAGGTAAAGGTTAGGTTAGGTTAGGGTAGGTTAGATTAGGTTAGATTGGGTTAGGTAGGATAAATTATGTTAGGTTAGGTTGGGTTAGGGTCTGTCCTCCAGCCGGCAGAGATCACTGATACTAATACTCGAGGATGTAGGAGCAACACCTTGGAGGCTTAGGAGACCAACCTGAGAAAATTAATTATATTAGAGTAAGGATCAGACCACAGGTAGCTACTGAAGGGGATCAGTGGGGTAATGGTGCCATTTACTGAAGGAGATGATGACAGTAATTACCAGCAGCGGGCGTGAGACATTGTTGCTGCTATAATCATCTTTACTGTGTTCAATGTAATTATGCATTCACCTAACCTAACCTAAAGTAACATAAATTATCCTACCTAACCTAACCTAACCTAACCGAACCTAACCTAACCTAACCTAACCTAACCTAACCTAACCTAATGTTTTAATAACTCTTACACGTACAAGGTTATATAGGTGATAAGTTCAAAGTATTAGTTTGAGTTTATAAGAATAGCTAACGGTATTACTTGAGAGAGAGAGAAAGAGAGAGAGAGAGAGAGAGAGAGAGAGAGAGAGAGAGAGAGAGAGATCCCCCTGTGAGAATCGGCTTGTGGTAATTTTCTCGGTGTCTCTAATCCTCTTACGAGTTTATCTTCAGCGGGACCCCGTCGAGGCTCCTCCTGGCCAGATGTGAGAGGGATTGGGTAGTAAGGGCCCTCACCATAGGGGCCCACGAGCTTACTATCAGGGGAGTGAAGTAAGGGCTCTCACATACAGTAAGGGCCCCACAAGCTAACTAGCTATCAGGGGAGTTAAAAATATTCCTCTATTTTAAGGGCCCAGATTGTTTATTTTTTTTGGGAGGGGGGGTCAAGGTGGGGAAACAGGCCCTCATTAAGGTAAGGTTCCTAGTTTAAGTCCCCCAGGTCACTCTCAGCTAGTTAAGGGCCCCCGGGTCACTCTTTGAAAGTTAAGGGCCCCCGGGTCACTCAGCCAGTTGATATCCCCCCAGTTCACTCAGCTAGTTAAGGGCCCCAGGTCACTCGGCAAGTTAAAGGCCCCTGGGTCACTCTCAGCTAGTTAAGGGCTCCCAGGTCAATTTCAACCAGTTAAGGGCCCCAGATCACTCAGCCAGTTACGGGCCCCCAGGTCACCCTCAGCAAGTTAAGGGCCCCCATGTCACTCTCAGCTAGTTAAGGGCCCCCAGGTCACTCTCAGCTAGTTAAGGGCCCCCAGGTCACTCTCAGCTAGTTAAGGTCCCCCCCAGGTCAATCTCAGGCAGTTAAGGGTCCCCAGGTCACTCAGCTAGTTAAGGGCTCCCGGGTCACTTTCAGCTTGTTAAGGGCCTCCGGGTCACTCAGCCAGTTAAGGGCCCCCGGGTCACTCAGCTAGTTAAGGGCCCCCAGGTCACTCAGCAAGTTAAGGACCCCCATGTCACTCTCAGCTAGTTAAGGGGCCCCAGGTCACTCTCAGCTAGTTAAGGGCCCCCAGGTCACTCTCAGCTAGTTAAGGTCCCCCCAGGTCAATCTCAGGCAGTTAAGGGTCCCCAGGTCACTCAGCTAGTTAAGGGCTCCCGGGTCACTCTCAGCTTGTTAAGGGCCTCCGGGTCACTCAGCCAGTTAAGGGCCCCCGGGTCACTCTCAGCTAGTTAAGGGCCCCCAGGTCACTCTCAGCCAGTTAAGGGCCCTAGGTCACTCAGCTAGTTAAGGGCCCCCAGGTCACTCAGTTAGTTAAGGGACCCCAGGTCACTCAGCTAGTTAAGGGCCCCCAGGTCACTCAGCCAGTTAAGGGCTCCCGGGTTACTCTCAGCTAGTTAAGGGCCCCAGGTCACTCTCAGCTAGTTAAGGGCCCCAGGTCACTCTCAGCCAGTTAAGGGCCCCAGGTCACTCTCTTGGAGTGCATGGTCGCATGATGCCTCTCAGGGAAGAAAAGGAATGGGTCAGGAAGTAGGTGACATCAGTTCAGGTCCCCAGGTCAGGTCCCCCAGGTCATTTCCTCTAGGTCATTTCCCCCATCCCTCCCGAGTCAGTTCCCCCATCCCCAGGTCAGTTTCCCCATCCCCCAGGTCAGGTCCCACAGGTCAGTTCCCCATCCCCCAGGTCATTTCCCCTAGGTCACTTTCCCCATCCCCCCAGGTCATTTCCCCCATCCCCCAGATCATTTCCCCTAGGTCATTTCCCCCATCCCCTAGGTCATTTCCCCCAGGTCATTTCCCCCATCCCCCGGGTCATTTCCCCCATCCCCCAGATCATTTCCCCAAGGTCATTTCCCCTAGGTCATTTCCCCTATCCCCCAGGTCATTTCCCCCATCCCCCAGATCATTTCCCCAAGGTCATTTCCCCTAGGTCATTTCCCCTATCCCCCAGGTCATTTCCCCCATCCCCCAGATCATTTCCCCAAGGTCATTTCCCCTAGGTCATTTCCCCCATCCCCCAGATCATTTCCCCTAGGTCATTTCCCCCATCCCCCAGATCATTTCCCCTAGGTCATTTCCCCTATCCCCCCAGGTCATTTCTCCCATCCCCCAGATCATTTCCCCTAGGTCATTTCCCCCATCCCCCAGATCATTTCCCCTAGGTCATTTCCCCCATCACCCCAAGTCAGTTCCCCCATACCCCCCAGGTCAGTTCCCCCATACCCCAGATCATTTCCCCTAGGTCATTTCCCGCATCCCCCAGGTCAGTCCCTCCCAGATCAGGTTCCTCGGTATCAGTCTCTCAACCAAAACAATTACAGCGAGAGTTAAAAGTTAAGAGGTGTGATGGTGGAGGAGGAGGAGGAGGTGTGTATTGTAAAAGAGAGAGAGAGAGAGAGAGAGAGAGAGAGAGAGAGAGATTATGCTTATTACGGATGACTTAACCCGCTAGAATAACGTTAAAGGTTAAGTATAGCCCAGAAAGAAAACTCTATTGCAGTGACCCCTTGTGACCTCTCCCCTCCACCACCCCCACACGACCCCGAGCTCTGAGGTTAAAGTGGAGTTAGCGTTCACGAGTCCTGGAAAAACAAGAATGGTTTGGTTTGGTTAGGTTGGGTTTGGTTTGGTTAGGTTTGGTTAGGTTTGGTTAGGTTAGGTTTTTTTGGTTAGGTTAGGTTAGGTTAGGTTAGGTTTAGTTAGGTTTGGTTTGGTTAGGTTAGGTTAGGTTAGGTTTGGTTAGGTTAGGTTTAGTTAGGTTTGGTTTGGTTAGGTTAGGTTAGGTTTGGTTTGGTTAGGTTAGGTTTGGTTAGGTTAGGTTTAGTTAGGTTTGGTTTGGTTAGGTTAGGTTAGGTTAGGTTTGGTTTGGTTAGGTTAGGTTAGGTTTGGTTAGGTTTGGTTTGGTTTGGTTTGGTTAGGTTTGGTTTGGTTAGGTTAGGTTAGGTTAGGCTAGGTTAGGTTTGGTTTGGTTTGGTTAGGTTTGGTTTGGTTAGGTTAGGTTTTTTTGGTTAGGTTAGGTTAGGTTAGGTTAGGTTAGGCTAGGTTAGGTTTGGTTTGGTTAGGTTTGTTTTGGTTTGGTTTGGTTTGGTTTGGTTAGGTTTATGTGAGGGAAATGTGCTGTTGGTTTATGAATGTTTATAAATAGAATGATAGAAATAGATGTAGAAAAACATGTTTGTTATTGTATGATCAGATTAAGTTAATTATGATGTTTAATACAAAAAATATATAGGACTGTTCAGAGCTCAAAGTGTCAATAAGTCCGGGGCCCAATAGAACATAGGGCCCAGTGTAGTAATACATTGTTGTTGAGAGGTCGCTGGTTCTTGCTGGGGGTCACCCATGGTCCACCCAGCTGTGAAGGGGTACCTGCCTTTACAATATACCGGAGGTGAGGAGGAGAGTTGAGTGTTATGTCGGACTCAGTGGATGGACAGTGTGGGGGGGGGGGGGAGGGTCTGTTTGTGTGTGTGGGTGGGTCTGTGTGTGTGTGTGGGGGGGTCTGTTTGTGTGGGGGGGGGGTCTGTGTGTGTGGGGGGGTCTGTGTGTGTGGGGGGTCTGTGTGTGTGGGGGGTCTGTGTGTGTGTGGGGGGTCTGTGTGTGTGTGGGGGGGTGTGTGTGTGTGGGGGGGGTCTGTGTGTGTGTGTGGGGGGGGTCTGTGTGTGTGGGGGGGTCTGTGTGTGTGTGTGGGGGTCTGTGTGTGTGGGGGGGTCGTGTGTGTGTGTGTGGGAGGTCTGTGTGTGTGGGGGGGGGTATGTGTGTGTGTGGGGGGGTCTGTGGGGTGTGTGGGGGGGGTCGTGGGTGGGTGGGGGGGTCTGTGTGTGTGTGTGGGGGGGGTCTGTGTGTGTGTGGGGGGGGTCTGTGTGTGTGGGGGGGTCTGTGTGTGTGGGGGGGGTCTGTGTGTGTGGGGGGGGTCTGTGTGTGTGGGGGGCTCTGTGTGTGTGTGTTGGGGGGTCTGTGTGTGTGGGGGGTCTGTGTGTGTGGGGGGGGGTCTGTGTGTGTGGGGGGGGTTCTGTGTGTGTGGGTGGTCTGTGTGTGGGGGGGTTCTGTGTGTGTGTGTGTGTGTGTGTGTATGGGGGGTCTGTGTGTGTGTGTGTGTGTGTGTGTATGGGGGGTGGGTCTGTGTGTGTGTGTGTGTGTGTGTATGAGGGGTCTGTGTGTGTGGGGGGGGGGTTTGTGTGTGTGGGGGGTCTATGTGTGTGTTTGTGGGGGTCTCTGTGTGTGTGGGGGGGTCTGTGTGTGTGAGGGGGGTCTGTGTGTGTGGGGGGGTCTGTGTGTGTGGGGGGGTCTGTGTGTGTGGGGGGGGGTCTGTGTGTGTGGGGGGGATCTTTGTGTGTGTGTGTGGGGGGGGGTCTGTGTGTGTGTGTGTGTGTGTGTGTGTGTGTGTGTGTGTGTATGGGGGTCTGTGTGTATGTGTGTGTGTGTGTGGCTATGGACGTGTGTGGGGAGGGTCTGTGTAATAATAATAATAATAATAATTAACGGTTTATTGAAGGAGCTTGGCAGCCAGAAGGCTGAAAATATACAGTTACATATTTGGGGAGTGGGTTACGAATTACAAATAATATACAAGTAACATAAGTGACACAAATAAGACATATAATAACTTAGATGGGGAAAAGCTCAAACTACAGTTCATTTCAACATAGTGACAGTGTTACAGTATTACAAGTTGTTGATAATTTTTACAATGGTTGGGACTGGGCTGTTCTTATAGCGATCAGTTCGTGCACGTATGGGCTGGATGCGGTTGTGGTGTCGAACAGCAATTCTCGGACAAGGGATCTCAGGTGGTAGTAGGAGCCGGTGTCGGGGATGGTGTAGAAGCTTCTTACCAAATTTGCAGATGAGGTCGTGGTGATGGTCAGTGAGAGTCGAAAGGGTCAGTGTGTTGAGCGCTTCTTGATATCTGGAGTAGGAGGGGGAGAGAATAATCTTGCATGCCCTCTTTTGTACTTTTTCTAGGTGTTTACGTTGTGTGGCATTTAGGGAGGAAGACCAGGTGGGGGAGGCATAGGTGAGCTTGGGAAGTATGAATGTTGTGTAAACACTGAGGAGCTCGTGTGCAGGAACTCCGAGGGACTTGAGTCGGCGGAGGAGGTGGAGACGGAAACTGGAGGATTTGACAACTTCATTGACGTGTGGTTTCCAATTTAGTTTGTTGTCTATGGTGACGCCGAGGAGCTTCGTGGAATCTACAACCTGGAGTGTGTTCGGACCTAGAGTAATGGAAGGAGGTGGGACAATGTCGGAGGAGAGGTTGATGTGCATAACCATGGTCTTGGTATGGTTGATGGTGACATGGTTGTTGGTGGCCCAGTTTTGGAGACTGTTCAATAAATCCTGAAGGGCGGTATAGTTGGGAGCAGAATTGTTGACGCTGATCCCAATGGTGGAGTCGTCGACATATTTCCAGCGAGCAGGGGTTTCTCTTAGGGCATCATTGATGAGCATAAGGAAGCAGAGTGGTCCCATCTTGGTGCCTTGGGGGACGCCACAGGTGAGTGACTGAAAGGTGGAGACAGCCCCTCGGAAGCGTACAGCTTGGCGTCGGTCACTGAGGAAGTCTGTAAGCCATGGTATGAGGCTTCTTCGAAGCCCGAGGTCAATAGCTTTGTTGATGATTATATTGTGGTCGACTAGGTCGAACGCTTTAGTGAAATCAATGAAGGCGACAGCTACAGACGTTTTTCGTTTCTCGAGATGGCGGTATATGTAATCGAGAAAGCTGACAAGACAGTGAGTGGTGGAGGAAGTTTTCATGTTGCCAAATTGCTGAGGGTCTACGACTCCTGCAATATCAGCATAAGCCCAGTCGAACACAAAACTTTCACAGATTAGGCTGGGTATTGGGGTGATTGCAATAGGTCGTAGCTGATTTAAGGATTGTGGGCTGGTTGACTTGGGCACTGGTGATACATAAGAGGTCTTCCAGTCAGCTGGGCATCTGGCTTGACTGAGAGAAGCATTGATGATGGAGCAGAGGGGTTTAGCAAGCTCCGGGGAGAACTCCTTGAAGAGTTTCATTGGTAAGTCAATGGGGGTGGTAGAGCGTTTTAATTTTAGTTTGTCCAGGCGTTTTGCTACTTCAAATTCTTCTACTAAGTCAGTGGGAAGGGGGGCTGGTAGGTAAGCAGGGAGAGTTGTTGTGTCAAGCCGTGGGAGCGTCTGGCATATAGTAGCGAAATGGTTATTTGTTTGCTCAGCTGCGTCAACACTAGTGAGATGGCTAAGGAAGGGGAGGGGGTGTGTCTTATTGTTTAGTCCACAGAGTTCTTTAAGCTTACCATACCATTGACTGATGTTGGTCTGCTTCAGGTGTTGTAATTTGGTTGGGTAGTGGGACTTCTTTGCAGTGCGTATTTCACGGATGACTCGGTTGCGAAGTGACCTGTAGCGGATGTGGTCATTGTGTGTGTGTGTGTGTGTGTGTGTGCCTATGGACGTGTGTGGGGAGGGTCTGTGTGTGTGGCTATGGACGTGTGTGGGGAGGGTCTGTGTGTGTGTGTGTGTGTGTGTGTGTGTGTGTGTGTGTGTGTGCCTATGGACGTGTGTGGGGAGGGTCTGTGTGTGTGTCTATGGACGTGTGTGGGGAGGGTGTGTGTGTGTGTGTGTGGCTATGGACGTGTGTGTCTGTGTGTGTGTGTGTGTGTGTGTGTGTGTGTGTGTGTGTGTGTTTTTGTTTGTTTGTGGCTATGGACATGTGTGGGGTGTGTGTGTGTGTGTGTGTGTGTGTGTGTGTGTGGTGTGGGTCTGTGTGTGTGTGTGTGGGGGTGTGTGTGTGTGTGTGTGTGTGTGTGTGTGTGTGGCTATGGACGTGTATGGGGGAGGGTGTGTGTGTGTGTGTGGCGTGTGTGTGTGGGGGGTGTGGGGCTATGGACGTGTGTGGGGGAGGGCGTTTGTGTGTGTGTGGGGGTGTGTGTGTGTGTGTGTGTGTGTGTGTGTGTGTGGGTGTGTGTGTGTGTGGGGCTATGGACGTGTGTGTGTGTGTGGGGCTATGGACGTGTATGGGGGAGTGTGTGTGTGTGTGTGTGTGTGTGTGTGTGTGTGTGTGTGTGTGTGTGTGGCTACGGACGTGTATGGGGGAGGGTGTGTGTGTGTGTGTGTGTGTGTGTGTGTGTGTGTGTGTGTGGCTACGGACGTGTATGGGGGAGGGTGTGTGTGTGTGTGTGGGGGGGGGGTGTGGCTACGGATGTGTATGGGTGTGTGTGTGTGTGTGTGTGTGTGTGTGTGTGGGGCTATGGACGTGTATGGGGGAGGGTGTGTGTGTGTGTGTGTGTGTGTGTGTGTGTGTGTGTGTGGCTATGGACGTGTATGGGGTGTGTGTGTGTGTGTGTGTGTGTGTGTGTGTGTGTGTGTGTGGTGGACGTGTATGGGTGTGTGTGTGTGTGTGTGTGTGTGTGTGTGTGTGTGTGTGTGTGTGTGTGTGTGTGTGTGTGTGTGTGTGGCTATGGACGTGTATGGGGGAGGGTGTGTGTGTGGGTGTGTGGCTACGGACGTGTATGGGGGAGGGTGTGTGTGTGTGTGCGTGGCTATGGACGTGTATGGGGGAGGGTGTGTGTGTGTGGGGGGGCTATGGACGTGTGTGGGGGAGGTGTGTGTGTGTGTGTGTGGCTACGGACGTGTATGGGGGAGGGTGTGTGTGTGGGGGGGCTATGGACGTGTGTGGGGGAGGGTGTGTGTGTGTGTGTGGGGGGGGCTATGGACGTGTATGGGGGAGGGTGTGTGTGTGGGGGGGGGGCTATGGACGTGTATGGGGGAGGGTGTGTGGGGGGCTATGGACGTGTATGGGCGAGGGTGTGTGTTTGTGTGTGTGGGGCTATGGACGTGTATGGGGGAGGGTGTGTGTGTGTGGGGCTATGGACGTGTATGGGGGAGGGTGTGTGTTTGTGTGTGTGGGGCTATGGACGTGTATGGGCGTGGGTGTGTGTGTGGGGCTATGGACGTGTATGGGCGAGGGTGTGTGTTTGTGTGTGTGGGGCTATGGACGTGTATGGGCGAGGGTGTGTGTGTGTGTGTGGGGCTATGGACGTGTATGGGGGAGGGGTGTGTGTTTGTGTGTGTGTGGCTATGGACGTGTATGGGGGAGGGTGTGTGTGTGTGTGTGTGGGGCTATGGACGTGTATGGGGGAGGGTGTGTGTGTGTGTGTGTGTGTGGCTATGGACGTGTATGGGGGAGGGTGTGTGTGTGTGTGTGTGGGGCTATGGACGTGTATGGGGGAGGGTGTGTGTGTGTGTGGGGCTATGGACGTGTATGGGCGAGGGTGTGTGTTTGTGTGTGTGGGGCTATGGACGTGTATGGGCGAGGGTGTGTGTGTGTGTGTGTGGGGCTATGGACGTGTATGGGCGAGGGTGTGTGTTTGTGTGTGTGGGGCTATGGACGTGTATGGGCGAGGGTGTGTGTGTGTGTGTGTGGGGCTATGGACGTGTGTGTGGGGGGGCTATGGACGTGTATGGGGGAGGGTGTGTGGGGGGCTATGGACGTGTATGGGGTGGGTGTGTGTGGGGCTATGGACGTGTATGGGCGAGGGTGTGTGTTTGTGTGTGTGGGGCTATGGACGTGTGTAGGGGAGGGATGTGTGTGTGTGTGTGTGTGTGTGGCTATGGACGTGTATGGGGGAGGGATGTGTGTGTGGGGGGCTATGGACGTGGGTGTGTGTGTGTGGGGCTATGGACGTGGGTGTGTGTGTGTGTGTATGTGTGGCTATGGACGTGTATGGGGGAGGGTGTGTGTGTGTGTGTGGGGCTATGGTCGTGTGTGTGTGTGGGGGGCTATGGTCGTGTGTGTGTGTGTGGGGCTATGGACGTGTATGGGGGAGGGTGTGTGTGTGTGGGGCTATGGACGTGGGTGTGTGTGTGTGGGGCTATGGACGTGGGTGTGTGTGTGTGTGTGGGGGAGGGTGTGTGTGTGTGTGTGTGGGGGAGGGTGTGTGTGTGTGTGTGTGTGGGGGAGGGTGTGTGTGTGTGTGTGGGGGAGGGTGTGTGTGTGGGTGTGTGTGGGGGAGGGTGTGTGTGTGGTGCTATGGACGTGTGTGGGGGAGGGTGTGTGTGTGTGTGTGGGGGAGGGTGTGTGTGTGGGGCTATGGACGTGTGTGGGGGAGGGTGTGTGTGTGTGTGTGGGGGGAGGGTGTGTGTGTGTGTGGAGGGAGGGTGTGTGTGTGTGTGTATGTGTGGCTATGGACGTGTGTGGGGGAGGGTGTGTGTGTGGGGGAGGGTGTGTGTGTGGGGGGGGAGGGTGTGTGTGTGTGCTATGGACGTGTGTGGGGGAGGGTGTGTGTGTGTGTGTGTGGGGGAGGGTGTGTGTGTGTGGGGGGGAGGGTGTGTGTGTGTGTGTGTGGGGGAGGGTGTGTGTGGGGGAGGGTGTGTGGGTGTGTGTGGGGGAGGGTGTGTGTGTGTGTGTGGGGGAGGGTGTGTGTGTGGGGCTATGGACGTGTGTGGGGGAGGGTGTGTGTGTGTGGGGGGGGAGGGTGTGTATGTGGGGCTATGGACGTGTGTGGGGGAGGGTGTGTGGGTGGCTCATGAGAGCCTCTTGTTATCATTGTGTGTTTGTTTCTCCTCTTTTGTCTTTATCATCTGGTTCATATTCAACTTCTCTAATAGTAAACATCTATTGAGCACCTCCCTTCCTTCCTTCTGCCTTCCTTCCATTCTTCCATTCCTCTTCTTTCTCTCCTCACTGACTCACTTCCTCTCTCTCTCTCTATCTCCTCCTTCCAACACTCATTCACTCCTTCCACTCCGTTTCACCCTCGACTCCTTCCCTCCACTCCCTTCCTCCTTCACCCACTCCCTCCCTCCTTCACCCGCTCCCCTTCTTCCACTCCATCCCCTACCTTCCCTCCACTCCCTCCTTCCCTCTCCCTCCCCCCTCAACACTCCACTTCGTAAACGAATTTCCGACCGAAAAAATTCCCTGTAAAGAATCCTGCTTAACCTCCTCTCCTCCCCATCCACTCCTCTCCCCCTCCCTCTCATCTACCCTATATCCTCCCTGGGATTATTTATCGCCGTAACCCTCCGTCTAAAATGGATTTCTGGGTAGCGTTTCCTCTCCTTCTTGCACCTCCTCATCTCTTTATTTATCTCTCATTTTCTTTTTCTTACTCTTGTTTGTCTTCTTTCCTCTCCCCTCTCTCTCTCTCTTTCGTCTCTCTTTTTCTGTCTGTCTATCTGTCTGTCTGTCTGTCTGTCTGTCTGTCTGTCTATCTATTCTTCATTCCATTTCCACTTTTTTCTTCACATCATTATATCTCTGCAGTTTCCTCCATCCCATCCTCTCTCTGCCACGATGACGTCACGCATGGAAATAAACCAACACGAGACGCAGTGCATCTGTGGGAACTCTTAATAGGGAGGAGGTAGAAACACACACACACACACACTCACTACTATTTCTACTACTTTTTTTTTTTAACGTGGCCTCCAGCCTCCCCCAATAGCCACACCTTCGCCGCCATTTTATTACCTTAATATTAAATATCCTAATACATAAGTAGCTATCCTATCTACTACTACTACTACTACTACTACTACTACTACTACTACTACTACTACTACTACTACTACTACTATGCTATCACTCGGAATCGAGTATGACGATCATCCGGCAGCCAGAAGGCTGAAAATATACAGTTACATATTTGGGTAATGGGTTACGAATTACAAATAATATACAAGTAACATAAGTGACACAAATAAGACATATAATAACTAGACGGGGAAAAGCTCAAACTACAGTTCATTTAACATAGTGACAGTGTAAGGAGTAGTGTTTACTGGGAGTGTATACACTGATTTATTACAAGTTATTGATAATTTTTACAATGGTTGGGACTGGGCTGTTCTTATAGCGATCAGTTCGTGCACGTATGGGCTGGATGCGGTTGTGGTGTCGAACAGCAATTCTCGGACAAGGGATCTCAGGTGGTAGTAGGAGCCGGTGTCGGGGATGGTGTAGAAGCTTCTTACCAAATTTGCAGATGAGGTCGTGGTGATGGTCAGTGAGAGTCGAAAGGGTCAGTGTGTTGAGCGCTTCTTGATATGTGGAGTAGGAAGGGGAGAGAATAATCTTGCATGCCCTCTTTTGCACTTTTTCTAGGTGTTTACGTTGTGTGGCATTTAGGGAGGAAGACCAGGTGGGGGAGGCATATGTGAGCTTGGGAAGTATGAATGTTGTGTATACACTGAGGAGCTCGTGTGCAGCAACTCCGAGGGACTTGAGTCGGCGGAGGAGGTGGAGACGGAAACTGGAGGATTTGACAGCTTCACTGACGTGTGGTTTCCAATTTAGTTTGTTGTCTATGGTGACGCCGAGGAGCTTCGTGGAATCTACAACCTGGAGTGTGTTCGGACCTAGAGTAATGGAAGGAGGTGGGACAATGTCGGAGGAGAGGTCGATGTGCATAACCATGGTCTTGGTATGGTTGATGGTGACATGGTTGTTGGTGGCCCAGTTTTGGAGACTGTTCAATAAATCCTGAAGGGCGGTATAGTTGGGAGCAGAATTGTTGACGCTGATCCCAATGGTGGAGTCGTCGACATATTTCCAGCGAGCAGGGGTTTCTCTTAGGGCATCATTGATGAGCATAAGGAAGCAGAGTGGTCCCATCTTGGTGCCTTGGGGGACGCCACAGGTGAGTGATTGAAAGGTGGAGACAGCCCCTCGGAAGCGTACAGCTTGGCGTCGGTCACTGAGGAAGTCTGTAAGCCATGGTATAAGACTTCTCCGAAGCCCGAGGTCAATAGCTTTGTTGATGATTATATTGTGGTCGACTAGATCGAACGCTTTAGTGAAATCAATGAAGGCGACAGCTACATTGGGGCCTCGATGCTCCTACAGTTGGTGTCAGCAAGAATACTGGCATTTGTTCTCTTGTCTACCCAGGGAACTCGGAGGATGGATCGTAAACTACGCTGGTGAAAGTTTTCAAGTGCCTTGAGATGCCTCCTGTATTTAACCCATGTCTCACTGCCATATAGCAGGGTAGGGAGGACCACTGCTCGATATATGTGTAACTTTGTAGATAATTTCAGCTCCCTACAGTTGAAGACACGGGTACGGAGTCTGCCAAAGGCTTGAGATGCACATCTGATCCAATGCTGAATCTCTTCATCGATGTCCGCGGTGGTGGACAGGTGGGAACCGAGATACTGAAAGTGGATAACATTAGAGAGGGTAGTACCATTAAGTTGGATGGATGGTGGAGGTGTGGCTGAACTAGGGGCGGGTTGAAAGAGAATCTGAGTCTTAAGCACATTCACTTCAAGGCTGAAGTGTGCATACGCATCTGCATAGGTGTTAGGGATCTGCTTTAGGTCGGGTTCAGTGTGAGCGACAAGGGTGAGGTCGTCTGCATACTGAAGTTCAGTAATGGAAGCTGCCGACACCTTTTTTCCTGCCTGGAGTCGTCTTATTTTGAAAAGATCCTTCATCCAGTACTCTATGTCCACCCCGCTGGATAAATTGGCTCTAGCACGAGTAAGGAAGGCAGCTAAGAAAATGGAAAAGAGAGTTGGTGCCAGTACACATCCTTGTTTTACCCCCGTTTGAATGGGGAAGAACTCAGACTGGGTGCCATTGTGCAGGACACTGCCGTTCATGCCGTCGTGGAGTTGCCTCACAATGGCAATTAATTTTGGTGAACAGCCAAACCGGCTGAGGGACCGCCAGAGGGCTTCCCTGTTGACCGAGTCGAAGGCCTTGGTTAGGTCGATAAATGCCATGTACAGGTCACGACTCTGTTCTCTGTGCTTTTCCTGTATCTGGTGAGCAGCAAAGATCATTTCAATGGTACCACGTGATGGTCTAAAGCCACATTGAGATTCTGGGAGGAAGTTTTTCGCCTCAGGTAGTAGTCTGTTTAGGAGGACTCGGGGGATATTCTTGCCAGCTACAGACAGCAGCGAGATCCTGCAGTAGTTGCTACAGTCTGACTGGTCTCCCTTGTTTTTATAAATATTGACAATGGAGGGGGATTTCCTCCTTTTCCCATATATTCTCTAGGAGAGAGTGGAGACCGCTAGTAAGGAGAGGTCCTCCTGCTTTATATACCTCGGTTGGAATTCCATCAGGTCCTGAGGCTTTGTTATTTTTCATCCGTTTGATGGCAGTAGTTACCTCATCCAGGGATGGAGGATAGTTGAGATGGGTCAGCTCTGGATGCTGAGGGACCTGCTGGGTAGTCAGGATATCCACATCGGTGATTCATTTGAGCAGCGAATGGTAGTGCTCTTTCCAGCGCTGATGGATGCCTTCTTCGTCTTTAATTAGGGAGCTACCATCAGATGAGAGGAGGGGGCTTAGCCATGAGTGATTAGCCCATAAAATGTTTTAATGGTGTTGAGAAATTCGCTCATCTTGTGTTGATCTGCAAGTTTTACATTTCACATGCTTTATTTTTAAACCAATCGTTCTTTAGTTTGTGAAGTTCGCGCTGGGCCGCCGTTTTCTTTCTGCGGAAGGTATCAGCTTTGGTCCTAGACTGAGGGTTGTTCTGCCAGTCAATTAAGGCAGCACGTTTATCATCGACGAGTACATTGATTTCCGGGTAATTCTCATCAAACCAGTCCTGGTGTATTCTTTCCACCTGGCCGAGGGTCTCTCTGCCGGTTTTTGTCATGACAGTTTCGAGAATACTCCATTCGGCACTGGGATTTGGGTTGTTTGTTGTTGGGTTGTTTATCATCTCATGTTCGAGCTGCTCTCCGAAATCATGTGCTACCGCTGGATCTTCCAGACCCTTAGTGTTAAAACCTCTTCTAGAGGGTTGCTGCCTTCACAGTTTTGGGGCGACATGAAGTGAGAGCTTGGCCCTGACGAGCCTATGATCTGTATCACAGTGGTCTGAGCCACGCATTGCTCAATGAAATGCCAGTGTTTGGATCGTGGGTGTTGCCATGAACCCTTGAACTTGTCGGCCATCCTAAACAAGGCATTGGTGATAGAGAAGTTGTGTGCAGCACACTTGCTGAGGAGTAGGCCGTTGGGATCGCACTTGCCTAGTCCATTTGTCCCTATGACTCCCTGCCAAATGTCAGCATCTCTACCTACTCTGGCATTGAAGTCATCAGGGAGCACAACCTTATCTTCTCTGGGAATAGAGGTTAGCACTCTGTCAAAGTCGGCATTCTATGTTTGTCTTTGATACCCCCAAAATGTTCTACACTATTGAGGGTATACACAAACACTTGTCATCTTGAAAATAGGTTCTTATTCTCGTACGGGAGATATACAGAGGAAACAAACAGACGTGGGCTTCCACACCATAAGGACTAGCGATCTCAACTCTCTGCATCACTCCGCGCTGGCATGTACAGATGCCAGCATTCACAAGCTGAATACATAAAATGTAAATATGATAATTCACATACATAACATGGTGCATAATAAATGGAAATATTACATAGGATTAATACATGTTCTGTAATACTTTACTATACATAATTAATAGAGTAATATAAGAATACACAGCTTAAGGTACTACTTCGTGTCCATATTATACAGGCATAAGGCCTCTTTGATGTCATCCTCTGCATGCAGTGTTGGGGCGTATGCACTGATGAAGAAGGCATGACTTGAGTGATTCAGTGGGACTTCGAGCATCATGAGGCACTCATTAATCTCAACAGGCATTTCAGTTTGCCTGTGCAGGATGCGTTGGCAGATGGCGAAGCCAAATCCATAAATGCCGTTTCTCTCCACAGCAGGCTTACCCTTCCAGAAGGTGTAGCCAGACCCCCATTCTGTGAGTCAACCCTCGCTTGGGAGCCGGAATTCACTAATGGCTGCTTTGTCGATGTTATATCTAGCCAGCTCTTTTGTCACAAGGGCAGTTCTTCTTTTAGGACGTGCATTTGTTCCAGTATCCAGAAGGGTCCTGACATTCCTTGCAGCGACCATAAGAGGTTGTATAGTTTGTTTTTGTTTTGGTCTGTGATTATAATTGTGTTTTCGGCCGCATAAAAATGACCTTACTAGATGCGGTTGCCCAGTCAGTTTTTTTTTTTTTTTTTAGGCAGGCTATGTTTAGGGCACCTTTTCTAGCCCCCTCCCCATGTGGGGTGAGCAGGGCTCCTCGAAAGGGCTGCTCAGTCGCACAGACAGGACCGGATTGCACTGCTGCCTAGATCCCAGTGCATAAACGACCATCTTATCTGTGCCGTCCATGTGCAGAGTTTTGACTAGAGACTCTGCCTGTCCCCGTCGCCACTCGTCTATCACCAAAGGACTTTTGGGGTATAAGGGTTTGATGATGATGATGATGAGAGGTATGATGAGCTGGATGATGGCTGCACGTGAGTTGATTTATGTGGTGAGGTAGGAGTGCTGACTGCAACCACACATCTTGGCTCTCCCTATTCCTGATCCAGTGGTGTTGCAACGATTGGGGAGAGGGAGAGTTGCAATGGACTGCCGATAGCCCAGTTCGTTGGGTTTCACCTTAGTAGCCTGTCTATCATGCATTGCCTTCATCCTCCTGTGTAGTCGTTGGGTTTCCACGGTGGTCACCTCTTCCGCCTATACCGCCATTGGGGTCTTGTTGGAGCTCTGTAAGCATGTCTGCCTGATGCTGGGCTCCACAGCAGGTATTTCGTTCGGGGTTTACTCCCGTAGCCTTAACCAAGGTTAATCAGCAAGGTAGCGGGGCAGTGTTTGGCAGGCGGCAGGACGTATCCACATGCGAGTGGGCCTGTGCGCCGTCCCTCTGGGGCCCACTGCTTCTCCCATTTCCCCTGCTGGTCTAGCCTGGGCCCATAAGGCACCCTGTTACCATGTGTTGCCACGAGGAGGCACAACAGAAGTCTTGGTGATGAAGAGGCTGTGTACTGGCCAGGAAAGACTTATGCAAGTTGCTTCCATGTTCGCCACTAGGGTTAACCAGCGGCGGCAGCTGAAAGCGAGTGGAAGCAAGCAGTGCTTGCACCTTAACACTAACATAATGCTGTCACACTAGATGCATTACACCACCCTTTGTACACACACACACACAGATTATATATATATATATATATATATATATATATATATATATATATATATATATATATATATATATATATATATATATATATATATATATATATATTTGATATAATTAAAAAAACTCAGGTTCGCCAATATTCATTAAGCGAGGTATTTGTCACCTCACAACAAACGTCCAAATGTAGTGAAGGTTAGTGTGTGTTTGTCTGTCATCAGAGTCTGGTGTACCTGTGTCCGTCGATCGTGGGGCTCAGGTGTCAAAAGTGGCGGCATTATTTACCTGTGGAGTTACACGTACACACAGATTATAACGTACATAGAGACTATCATGTATACATATAGGGTTTTACTATACGTACACACAGATTATCACGTGGAAGAGACTATCATGTATACATATAAGGTTTTACGTACACAGAGATTATCACATACACAGAAACTATCATCTAAGTGTAGGTGATGGTGATGTGATAGTGTAGGTGATGGTAATGTGGTAGTGTAGGTGATGGTGATGTGATAGTTTAGGTGATGGTGATGTGATAGTGTAGGTGATGGTGATGTGATAGTGTAGGCGATGGTGATGTGATAGTGTAGGTGATTGTGATGTGATAGTATAGGTGATTGTGATGTGATAGTGTAGGTGATGGTGATGTGATGTGATAGTATAGGTGATGGTGATGTGATAGTGTAGGTGATGGTGATGTGATGTGATAGTGTAGGTGATGGTGATGTGATAGTGTAGGTGATGGTAATGTGATAGTGTAGGTGATGGTGATGTGATAGTGTAGGTGATTGTGATGTGATAGTATAGGTGATTGTGATGTGATAGTGTAGGTGATGGTGATGTGATGTGATAGTGTCGGTGATGTTGGTGTGATAGTGTAGGTGATGGTAATGTGATAGTATAGGTGATGGTGATGTGATAGTGTAGGTGATGGTGATGTGATAGTGTAGGTGATGATGATGTGATGTGATAGTGTAGGTGATTGTGATGTGATGTGATAGTGTAGGTGGTGGTGATGTGATAGTGTAGGTGATGATGATGTGATGTGATAGTGCAGGTGATGATGATGTGACGTGATAATGTAGGTGATTGTGATGTGATGTGATAGTAAAGGTGATTGTGATGTGATAGTGTAGTTGATGGTGATGTGATGTGATAGTGTTGGCGATGATGATGTGATGTGATAGTGTAGGTGATGATAATGTGATAATATTAATAATAATAATAATAAAAATAATTAACGGTTTATTGAAAAACCATGGCAGCCGGAAGGCTGAAAATATACAGTTACATAATTGGGGAATTGGTCTCTTGATTTACAAATAATATACAAGTGACAAAAGTGATACAAATATGATGTATAATAACTAGGTGAGGAGAAGGTCATACTACATATTACTACAGGGCATTTCAACAAAGTGACAGTACAAAAAGTAAGATTGACTGGGAGTGAATACACTGGTTGATTAAAAGTTATTGATAATTTTTACAGTGGTTTGGACTGGGCTGTTCTTATAGCGATCAGTACGTGCTCGTATGCGCTGGATGCAGTCGAACAGTGTAGGTGTAATAGTGATGGTGATGTGATGTGATAGTGTCGGTGATGATGATGTGATGTGATAGTGTAGGTGATGGGGGTGGTGTAAAAAAGAACCCACAAAACTGTAATTAGGAAAGAACTTATTGATGAGTTTGACGCAAGTAGACTAGTGCAAACAGGCACTAGTCGATCCATAGTTTACCATGATGAGATGTATCAAGTGAAACATGTATATGGAGCAAGTAACAAGATCACTAGATTACAAGATGTTGTAACCGCTAGATTAAGGTTAGGGTATAAGTACCTCTGGCAGTATGTTCCTCAAGCAGATGTAAACAAGACTAAATGTAAAGTGTGTGGCCATACATATGGCCACACACTTGAACACTACGTCCTCGACTGTGTGAAGATAGAACCTTTTGGGGACAGGTCCAAGCACACTGTGTGTGAAATGGCACAACACTTCATCTCTAACGGCAAGATAGCCGACAAAGTAAGATTGTATCCACTTTTTTGCACTAAGTAACTATATCAGTTCTCATGTACAGAACCAAATACGCAATGTGCTTGAATACTTCTCACGTAAATGTGAATAACAAAGTGTGCGGCCAGACATACTGCCTCACACGCCTGTACTCACGCATTTGTGAATAAGTTACCCTTTATGTATAGAACTAAACAAATAATGTAAATGAAATACTGTGTAACATTCAGTGCCATAATATCCTGACAACGGGGGTTAATTATTATGACCCTTTGTAAACTCTACTCTATAATCCTTTTGCGCTACCGCTCACAGGATGAGTGTGGGGTGCACAATAAAGTAGCCGCTGTAAGCGGCAAAATCTAAATCAATCAATGTAAGTGGTGTTGGTAGAATATCACATACACACAGACTATCACGTACACATAGACTATTAAGTGCACCCAGACCATTAAGTACACACTGGCTATCACGTATTCTACATACATACATACATACTCACCCGTGGCGTCCCCACAAGGCACCAAGATGGGACCGCTTTGCTTCCTTATGCTTATCAATGATGCCCTAAGAGAAACCCCTGCTCGTTGGAAATATGTCAACGACTCTACTATTGGGTTCAGTGTCAATAACTCGGCTCCCGACTATACAGCCCTCCAGGATTTTTTGAACCGTCTCCAAGACTGGGCCACCAACAACCACGCCACCAACAACCATACCAAGACCATGGTTATGCACATCAACCTCTCCTCCGACGTTGTCCCACCCCCTTCCATTACTCAAGGCCCCAACACACTCCAGGTTGTAGACTCCACTAAGCTCCTCGGCGTCACTATAGATAACACACTAAATTGGAAAACACAAGTCAGTGAAGTTGTCAAATCCTCCAGTTTCCGTCTCCACCTCCTCCGCCGACTCAAGCCTCTCGGAGTTTCTGTACCCGAGCTCCTCAATGTTTACTCAACATTCATACTTCCCAAGCTCACCTATGCCTCCCCTGCCTTATCTTCCTACCTAAATGCCACACAACGGAAACGCCTAGATAAAGTGGAAAAGAGGGCATGCAAAATTATTCTCTCCCCTTCCTACTCCACATATCAAGAAGCGTTCAACACACTGACCCTCTCTGTTCTCACTGACCATCACCACGACCTCATCTGCAAATTTGGTGAGAAGCTTCTACACCATCCTCGACACTGGCTCCTACTACCACCCGAGATCCCTCATCCGCGAATTGCTGTTCGACACCACAACCGCATCCAGCCCATACGAGCACGTACTGATCGCTATAAGAACAGCCCAGTCCCAACCATTGTAAAAATTATCAATAACTTGTAATCAACCAGTGTATTCACTCCCAGTCAATATTACCTTTTTGCACTGTCACTTTGTTGAAATGCCCTGTAGTATGACCTTATCCCCACCTAGTTATTTTATATAATATTTGTATCACTTATGTTACTTGTGTATTATTTGTCAATCAAGAGACCCATTCTCCAATTATGAAACTGTACATTTTCAGCCTTCCGGCTGCCATGCTCTTTCAATAAACCGTTTATTATTATTATTATTATTATTACATACATACAAACAAGTTTTATTCAGGTGCACTATTATCACCCCTCCTCCCCCTACCCTCTCCCCAGGTAGTAGAGGTCAGGAGAATGACCTCTGGTAGAATACACTAAGTTGACCCAGGCAGCCAGAGTTCACGAGGAGCCGCCCAGAGAGACAACTTTGTGGCGCTAATTGAATAAGACCAGTGAGGTGTTCATTGTGTTTTGGGGGGTTTTGTACAGTGAAGAACAACCTGGTGTGTGGTGATGATGGTGTGATGGTGATAATATAGTGATGGTGTAGATGTTAGTTACTACTACCCCAAGTCTTCACATACACACACACACGAGCTAGGGGAGAGGGACCGACCGTGTACTGTACTGTATATCTCCCAAGAGTGTTCTAGCTCTACCTGGTCACCACACCTGTCTTCTCATTAGCTGGTCACCACACCTGTCCTCTCATTCCAGGTATCCATCTCACCTACACGCCGCCATGACACTTATATTATTTATCTTGTGGTGTGTCATGATCTGAGGTTCACAAAGGTGGTTTTTCACGTCTAGTAAGCCTCCACAGATTAGTTAAATTGGATGTGTGAAATAAAGTTTGGTTAGGTTAGGTTAGGTGTTGGTTGGTGGTGGGTTAGGTTAGGTTAGTTGTTGGTTGGTGGTGTTGATAGTGTAGGTGGGGGTGAAGGGCTAGGCTAGGTTAGGTGGTGGTTGGTGGTGATAGTGTACTGTAGGTGGGGGTGGTGGTGGTGTTGGTGGTCGTGATAGTGTAGGTGGTAGTGGTGGTGATAGTGTAGGTGATGGTGGTAGTTGGTAGTGGTGGTAGTCACAAATATACCACAACTCCTGCAGCCACGGGATCATACTCGCTGTAGATAGACCCAACATCACCCGCCGCCAGATCGACTCAAAGGTCACTGAGCGGTAGTCGAGGATCAGCCCTGTGTAAAAACATCACTTCACACACACACACACACACACACACTATTTACACTTTCCTCGTGAGTGTTATTGAGTAGTCGTCCGTGTACTTAAGGTCAATACGTCACGGTCAAAGGTCACACGCGCTTGAATCATAACCGTGCAAGCCTATTATGACCCTGTCGAGTTGTACGTTTTGCCGCCTCCCTCCTCTCTCTCGGGTGGCGGGCCAGAGTACTCCATCAGGGGCGACACTGCTCACTCACACCGAATATAAACTAACAGGTAATGACAGTTTTGAAGTTACGTGACTTTGGATACTGAATCGTCAATTAGATCACCTCCAAATGAACGTCAGTCAGTCATGGCACCATCTTCACGCCTAAGGGTTGGGGACCACTGCCCTCTGCTCCCACCGGCTTCGGGTTGTCTTTACCAATTTTACGGTAAACAACACTAACAAGAGGTAGTGACCCCCCAGTACCACCGCCACCACAACAGGAGGGAGGAGGTAGGGACCCCAGCACAACAAGAGGCAGGAGGTAGGGACCCCCAGTACAACAAGAGGCAGGAGGTAGGGACCCCCAGCACAACAGGAAGGAAGAGGTAGGGACCCCCCAGCACAACAAGAGGCAGGAGGTAGGGACCCCCAGCACAACAGGAAGGAGGAGGTAGGGACCCCCTAGCGCAACAAGAGGCAGGAGGTAGGGACCCCCAGCACAACAAGAGGCAGGAGGTAGGGACCCCCAGTACAACAAGAGGCAGGAGGTAGGGACCCCCCCAGCGCAACAAGAGGCAGTAGGTAGGGACCCCCAGCACAACAAGAGGCAGGAGGTAGGTACCCCCAGTACAACAAGAGGCAGGAGGTAGGGACCCCCAGTACAACAAGAGGCAGGAGGTAGGGACCCCCAGTACAACAAGAGGCAGGAGGTAGGGACCCCCAGTACAACAAGAGGCAGGAGGTAGGGACCCCCAGTACAACAAGAGGCAGGAGGTAGGGACCCCCAGCACAACAGGAAGGAGGAGGTAGGGACCCCCCAGCGCAACAAGAGGCAGGAGGTAGGGACCCCCAGCACAACAAGAGGCAGGAGGTAGGGACCCCCAGTACAAGAAGAGGCAGGAGGTAGGGACCCCCCAGCGCAACAAGAGGCAGGAGGTAGGGACCCCCAGCACAACAAGAGGCAGGAGGTAGGGACCCCCAGTACAACAAGAGGCAGGAGGTAGGGACCCCCAGTACAACAAGAGGCAGGAGGTAGGGACCCCCAGTACAACAAGAGGCAGGAGGTAGGGACCCCCAGTACAACAAGAGGCAGGAGGTAGGGACCCCCAGTACAACAAGAGGCAGGAGGTAGGGACCCCCAGTACAACAAGAGGCAGGAGGTAGGGACCCCCAGTACAACAAGAGGCAGGAGGTAGGGACCCCCAGTACAACAAGAGGCAGGAGGTAGGGACCCCCAGTACAACAAGAGGCAGGAGGTAGGGACCCCCAGTACAACAAGAGGCAGGAGGTAGGGACCCCCAGTACAACAAGAAGCAGGAGGCAGGGACCCCCAGTACAAGAGGCAGGAGGTAGGGACCCCCAGTACAAGAGGCAGGAGGTAGGGACCCCCAGTACAAGAGGCAGGAGGTAGGGACCCCCAGTACAACAAGAGGCAGGAGGTAGGGACCCCCAGTACAAGAGGCAGGAGGTAGGGACCCCCAGTACAAGAGGCAGGAGGTAGGGACCCCCAGTGCAAGAGGCAGGAGGTAGGGAGTAACACACAAACAACAAGAGGAAGAGGAGGGAGGCCCCAGCGCTATGTATCCCTCGGGACAGCTAACTTGATCTGGCCTCAGTCCCTAAGTCTTCCTCAATATCTCTAATTGCTGTAGTCCGCCTTTACTGCCACTACCACCACCTTTTGTTGCTTTCTCTCTATTATTTACCGACCTCCTACGTGGCTCTTCAATCATTCAGGGCTGTTTAAACTGGGCTCCTCCCGCCCCGGCTCCTCAAACTGCAAAAGTCTTCATCATTTGGGCTAAAAAAGCCTAATAGAATGGCGGGAGTTGAGGCAGGACGCCGCCGCACGTCGCTTGGTGAGGGTGGGCGGCCAGACAGGTCCTCCATGTTGGGTTATGACGCCGCCCACGGTGCTGACGCCCACCCACGATGGGGGGCGAACTGACGCCCACCCACGGTGAGGGACGTGCTGACGCTCTCCCACGGTGAGAGACGTGCTGACGCTCACCCACGGTGAGGGACGTGCTGACGCTCTCCCACGGTGAGGGACGTGCTGACGCTCACCCACGGTGAGGGACGTGCTGACGCTCACCCATGGTGAGGGGCGTGTGACGCCCACCTACAGTAAGGGACGTGCTGACGCTCACCCACGGTGAGGGACGTGCTAACGCCCACCTACAGTAAGGGACGTGCTGACGCTCACCCACGGTGAGGGACCTGCTGACGCCCACCTACAGTAAGGGACGTGCTGACTCTCACCCACGGTGAGGGACCTGCTGACGCCCACCTACAGTAAGGGACGTGCTGACGCTCACCCACGGTGAGGGACCTGCTGACGCCCACCTACAGTAAGGGACGTGCTGACTCTCACCCACGGTGAGGGACCTGCTGACGCCCACCTACAGTAAGGGACGTGCTGACGCTCACCCACGGTGAGGGACCTGCTGACGCCCACCCACGGTGAGGGACCTGCTGACGCCCACCTACAGTAAGGGACGTGCTGACGCTCACCCACGGTGAGGGACCTGCTGACGCCCACCTACAGTAAGGGACGTGCTGACGCTCACCCACGGTGAGGGACCTGCTGACGCGCGCCCACGGTGAGGGACCTGCTGACGCCCACCTACAGTAAGGGACCTGCTGACGCGCGCCCACGGTGAGGGGCCTGCTGACGCCCACCTACAGTAAGGGACCTGCTGACGCGCGCCCACGGTGAGGGACCTGCTGACGCCCACCTACAGTAAGGGACCTGCTGACGCGCGCCCACGGTGAGGGACCTGCTGACGCCCACCTACAGTAAGGGACCTGCTGACGCGCGCCCACGGTGAGGGACGTGCTGACGCCCACCTACAGTAAGGGACCTGCTGACGCTCACCCACGGTGAGGGACCTGCTGACTCTCACCCACGGTGAGGGACCTGCTGACGCGCGCCCACGGTGAGGGACCTGCTGACGCGCGCCCATGGTGAGGGGCCTGCTGACGCGCGCCCATGGTGAGGGACCTGCTGACGCGCGCCCATGGTGAGGGGCCTGCTGACGCGCGCCCATGGTGAGGGACCTGCTGACGCGCGCCCATGGTGAGGGACCTGCTGACGCGCGCCCACGGTGAGGGACCTGCTGACGCGCGCCCACGGTGAGGGGCCTGCTGACGCGCGCCCATGGTGAGGGGCCTGCTGACGCGCGCCCATGGTGAGGGACCTGCTGACGCGCGCCCATGGTGAGGGACCTGCTGACGCGCGCCCATGGTGAGGGGCCTGCTGACGCGCGCCCATGGTGAGGGACCTGCTGACGCGCGCCCATGGTGAGGGACCTGCTGACGCGCGCCCACGGTGAGGGACCTGCTGACGCTCGCCCATGGTGAGGGGCCTGCTGACGCCCACCCACGGTGAGGGACCTGCTGACGCTCGCCCATGGTGCCGCAATGAACACTCCGACTCCTGTTGTCTCGGTTGGCTTGTCAAAATCCTTCGCCAGTTGAGCCATATTGTGTAGCAAATAAAATTGCAGATACTTTTATACAGTACAGTGCAGTACAGTACAGTACAGTACAGTGCAGTACAGTACAGTGCAGTACAGTGCAGTGCAGTGCAGCACAGCACAGTACAGTACAGTACAGTGCAGTGCAGTGCAGTGCAGTACAGTACAGTACAGTACAGTACAGTACACCCCAACATCAGTCGGTGAAATATTAATCATATGACTAGTACAATGATCTCCCCCCTCAGGCCAGTGACCCCCCCCCCCCCACGCCTCCCCCGAAACCCATGCCTCTACCGGCTGACTACCCCTTGACACCTCCACCCCCACCAGCTGACCCCCTCTCTGACACCTCCACCTCCACCAGCCGACACTCCCTGCCAGCAGCAGACCCCCACGGCCTGGAGTCATAGACATCTTGCATTAAGGTGGTTAGGCTAGGCTTGGGTAGGTTAGGTTAGGTTAGGTTTAGGTTAGGTTAGGTTAGGTTAGACTGGGGTGGTTAATCTTCAAGTGATCCGAAAATAAATATTTGTGTAAACTAGTGAACTTAAGAGACATTACATTAGGTCAGACTCAGGGTAATAATAATAGTTAGACCATATATACAGTACTGACGTCATCTTGCAGGGTGCAGTCCGCCAGCCAACACAGGTGATCGAGAAGTCCCTGTGCACCTACCATAATTAACAGGTGTTCATTGCTATACCTATAGTGTCATTTACATTGTTCTATTTACAGTAAATATCGGGAATGGTGGCAGTAAATGTTGCAAGTGGATAGCAGTTCCAATATTTACTGTAAATAGAGCAAAGTATATAAATATATCGAGGGATAACTAGCGTGTTTAATTAATGAAGGTGTAATGTGAGTGGTTAGGAGGAGGTGTAATTACTGTAGAGGTGTGTGTGGGGGGGGGGGGGTAGGGGGTAGAAGGTTGGGTCGGGTTAAGGGGTTAGAGGTTGGGGTAAGGGATGGGGGTTAGATCAGGTTAGCGTTAGCGTTACGGTGGTTAACCATAAGATGAAATGTCCAGGCAGGGGAGCAGCAGCAGGTGGCAGGGGAGCAGCAGCAGGTGGCAGGGGAGCAGTGGCAGGTGGCAGGGGAGCAACAGCAGGTGGCAGGGGAGCAACAGCAGGTGGCAGGGGAGCAGCAGCAGGTGGCAGGGGAGCAGCAGCAGGTGACAGGGGAGCAGCAGCAGGTAGTAGGGGAGCAGCAGCAATTGACAGGGGAGCAGCAGCAGGTGACAGGGGAGCAGCAGCAGTTGACAGGGGAGCAGCAGCAGGTGGCAGGGGAGCCGCAGCAGGTGGCAGGGGAGCAACAGCAGGTGGCAGGGGAGCAACAGCAGGTGGCAGGGGAGCAGCAGCAGGTGGCAGGGGAGCAGCAGCAGGTGACAGGGGAGCAGCAGCAGGTAGTAGGGGAGCAGCAGCAATTGACAGGGGAGCAGCAGCAGGTGACAGGGGAGCAGCAGCAGTTGACAGGGGAGCAGCAGCAGGTGGCAGGGGAGTAGCAGCAGGTGACAGGGGAGCATCAGCAGGTGGCAGGGGAGTAGCAGCATGTGGCAGGGTAGGAATAGTAGGTGGCAGGGTGGGAACAGTAGGTGGCAGGGGAGCAGCAGCAGGTGGCAGGGAGCGGCAGCAGGTGGTAGGGGAGCGGCAGCAGGTGGCAGGGGAGCAGCAGCAGGTGGCAGGGGAGCGGCAGCAGGTGGCAGGGGAGCAGCAGCAGGTGGCAGGGTAGGAATAGTAGGTGGCAGGGTGGGAACAGTAGGTGGCAGGGGAGCAGCAGCAGGTGGCAGGGAGCGGCAGCAGGTGGCAGGGGAGCAGCAGCAGGTGGCAGGGGAGTAGCAGCAAGTGACAGGGGAGCAGCAGCAGGTGGCAGGGTAGAAACAGTAGGTGGCAGGGGAGCAGCAGCAGGTGTCAGGGGAGGAAGATAACCATAGAGCGCCAACCACAACAAAGGCGTGAGACTCGAGTGACAGTGATGGACGGTACAGTAGACAGGTCGGTGACGAGGGGACAGGGAGGAGAACGAGAGCCGTGGTAGGGAGAACAGAGACAGAAGGAGGGAGAATAACCAGCAGCTAACAAGGGAGAGAGAAGCCTACTGGGAGCACAGAGGACGGGGGGGGGGGGGGGGGGAGGTAATGAAAGGTAGAGAAGGTGAGACACAAAACCTGATATCTAGAAAAGTTGGATATTATTTTTCTATGTTGACGGCTGGACAGGTGTCAGAGGGTGGGGGGGGGGGGGGCGACGACAGGTGTCAGAGGGGCGACGTGTGTTGAGGGCACAGTCGTCAACACGTCGTTCATGAGGGAGACTTCGTGTAGGACAGCCACAGACAGACAGACAGACAGACACTGGTAGAATATCATGTTTCAATTAAAATAAGAAAAAAATCATACGAGGCTGTAGACGTAGTTGTTGTCTAGGTAGTGATCGCCATTACTGCTTGTACAGGTGTGTGTTAGTGCTGGTACAGGTGTGTGTTAGTGCTGGTACAGGTGTGTGTTACTGCTGGTACAGGTGTGTGTTACTGCTGGTACAGGTGTGTGTTACTGCTGGTACAGGTGTGTGTTAGTGTTGGTACAGGTGTGTGTTACTGCTTGTACAGGTGTGTGTTAGTGCTGGTACAGGTGTGTGTTAGTGCTTGTACAGGTGTGTGTTACTGCTGGTACAGGTGTGTGTTACTGCTGGTACAGGTGTGTGTTACTGCTGGTACAGGTGTGTGTTAGTGCTGGTACAGGTGAGTGTTGGTGCTGGTACAGGTGTGTGTTAGTGCTGGTGCAGGTGTGTGATAGTGCTGGTACAGGTGTGTGTTACTGCTGGTACAGGTGTGTGTTAGTGCTGGTACAGGTGAGTGTTGGTGCTGGTACAGGTGTGTGTTAGTGCTGGTGCAGGTGTGTGATAGTGCTGGTACAGGTGTGTGTTACTGCTGGTACAGGTGTGTGTTGGTGCTGGTACAGGTGTGTGTTAGTGCTGGTGCAGGTGTGTGATAGTGCTGGTACTGGTGTGTGTAAGTGCTGGTACAGGTGTGTGTTAGTGCTGGTACAGGTGTGTGTGTTAGTGCTGGTACAGGTGTGTGTTAGTGCTGGTACAGGTGTGTGTTAGTGCTGGTACAGGTGTGTGTTGGTGCTGGTACAGGTGTGTGTTAGTGCTGGTACAGGTGTGTGATAGTGCTGGTACAGGTGTGTGTTACTGCTGGTACAGGTGTGTGTTGGTGCTGGTACAGGTGTGTGTTAGTGCTGGTACAGGTGTGTGTTACTGCTGGTACAGGTGTGTGTTAGTGCTGGTACAGGTGTGTGTTACTGCTGGTACAGGTGTGTGTTAGTGTTGGTACAGGTGTGTGTTACTGCTGGTACAGGTGTGTGTTAGTGCTGGTACAGGTGTGTGTTAGTGCTGGTACAGGTGTGTGATAGTGCTGGTACAGGTGTGTGATAGTGCTGGTACAGGTGTGTGTTAGTGCTGGTACAGGTGTGTGTTAGTGCTGGTACAGGTGTGTGTTAGTGCTGGTACAGGTGTGTGTTAGTGCTGGTACAGGTGTGTGTTGGTGCTGGTACAGGCGTGTGTTAGTGCTGGTACAGGTGTGTGTTGGTGCTGGTACAGGCGTGTGTTACTGCTGGTACAGGCGTGTGTTACTGCTGGTACAGGTGTGTGTTACTGCTGGTACAGGCGTGTGTTACTGCTGGTACAGGTGTGTGTTACTGCTGGTACAGGCGTGTGTTACTGCTGGTACAGGCGTGTGTTAGTGCTGGTACAGGTGTGTGTTACTGCTGGTACAGGTGTGTGTTACTGCTGGTACAGGCGTGTGTTACTGCTGGTACAGGCGTGTGTTACTGCTGGTACAGGTGTGTGTTACTGCTGGTACAGGTGTGTGTTACTGCTGGCACAGGTGTGTGTTAGTGCTGGTACAGGTGTGTGTTAGTGCTGGTACAGGTATGTGTTAGTGCTGGTACAGGTGTGTGTTGGTGCTGGTACAGGTGTGTGTTAGTGCTGGTACAGGTGTGTGTTACTGCTGGTACAGGTGTGTGATAGTGCTGGTACAGGTGTGTGATAGTGCTGGTACAGGTGTGTGTTAGTGCTGGTACAGGTGTGTGTGTTAGTGCTGGTACAGGTGTGTGTTAGTGCTGGTACAGGTGTGTGTTAGTGCTGGTACAGGTGTGTGTTACTGCTGGTACAGGTGTGTGTTAGTGCTGGTACAGGTGTGTGTTACTGCTGGTACAGGTGTGTGTTAGTGCTGGTACAGGTGTGTGTTAGTGCTGGTACAGGTGTGTGTTAGTGCTGGTACAGGTGTGTGTGTTAGTGCTGGTACAGGTGTGTGTTAGTGCTGGTACAGGTGTGTGTTAGTGCTGGTACAGGTGTGTGTGTTAGTGCTGGTACAGGTGTGTGTTAGTGCTGGTACAGGTGTGTGTTAGTGCTGGTACAGGTGTGTGTTAGTGCTGGTACAGGTGTGTGTTAGTGCTGGTACAGGTGTGTGTGTTACTGCTGGTACAGGTGTGTGTTAGTGCTGGTACAGGTGTGTGTTAGTGCTTGTGCAGGTGTGTGATAGTGCTGGTACAGGTGTGTGTTAGTGCTGGTACAGGTGTGTGTTAGTGCTGGTACAGGTGTGTGTTAGTGCTGGTACAGGTGTGTGTTAGTGCTGTTACAGGTGTGTGTTAGTGCTTGTACAGGTGTGTGTTAGTGCTGGTACAGGTGTGTGTTACTGCTTGTACAGGTGTGTGTTAGTGCTGGTACAGGTGTGTGATAGTGCTGGTACAGGTGTGTGTTAGTGCTGGTACAGGTGTGTGTTAGTGCTGGTACAGGTGTGTGTTAGTGCTGGTACAGGTGTGTGTTACTGCTGGTACAGGTGTGTGTTAGTGCTGGTACAGGTGTGTGTTACTGCTGGTACAGGTGTGTGTTACTGCTGGTACAGGTGTGTGTTACTGCTGGTACAGGTGTGTGTTAGTGCTGGTACAGGTGTGTGTTACTGCTGGTACAGGTGTGTGTTAGTGCTGGTACAGGTGTGTGTTAGTGCTGGTACAGGTGTGTGTGTTAGTGCTGGTACAGGTGTGTGTTAGTGCTGGTACAGGTGTGTGTTAGTGCTGGTACAGGTGTGTGTTAGTGCTGGTACAGGTGTGTGTGTTAGTGCTGGTACAGGTGTGTGTGTTAGTGCTGGTACAGGTGTGTGTGTTAGTGCTGGTACAGGTGTGTGTTAGTGCTGGTACAGGTGTGTGTTAGTGCTGGTACAGGTGTGTGTTAGTGCTGGTACAGGTGTGTGTTACTGCTTGTACAGGTGTGTGTTAGTGCTGGTACAGGTGTGTGTGTTACTGCTGGTACAGGTGTGTGTTAGTGCTGGTACAGGTGTGTGTTAGTGCTTGTGCAGGTGTGTGATAGTGCTGGTACAGGTGTGTGTTAGTGCTGGTACAGGTGTGTGTTAGTGCTGGTACAGGTGTGTGTTAGTGCTGGTACAGGTGTGTGTTAGTGCTTGTACAGGTGTGTGTTAGTGCTGGTACAGGTGTGTGTTACTGCTTGTACAGGTGTGTGTTAGTGCTGGTACAGGTGTGTGATAGTGCTGGTACAGGTGTGTGTTAGTGCTGGTACAGGTGTGTGTTAGTGCTGGTACAGGTGTGTGTTAGTGCTGGTACAGGTGTGTGTTACTGCTGGTACAGGTGTGTGTTAGTGCTTGTACAGGTGTGTGTTACTGCTGGTACAGGTGTGTGATAGTGCTTGTACAGGTGTGTGTTAGTGCTGGTACAGGTGTGTGTTAGTGCTGGTACAGGTGTGTGTTAGTGCTGGTACAGGTGTGTGATAGTGCTGGTACTGGTGTGTGTTAGTGCTGGTACAGGTGTGTGTTACTGCTTGTACAGGTGTGTGTTAGTGCTGGTGCAGGTGTGTGTTAGTGCTGGTACAGGTGTGTGTTAGTGCTGGTACAGGTGTGTGTTAGTGCTGGTACAGGTGTGTGTTAGTGCTGGTACAGGTGTGTTAGTGCTGTTACAGGTGTGTGTTAGTGCTTGTACAGGTGTGTGTTAGTGCTGGTACAGGTGTGTGTTAGTGCTGGTACAGGTGTGTGTTACTGCTTGTACAGGTGTGTGTTAGTGCTGGTACAGGTGTGTGTTAGTGCTGGTACAGGTGTGTGTTAGTGCTGGTACAGGTGTGTGTTAGTGCTGGTACAGGTGTGTGTTAGTGCTGGTACAGGTGTGTGTTAGTGCTGGTACAGGTGTGTGTTAGTGCTGGTACAGGTGTGTGTTAGTGCTGGTACAGGTGTGTGTTACTGCTTGTACAGGTGTGTTAGTGCTGGTGCAGGTGTGTGATAGTGCTGGTACAGGTGTGTGTAAGTGCTGGTACAGGTGTGTGTTAGTGCTGGTACAGGTGTGTGTGTTAGTGCTGGTACAGGTGTGTGTTAGTGCTGGTACAGGTGTGTGTTGGTGCTGGTACAGGTGTGTGTTAGTGCTGGTACAGGTGTGTGATAGTGCTGGTACAGGTGTGTGTTACTGCTGGTACAGGTGTGTGTTGGTGCTGGTACAGGTGTGTGTTAGTGCTGGTACAGGTGTGTGTTACTGCTGGTACAGGTGTGTGTTAGTGCTGGTACAGGTGTGTGTTACTGCTGGTACAGGTGTGTGTTAGTGTTGGTACAGGTGTGTGTTACTGCTGGTACAGGTGTGTGTTAGTGCTGGTACAGGTGTGTGTTAGTGCTGGTACAGGTGTGTGATAGTGCTGGTACAGGTGTGTGATAGTGCTGGTACAGGTGTGTGTTAGTGCTGGTACAGGTGTGTGTTAGTGCTGGTACAGGTGTGTGTTAGTGCTGGTACAGGTGTGTGTTACTGCTGGTACAGGTGTGTGTTAGTGCTGGTACAGGTGTGTGTTAGTGCTGGTACAGGTGTGTGTTAGTGCTGGTACAGGTGTGTGTTAGTGCTGGTACAGGTGTGTGATAGTGCTGGTACAGGTGTGTGTTAGTGCTGGTACAGGTGTGTGTTAGTGCTGGTACAGGTGTGTGTTAGTGCTGGTACAGGTGTGTGTTACTGCTGGTACAGGTGTGCGTTACTGTTGGTACAGGTGTGTGTGTTAGTGCTGGTACAGGTGTGTGATAGTGCTGGTACAGGTGTGTGTTACTGCTGGTTCAGGTGTGTGTTACTGCTGGTACAGGTGTGTGTTACTGCTTGTACAGGTGTGTGTTAGTGCTGGTACAGGTGTGTGTTACTGCTGGTACAGGTGTGTGTTACTGCTTGTACAGGTGTGTGTTAGTGCTGGTACAGGTGTGTGTTTGTGCTGGTACAGGTGTGTGTTAGTGCTGGTACAGGTGTGTGTTAGTGCTTGTACAGGTGTGTGATAGTGCTGGTACAGGTGTGTGTTAGTGCTGGTACAGGTGTGTGTTACTGCTGGTACAGGTGTGTGTTACTGCTGGTACA
Organism: Homarus gammarus; assembly: GCA_958450375.1. Taxonomy (NCBI): domain Eukaryota; kingdom Metazoa; phylum Arthropoda; class Malacostraca; order Decapoda; family Nephropidae; genus Homarus; species Homarus gammarus. Next base: position 641,991 of record CAUDMG010003627.1, read on the forward strand.
GGTGTGTGATAGTGCTGGTACAGGTGTGTGTTAGTGCTGGTACAGGTGTGTGTTAGTGCTGGTACAGGTGTGTGTTAGTGCTGGTACAGGTGTGTGTTAGTGCTGGTACAGGTGTGTGTTAGTGCTGGTACAGGTGTGTGTTACTGCTTGTACAGGTGTGTGTTAGTGCTGGTACAGGTGTGTGTTAGTGCTGGTACAGGTGTGTGTTAGTGCTGGTACAGGTGTGTGATAGTGCTGGTACAGGTGTGTGTTACTGCTGGTACAGGTGTGTGTTACTGCTGGTACAGGTGTGTGTTACTGCTTGTACAGGTGTGTGTTAGTGCTGGTACAGGTGTGTGTTAGTGCTGGTACAGGTGTGTGTTACTGCTGGTACAGGTGTGTGTTACTGCTTGTACAGGTGTGTGTTAGTGCTGGTACAGGTGTGTGTTAGTGCTGGTACAGGTGTGTGTTAGTGCTGGTACAGGTGTGTGTTAGTGCTGGTACAGGTGTGTGTTAGTGCTGGTACAGGTG
>CAUDMG010003627.1:647500-650000 GCA_958450375.1 Homarus gammarus
CACGTTTATTTTTGTTGTTCTTTGTGTTTTTATCTGGTCTGGGTAAAGTTGTTATCAACTGCTGGATTTTCCAGATGTTGGGCGCGGACAAGCGGCCACATCGCCCCGGGCCGCCCACTCCACTCCACTCCACCCAGTTTTCTGTTTGCCTTTATCAAAAACCTTCCCACATTTTATGAGTTTTTCCTGCCTCAAGCTGGTTGTATGGCCGCCACCAGAGACGAGTACCTCAATCTTTAACCATAATGTTGGTTGACTGACTGGTCGTAGTGTAAACAGATCCAGTAAAGGATAACTCACCTCACTTTACTCGTCAATCTGTACCTGGTGTCATAGATCTAAATGAACCTTGTTATTGTGACTTGTTGTTGGAGGTTGTGATGATGGAGGGGCTCTGGTGCCGTCACTTGAGGAGGAGACATGCAGGTAGGGAATTAAGAGACCGGGGGGGGGGGGAGGTGGGGTGTATGGGGAATAGCGTCACACTCTTGGGGGCCACAGATGAGGGGTCTGGTAACTCACAGATTGACTCGGGTAATCCCTCACTTCCACGTGTTGGTGAGATGTTAGAGACTCGCTCGTGTCCCCCCCCCCCCCCCCGTGTTGATCAGCTAACTCCTGACAAGACGGACAGGTTGTGTCAGAACTTGTCAGGGATTGTGTCTGTGTTATTGAAGTCTGCCTCGTGAATATAAAGCTTAGGTGAATATGACTTTAATACGTACAGGCAGGACTATACAGTACACCAGCAGTCAGCTTTACTTCTGACGGAACAAGTGAGTCAAGGTGTCAGTCATATACAGTCACATAGTCATATACAGTCATATACAGTCACATACAGTCATGTACAGTCATATACAGTCACATAGTCATATACAGTCATATACAGTCACATACAGTCATATACAATCGTATGCAGTCACATACAGTCATATACAGTCATATTCAGTCATATACAGTCACATACAGTTATATACAGTCACATACAGTCATATACAGTCACATACAGTCATACACAGTCATATACAGTCATATACAGTTACATACAGTCACACAGTCACGTACAGTCACACAGTCATATACAGTCACATACAGTCATATACAGTCGTATGCAGTCACATACAGTCATATTCAGTCACACAGTCATATACAGTCACATAGTCATGTATAGTTACGTACAGTCATATACAGTCATATACAGTCACATACAGTCATACAGTCATATACAGTCATATACAGTCACATACAGTTATATACAGTCACATACAGTCATATACAGTCACATACAGTCATACACAGTCATATACAGTCATATACAGTTACATACAGTCACACAGTCACGTACAGTCACACAGTCATATACAGTCACATACAGTCATATACAGTCGTATGCAGTCACATACAGTCATATTCAGTCACACAGTCATATACAGTCACAGTCATGTATAGTTACGTACAGTCATATACAGTCATATACAGTCACATACAGTCATACAGTCATATACAGTCATATACAGTCACATACAGTCATATACAGTCACATACAGTCATATACATTCATACAGTCATATACAGTCACACAGTCATATACAGTCACATATAGTCATACACAGTCACACATAGTCACATACAGTCACATACACACAGTCACATACAGTCACATACAGTCACAAACATTCACATACAGTCACACAGTCACACACACACACACACACACACAGTCACATACAGTCACACAGTCACATACAGTCACACACATTCACATACAGTCACAGTCACACACACACACACACAGTCACATACAGTCATATGCCGTCACACACAGTCACACACCTCTCCCTCACCCTCCTCCCTCCCTCACCCTCCTTCCTCCCTCACCCTCCTGCCTCCCTCACCCTCCTCCCTCCCTCAACCTCCTCCCTCCCTCACCCTCCTCCCTCCCTCACCCTCCTCCCTCCCTCAACCTCCTCCCTCCCTCACCCTCCTCCCTCCCTCACCCTCCTCCCTCCCTCACCCTCCTCCCTCCCTCACCCTCCTCCCTCCCTCACCCTCCTGCCTCCCTCACCCTCCTCCCTCACCCTCCTCCCCTCTCACCCTCATCCACCTGCCTCCCTGACACACACACACACGTCACCAGGTGCGGATGAAAGACGTTATAAGGATGGATGACAATACAGCCTCTCTCAAGGTGTGGATGACAGAGAGAGAGAGAGAGGAGAGACGAGGAGATAGAGAGAGAGAGAGAGGAGAGAGAGAGAGAGAGAGAGGAGAGAGGAGGAGATAGAGAGAGAGAGAGAGACGAGGAGATAGAGAGAGAGGAGATAGAGAGAGGAGAGACGAGGAGATAGAGAGAGAGAGGAGAGAGAGAGAGAGAGAGAGAGAGAGAGAGAGAGAGAGAGAGAGAGAGAGGAGAGACGAGGAGATAGAGAGAGAGAGAGAGGAGAGACGAGGAGAGAGAGAGAGAGAGAGGAGAGACGAGGAGATAGAGAGAGAGAGAGAG
>CAUDMG010003627.1:655000-725000 GCA_958450375.1 Homarus gammarus
ACAAATATTTACAAATCTTTTACTGTGATTAATGTTTTGTTTAGCTTTTGTATTTGTTTCCTCTTTTTGTGTTTGGCTTCGTAGATTTTCTCAGCCACTAAGAATATTTTCAAGAGTTTCCTTTACCGTCTTGGAGGATATTCTTTGATCCTGTCGACGTCTTGTAGAATTTATGTATACATCTACAACTCTTGAGAGGATTCCCGCCCCCCGCCCCTTCCTTCTTCCTTCCTTCCAGCAGTCCGGGCGAGGAATCCTGGGTCTTCCCCCTGGCGTCCTGTACAGTATGTAGAATTTGGCGGCGAGGAATGTTGGAACCTTGTTGTTGTCTTGTAGGAGTCTCACCGGTTCCCTGCCGAGCTATAGACATTTTCTCCTCCATATTGCCGACTATAAGGAGATTAAATAGTTGAAGTTATGTGAATGATGTCCTTAACGTCCGGAGAACTTGTCAACACTGAACTGTATCGACGTTATAATTTATTGTGTTTATTGTGAGTTTGTCTGTCTGTTACGTCTGTGTACATGGTGAATATGTACGTGTGTATATGTATGTATGTATGTATGTATGTATGTATGTACTATTGTGTTACCTGTTATTAATGTGTTATGTGTTTATATACCTGTACTTGTGTTGTTGTTACCGAGTTACAGGTAGTGGAAGCAAATGAAGCAGAATAGTTGAACAAACCTTGAGTTAGGTGGAATGGGAAGGGTGTGTGGGATGGGAGGGGTGTGTGGGATGGGAGGGGTGTGAGGGATGGGAGGGGTGTGTGGGATGGGAGGGGTGTGTGGGATGTGTGGGATGGGAGGGGTGTGTGGGATGTGTGGGATGGGAGGGGTGTGAGGAAGGAGGGAAGGGAGGGAGGGTCAGAGAAGGAGGAAAGGGTAGGAGAGATGGAAGGAATGAAGGAGAGATGTATGGAAGGAAGGAGTGATGTAAGGAAATAGGAAAGAAGGAAAGGAAGGAGGAAGGACCGATGCAACACTAACCCAGAGTAAATGTTCCCCTGAGAGAGAGAGAGAGAGAGAGAGAGAGAGAGAGAGAGAGAGAGAGAGAGTTACCATTTTATCTCCTGGGAATATTTTGTACAATAATATCAATCACACAGAATATGGGTGAGGGTGGGTGGGTGATGGGTGGGTGATGGGTGGGTAGGTGGGTGAGTGGGCAGTAGTGGTGGTGATGGTGACAATGGTGCAATAAGGTAAGAATGTATTATTGAGTATAGGCAGTAGTTGTGGGCTGTATATTGGTGGGAGGAATGGTGTAAGGGGGTGCTACAGGGCGCGTCTCCACTACTTATTGAAATTCCTATATCAAATGTGTGTGTGTGTGTGTGTGTGTGTGTGTGTGTGTGTGTGTGTGTGTGTGTATAACTCAGTCGACTCTCAGTGTGTGTGTGTGTGTGTGTAACTCAGTCGACTCTCAGTGTGTGTGTGTATCAATGTGACGATAAGACGACTCACTGATTCCAGTTAAGTGAATCACTGCTGTATCGAATCACCCGTCTGTCTCATCCTAAACATTGAAATAAAACACTGAATTAAATACAACAAATAAACACACCACACATTAAACACACATGATTATATTATTATTATTATTATTATTATTATTATTATTATTATTTTTTTTTACAATTTTACATTCACTTATTTTTATACTCTCTCTCTCTCTCTCTCTCTCTCTCTCTCTCTCTCTCTCTCTCTCTCTCTCTCTCTCTCTCTCTCCTTCCCTTGTTTATCTTCCCTTTCTCTGGTTCCCTTCTTTATCCGCTGCTCGTGCTTACCTCTTCCATTTCTCCTTCTGAATCTTTCCAATTTATTTTTATTTTTTTTTATTTATTTATTCTTCTCTGTTTCTGTTCCTTGTTGTGTTTCGTTCTCTATGTGTTTGTTTGTTTGTGTCTGTCTGTCTGTTTGTGTCTCTGTTTCTCTGTTTGCTTGTCTGTCATCATCATCATCATCATCATCGTCATCATCATCATCATCATTATCACTGCTACCAACATGTACCGTCTACCCCTCTCACCTCTCACTCTCACCACCGTCTACCCCTCTCACTCACCACCGTCTACCCCCTCTCACTCTCACCACCGTCTACCCCTCTCACTCTCACCACCGTCTACCCCTCTCACCTCTCACTCTCACCACCGTCTACCCGTCTCACTCTCACCACCGTCTACCCCTCTCACTCTCACCACCGTCTACCCCTCTCACCTCTCACTCTCACCACCATCTACCCCTCTCACTCTCACCACCATCTACCCCTCTCACTCTCACTACCGTCTACCCCTCTCACCTCTCACTCTCACCACCGTCTACCCCTCTCACCTCTCACTCTCACCACCGTCTACCCCTCTCACTCTCACCACCATCTACCCCTCTCACTTCTCACTCTCACTTTGACATGAGACTCCAGTACCTCTCCCTTAGAAGAGCTTTAATCTCACTCACTCACTCACTCACTCATTTCCTCTCCCTCTCACTTCCTCTCCCTCTCACTTCCTTTCCCTCTCCCTGTCTGCATCTGTTTGTCTTTAGTTTACAGCTTTGTGTAAATTTATGTGTGTGTGTGTGTGTGTGTGTGTGTGTGTGTGTGTGTGTGTGTTTGCCATTCCTCCTTTTCTTCTTCCTTCTCAATATTCCCCCCCCCTCCCTCCCCCCTCCCTTCTTACCCTTTTCCTCCTCCTTCCTCCCCTTCCCTTGCTGGTAGAGTCAAGGTTAGGTTAGGTTCATCTGTTTCTTCTGCTCATTTCACCTCCCCCCCCCCCTCCACTCCCTCTCCCCCACTCCTCCAGCACCTTCCACCCACTTGACCTCTCCCTCTCCCCCACTCCTTCAGCACCTTCCACCCACTTGACCTCTCCCTCTCCCCCACTCCTCCAGCACCTTCCACCCACTTGACCTCTCCCTCTCCCCCACTCCTTCAGCACCTTCCACCCACTTGACCTCTCCCTCTCCCCCACTCCTCCAGCACCTTCCACCCACTTGACCTCTCCCTCTCCCCCACTCCTCCAGCACCTTCCACCCACCTAACCCCTCTCCCTCCTCTCTCCACTCCTTCAGCACCTTCCACCCACTTGACCTCCCCCTCTCCCCCACTTCTTCAGCACCTTCCACCCACTTAACCCCTCTCCCTCTCCCCACTCTCCCCACTCCCCGCCATCTCCCCGGGGACACAATCTCACGAGTGTTGGCCGCCAAAGTGTTCACTCAGCCACGACATATTGAGCCAGAATAACCAACTGAGCTTCCCATGGTTCGGGGAGGAGGGCGTCACGCTGGGGAGACAACGTCCATCGCTACCGTGAGTGGGGAGGAAACACTGGGGAGGGGGTAAGGTGGGGAGGAAATGCTGGGGAGGAAATACTGGGGTAGGGGGTAAGATGGGGAGGGGGTAGGTTGGGGAGGGGGTAAGTTGGGGAGGGGTAAGGTGGGGAAGGAAGCACTGGGGTAGAGGGTAAGTTGGGGAGGAAACACTGGGGAGGGGGTAAGGTGGGGAGGAAGTACTGGGGTAGGGGGTAAGTTGGGGAGGAAACACTGGGGAGGGGGTAAGGTGGGGAAGGAAGCACTGGGGTAGAGGGTAAGTTGGGGAGGAAACACTGGGGAGGGGGTAAGGTGGGGAAGGGGTAAGGTGGGAAGGAAATACTGGTGAGGAAACACTAGGAAAGATAAGCTGGGGAGGTAACAATAGACACTACTGTACACACTGAACACAATGAAGAGAAACCATTGACCTAACCTCCTCCACTCCATCCTCCTCCACCACTCCACCATCCTCCTCCTCCTCCACTCCATCCTCCTCCTCCACCACCTCCTCCACCTCCTCCTCACCCTACCTCCGAGTATTAGGTCAAGTGAACCAACTCGTACCTACATCTCCTCCCTTGATAGCCAACTCCTCACCTCCCTCCACCCCTTTCTCTCTACCCTCATTCCCATTTCTCCTTCCCTCACCCCTCCTTCCCTCCCATCTCTCCCATTTCTCCCTCCCTCCCTCACCTCTCTCCCATTTCTCCCTCCCTCACCCCCCCCTCCCCCACCCAACACACCCTCAGGCTATCAACTCCAATCTCGTCTTATTCCCAGTTTTGCGACAACTTCAAACGCTGACGACACACAAAGACAAGTACGCGATGTTGTGACTTGAATGAGGCTTCTTAAGGCGTTCAACCTCCTCCTCCAACTCCTCCTCCTCCACCTTTCCTCCTCCTCCACCTTTCCTCCTCTTCCACCCTTCCTCCTCCTCTAACCCTCCTCCTCCACATTTCCTCCTCCTCCTCCTCCAACCCTTCTCCTTCTCCACCCCTTCACCCCTCTTCCACCTTTCTTCCTCCTCCACCCCTCCTCTTCCACCCTTCCTCCTCCTCCAACCCTCCTCCTCCACCCCTCATCCCCTTCACCTCTCCTCCTCCACCCCTCCTCTTCTACCCTTCTTCCACCCTTCCTCTTCCTTCACCCCTCCTCCCCTCCCCCTCCCTCACCCCTCCACCTCCTCCACCCCTCCTCTTCCACCCCTCCTCCTCCTCCACCCCTCCTCCTCCTTCACCCCTCCCCCTCCTTCACCCTTCTACCCCTCCCCCTCCTCCTCCTCATCCACCCCTCCTCCTCCTCCTCCACCCCCCTCCTCCTCCTCCTCCACCCCCCTCCTCCTCCTCCTCCACCCCTCCTCCTCCTCCTCCTTCACCCCTCTTCCTCCACCCTTCCTCCTCCTCCTCCACCCCCTCCTCCTCCACCCCTCCACCACCCCTCCACCACCCCTCCACCCCTCCTCCTCCACCCCCCTCCTCCTCCACCCCTCCTCCTCCACTCCTAGCTCACAGCCCCCTCGTAATACATTCACTAATATCTAAGTCTACCTGGAAATTTATCCGTCTTAAGAATACTGGTCTTAAAAAACTTTTGATTAAGGATTTTTATTAATTAGCTCTCCAAGAGGTGTCTAATTACCTGGGTGGGTGGTTAAGGGGTGGATGGTTGTGGTGGGTGGTTAAGAGGTGGATGGTTGTGGTGGGTGGTTAAGGGGTGGATGGTTGTGGTGGGTGGTTAAGAGGTGGATAGTTGTGGTGGGTGGTTAAGGGGTGGATAGTTGTGGTGGGTGGTTAAGGGGTGGATGGTTGTGGTGGGTGGTTAAGAGGTGGATGGTTGTGGTGGGTGGTTAAGGGGTGGATGGTTGTGGTGGGTGGTTAAGAGGTGGATGGTTGTGGTGGGTGGATGGTTGTGGTGGGTGGTTAAGGGGTGGATGGTTGTGGTGGGTGGTTACGGGGTGGATGGTTGTGGTGGGTGGTTAGGGGGTGGATGGTTGTGGTGGGTGGTTAAGAGGTGGATGGTTGTGGTGGGTGGATGGTTGTGGTGGGTGGTTAGTTGTGGTGGGTGGTTAGGGGGTGGGTGGTTAGGGGATGGATGGTTGTGGTGGGTGGTTAATGGGTGGATGGTTGTGGTGGGTGGTTAATGGGTGGATGGTTGTGGTGGGTGGTTACGGGGTGGATGGTTGTGGTGGATGGTTAGGGGGTGGATGGTTGTGGTGGGCGGTTAGGGGGTGGATGGTTGTGGTGGGTGGTTAATGGGTGGATGGTTGTGGTGGGTGGTTAGGGGGTGGATGGTTGTGGTGGGTGGTTAATGGGTGGATGGTTGTGGTGGGTGGTTAATGGATGGATGGTTGTGGTGGGTGGTTACGGGGTGGATGGTTGTGGTGGGTGGTTAGGGGGTGGATGGTTGTGGTGGGTGGTTAATGGGTGGGTGGTTAGGGGGTGGATGGTTGTGGTGGGTGGTTAATGGGTGGATGGTTGTGGTGGGTGGTTAATGGGTGGATGGTTATGGTGGGTGGTTAATGGGTGGATGGTTGTGGTGGGTGGTTACGGGGGTGGGTGGTTAGGGGGTTGATGGTTGTGGTGGGTGGTGAGGGGGGTGGATGGTTGTGGTGGGTGGTTAATGGGTGGATGGTTATGTTGGGTGGTTAGGGGGTGGATGGTTGTGGTGGGTGGTTAATGGGTGGATGGTTGTGGTGGGTGGTTACGGGGTGGATGGTTGTGGTGGGTGGTTAGGGGGTGGGTGGTTAGGGGTGGATGGTTGTGGTGGGTGGTTAGGGGGTGGATGGTTGTGGTGGGTGGTTAATGGGTGGATGGTTGTGGTGGGTGGTTACGGGGTGGATGGTTGTGGTGGGTGGTTAGGGGGTGGGTGGTTAGGGGGTGGATGGTTGTGGTGGGTGGTTACGGGGTGGATGGTTGTGGTGGGTGGTTAGGGGGTGGGTAGTTAGCGGGTGGATGGTTGTGGTGGGTGGTTAAGGGGTGGATGGTTGTGGTGGGTGGTTACGGGGTGGATGGTTGTGGTGGGTGGTTAAGGGGTGGGTGGTTAAAGGGTGGATAGTTGTGTTGGGTGGTTAATGGGTGGATGGTTGTGGTGGGTGGTTAAGGGGTGGATAGTTGTGGTGGGTGGATGGTTGTGGTGGGTGGTTAAAGAGTGGATAGTTGTGGTGGGTGGTTAATGGGTGGATGGTTGTGGTGGGTGGTTAAGGGGTGGTTGGTTGTGGTGGGTGGTTAATGGGTGGATGGTTGTGGTGGGTGGTTAAAGAGTGGATAGTTGTGGTGGGTGGTTAATGAGTGGATGGTTGTGGTGGGTGGTTAAGGGGTGGTTGGTTGTGGTGGGTGGTTAATGGGTGGATGGTTGTGGTGGGTGGTTAAGGGGTGGATAGTTGTGGTGGGTGGTTGTGGTGGGTGGTTGTGGTGGGTGGTTAAGGGGTGGATGGTTGTGGTGGGTGGTTAAAGGGTGGGTGGTTGTGGTGGGTGGTTAAGGGGTGGTTGGTTGTGGTGGGTGGTTAATGGGTGGATGGTTGTGGTGGGTGGTTAAAGGGTGGGTGGTTGTGGTGGGTGGTTAAGGGGTGGGTGGTTGTGGTGGGTGGTTAAGGGGTGGATGGTTGTGGTGGGTGGTTAAAGGGTGGGTGGTTGTGGTGGGTGGTTAAGGGGTGGATGATTGTGGTGGTGTGGTTAATGGGTGGATGGTTGTGGTGGGTTGTTAAGGGGTGGATGGTTGTGGTGGGTGGTTAGGGGGTGGATGGTTGTGGTGGGTGGTTAAGGGGTGGATGGTTTTGGTGGGTGGTTAAAGGGTGGGTGGTTAGGGGGTGGATGGTTGTGGTGGGTGGTTAGGGGGTGGATGGTTGTGGTGGGTGGTTGTGGTGGGTGGTTAAGGGGTGGGTGGTTAGGAGGTGGATGGTTGTGGTGGGTGGTTACTGGGTGGATGATTGTGGTGGGTGGTTAATGGGTGGATGATTGTTTGTTGGTGGTTAAGGGGAATATCAGGCAGCACCATACAACACCACACAGCACCACACAACACCACACAGCACCACACAACACCACACAACAGCACACGCCACCACCATACACCACACAGCACCACACAACACCACACAGCACCACACAACAGCACTACACACCACCACACAACACCACCACACAACACCACCATACACCCTGTGGTACTTCACCTGGCTACCCCATACACTCTCACCTCTTCATTAATTACAGGTAGAGCAAGTTAGACGGTCACCTGAGATTGGGAATGTGATCCTCTCCTTCTTCTCTTCCTTCTCCTCCTCCTTCTCTTCCTTCTTCTCCTCCTCTTCCTTATTTTCCTCCTCTTCCTCCTCTTCTTCCTTCTCTTCTTCCTTCTCTTCCTCCTCCTCCTCCTCCTCTTCTCCTCCTCCTCCTCTTCCTTCTTCTCCTCTTCCTTCTTCTCCTCTTCCTTCTCCTCTTCCTCTTCCCTCTTCTCTTCTTCCTGCTTCTCCTCTTCCTCCTTCTCCTCTTCCTTCTTCTCCTCCTCCTCTTCCTTCTTCTCTTCCTCTTCCTTCTTCTCCTTCTCTTCTTTCTCCTCTTCCTTCTTTTCCTCCTCTTCCTTCTCCTCCCTCTTCTCCTCTTCCTTCTCCCCTTCCTTCTCTTCCTCTTCCTTCTCCTCTTCCTTCTCCTCTTCCTTCTTCTCCTCCTCCTCTTCCTTGTTCTCTTCCTCTTCCTTCTTCTCCTTCTCTTTCTCCTCTTCCTTCTTTTCCTCCTCTTCCTTCTCCTCCCTCTTCTCCTCTTCCTTCTTCTCCTCCCCTTCCTTATTCTCCTTCTCTTCCTTCTCCCCTTCCGCCTTCTCCTTCCCTTCCTTTTTCTCCTCCTCTTCCTATTTCTCCTTTTGTTCTTCCTCCTTTTCCTCCTTCCCCTCCTCACCTGTTCCACCTCTTCCTCCTCCTCCCCCACCTCTTCCACATCCTCCCCCAACTATTCTTCCCCCACCTCCTCCTCCCCACCTCCTCCTCTTCCTCCTCCTCCCCACCTCCTCCTCTTCCTCCTCTCAGCACCTCCTCCTCCCCATCCCTCTCATCATCACCATCATCTTCTTTTCCTCACTTTCGTCAAGCTTGTCTTAATTCCTCCTTCTCTTTCATCCATTCCCCCTGTTTATTTTTCTTTCCCCTTACCACCTCCCTTCTTTATCCCTCCCTCTCTCTCTCTCTCAGTCCCTTCTCTCATCCACTGATTCCTGTTCCCTCCAATCTCGCAATGTCTCTCCTTCCCTCTAAGTTCCCTCCCTCCCTCCCTCCCTCCTTCCCTCCCTCCCTCCCTCCCTCCCTCCCTCCTTCCCTCCCTCCCTCCCTCCCTCCCCTGTTCAATTTCTCTTCCCCAAATCATGCTCACCTCCTCCCCCACCCCTTCCTCCTCCCTCACCCCTTCCTCCTCCCCACCCCCTTCCTCCTCCCCAACCCATTCCTCCTCCCCCACCCCCTTCCTCCTCCACACATCTTCCACCTGCTCCCCAACCTCTTCTTCTCCCGTCCCACCACCTCCTACCTCCCCACCCCCTCCCCCCCAACCCTACCTCCACTTCTTCCTTCACCCCCACCTCCTCCTCTCTTCACCCCCACCTCCTCCTCTCTTCACCCCCACCTCCTCCTCTCTTCACCCCCACCTCCTCCTCCCTTCACCCCTACATCTTTCTCCACCTCCCCACCCCCCCACCTCCCCCACTCCCAGGGTAAACAGCGTTGCTAAGCCGTCACTGTTTAACGAGTTTCGCTAAGTTTTTCTCTTCCCGGCGGGTCGAGGCAGCATCTCAGAGAGCTCCGCCGGCCATTTATATTCATATTACTGTGAAATTCATTACCGCCATCCGGGGATTTGGTCTATCTTCCTCTCTCTCTCTCTCTCTCTCTCTCTTTTCCTTCAGTGTCACAGTCTTCCTCACTCACTTTCTCTCTCTTTCAATCTTACTCTCTCTCTATTTCTCTCTTTCTCTCTGTCTCTGCTTCTCTGTCTCTCTTTCTATCTCTCTCTGTCCATCATTTTCTGTTGGCTTTCTGTGTGTGTGTGTGTGTGTGTGTGTGAGCCATCTCCGGGAGTATAGGAGATCCAGGTTATGTGCCTCTTCCTCTTTTGTCTCCGCCTCCTCCTCCTGTTTCTCCTTCTCTTTCGTCTACGCCTTCTACCCCTCTTACTATTCCTCCTACTTTTGCTTCTCTTCTTCCCCTTCCTCCTCTATCTCCACCTCTTCTCTCCCATTCTTCTTCGTCTCCCCCCTCTTATATTTTCTCCTCTTTCTTCTCCTACTCTTCCTCCTACCTACCATTCCTCCTCTTCCTCCTCCTTCGCCTCCGCCAAACACCATTTACATGTAATTACTTATTGGGAGTTAAAGCGAAGTCGATTCCTACATAATCTTCCTGCGAGGCGAGTGAGAGGCGTATTTGTATTCTGTAGACGATACAGCACTGTAACTTACACGGCACGACGCTGTACTGTGAGGTAGGGGAGTGTGAGGGAGGAGGGTGTGGTGTGAGGGAGGAGGGTGAGGTGTGAGGGAGGAGGGTGTGGTGTGAGGGAGGAGGGTGAGGTGTGAGGGAGGAGGGTGGGGTGTGAGGGAGGAGGGTGTGGTGTGAGGGAGGAGGGTGTGAGGGAGGAGGGTGGGGTGTGAGGGAGGAGGGTGAGGTGTGAGGGAGGAGGGTGAGGTGTGAGGGAGGGGGGTGAGGTGTGAGGGAGGAGGGTGGGGTGTGAGGGAGGAGGGTGAGGTGTGAGGGAGGAGGGTGTGGTGTGAGGGAGGAGGGTGAGGTGTGAGGGAGGAGGGTGTGGTGTGAGGGAGGAGGGTGTGGTGTGAGGGAGGAGGGTGGGGTGTGAGGGAGGAGGGTGTGAGGGAGGAGGGTGAGGTGTGAGGGAGGAGGGTGTGGTGTGAGGGAGGAGGGTGAGGTGTGAGGGAGGAGGGTGTGGTGTGAGGGAGGAGGGTGTGGTGTGAGGGAGGAAGGTGAGGTATGAGGGAGGAGGGTGTGAGGGAGGAGGGTGAGGTGTGAGGGAGGAGGGTGTGGTGTGAGGGAGGAAGGTGAGGTGTGAGGGAGGAGGGTGTGGTGTGAGGGAGGAAGGTGAGGTGTGAGGGAGGAGGGTGTGGAGGGAGGAGGGTGAGGTGTGAGGGAGGAGGTGTGTGGTGTGAGGGAGGAGGGTGAGGTGTGAGGGAGGAGGGTGTGGTGTGAGGGAGGAGGGTGGGGTGTGAGGGAGGAGGGTGTGGTGTGAGGGAGGAGGGTGTGAGGGAGGAGGGTGAGGTGTGAGGGAGGAAGGTGAGGTGTGAGGGAGGAGGGTGTGGTGTGAGGGAGGAAGGTGAGGTGTGAGGGAGGAGGGTGTGGTGTGAGGGAGGAAGGTGAGGTGTGAGGGAGGAGGGTGTGAGGGAGGAGGGTGAGGTGTGAGGGAGGAGGGTGAGGTGTGAGGGAGGAGGGTGTGGTGTGAGGGAGGAAGGTGAGGTGTGAGGGAGGAGGGTGTGAGGGAGGAGGGTGAGGTGTGAGGGAGGAGGGTGTGGTGTGAGGGAGGAGGGTGAGGTGTGAGGGAGGAGGGTGTGGTGTGAGGGAGGAGGGTGGGGTGTGAGGGAGGAGGGTGTGGTGTGAGGGAGGAGGGTGTGAGGGAGGAGGGTGTGGTGTGAGGGAGGAAGGTGAGGTGTGAGGGAGGAGGGTGTGAGGGAGGAGGGTGAGGTGTGAGGGAGGAGGGTGTGGTGTGAGGGAGGAGGGTGAGGTGTGAGGGAGGAGGGTGTGGTGTGAGGGAGGAGGGTGGGGTGTGAGGGAGGAGGGTGTGGTGTGAGGGAGGAGGGTGTGAGGGAGGAGGTTGTGGTGTGAGGGAGGAGGGTGTGGTGTGAGGGAGGAGGGTGTGGTGTGAGGGAAGAGGGTGTGGTGTGAGGGAGGAGGATGAGGTGTGAGGTAGGAGGGTGTGGTGTGAGGCAGGAGGGTGAGGTGTGAGGCAGGAGGGTGAGGTGTGAGGGAGGAGGGTGAGGTGTGAGGGAGGAGGGTGTGGTGTGAGGGAAGAGGGTGAGGTGTGAGGGAGGAGGGTGAGGTGTGAGGGAGGAGGGTGGGGTGTGAGGGAGGAGGGTGTGAGGGAGGAGGGTGTGGTGTGAGGGAGGAGGGTGTGAGGGAGGAGGGTGTGGTGTGAGGGAGGAAGGTGAGGTGTGAGGGAGGAGGGTGTGAGGGAGGAGGGTGAGGTGTGAGGGAGGAGGGTGTGGTGGAGGGAGGAGGGTGAGGTGTGAGGGAGGAGGGTGTGGTGTGAGGGAGGAGGGTGGGGTGTGAGGGAGGAGGGTGTGGTGTGAGGGAGGAGGGTGTGAGGGAGGAGGTTGTGGTGTGAGGGAGGAGGGTGTGGTGTGAGGGAGGAGGGTGTGGTGTGAGGGAGGAGATTGTGGTGTGAGGGAGGAGGGTGAGGTGTGAGGGAGGAGGGTGTGAGGGAGGAGGGTGAGGTGTGAGGGAGGAAGGTGAGGTGTGAGGGAGGAGGGTGTGGTGTGAGGGAGGAAGGTGAGGTGTGAGGGAGGAGGGTGTGAGGGAGGAGGGTGAGGTGTGAGGGAGGAGGGTGAGGTGTGAGGGAGGAGGGTGTGGTGTGAGGGAGGAGGGTGGGGTGTGAGGGAGGAGGGTGTGATGTGAGGGAGGAGGGTGTGGTGTGAGGGAGGAAGGTGAGGTGTGAGGGAGGAGGGTGTGAGGGAGGAGGGTGAGGTGTGAGGGAGGAGGGTGTGGTGTGAGGGAGGAGGGTGAGGTGTGAGGGAGGGGTGTGGTGTGTGGGAGGTGGGTGGGGTGTGAGGGAGGAGGGTGTGGTGTGAGGGAGGAGGGTGTGAGGGAGGAGGTTGTGGTGTGAGGGAGGAGGGTGTGGTGTGAGGGAGGAGGGTGTGGTGTGAGGGAAGAGGGTGTGGTGTGAGGGAGGAGGATGAGGTGTGAGGTAGGAGGGTGTGGTGTGAGGCAGGAGGGTGAGGTGTGAGGCAGGAGGGTGTGGTGTGAGGAAGGAGGGTGTGGTGTGAGGGAAGAGGGTGAGGTGTGAGGGAGGAGGGTGTGAGGGAGGAGGGTGTGGTGTGAGGGAGGAGGGTGTGAGGGAGGAGGGTGTGGTGTGAGGGAGGAGGGTGTGGTGTGAGGGAGGAGGATGAGGTGTGAGGGAGGAAGGTGAGGTGTGAGGAGGAGGGTGTGGTGTGAGGGAGGAGGGTGTGAGGGAGGAGGGTGTGGTGTGAGGGAGGAGGGTGTGGTGTGAGGGAGGAGGGTGTGAGGGAGGAGGGTGTGGTGTGAGGGAGGAGGGTGTGAGGGAGGAGGGTGTGGTGTGAGGGAGGAGGGTGAGGTGTGAGGGAGGAAGGTGAGGTGTGAGGGAGGAGGGTGTGGTGTGAGGGAGGAGGGTGAGGTGTGAGGGAGGAAGGTGAGGTGTGAGGGAGGAGGGTGAGGTGTGAGGGAGGAGGGTGTGGTGTGAGGGAGGAGGGTGTGAGGGAGGAAGGTGAGGTGTGAGGGAGGAGGGTGTGGTGTGAGGGAGGAGGGTGAGGTGTGAGGGAGGAAGGTGAGGTGTGAGGGAGGAGGGTGAGGTGTGAGGGAGGAGGGTGTGGTGTGAGGGAGGAGGGTGGGGTGTGAGGGAGGAGGGTGTGGTGTGAGGGAGGAGGGTGGGGTGTGAGGGAGGAGGGTGTGGTGTAAGGTAGGAGGGTGTGGTGTGAGGGAGGAGGGTGGGGTGTGAGGGAGGAGGGTGTGGTGTGAGGGAGGAGGGTGGGGTGTGAGGGAGGAGGGTGTGGTGTAAGGTAGGAGGGTGTGGTGTGAGGGAGGAGGGTAAGGTGTGAGGGAGGAGGGTGGGGTGTGAGGGAGGAGGGTGGGGTGTGAGGGAGGAAGGTGAGGTGTGAGGGAGGAGGGTGAGGTGTGAGGGAGGAGGGTGGGGTGTGAGGGAGGAGGGTGGGGTGTGAGGGAGGAGGGTGTGGTGTGAGGGAGGAGGGTGGGGTGTGAGGGAGGAGGGTGTGGTGTAAGGTAGGAGGGTGTGGTGTGAGGGAGGAGGGTGGGGTGTGAGGGAGGAGGGTGTGGTGTGAGGGAGGAGGGTGTGGTGTAAGGTAGGAGGGTGTGGTGTGAGGGAGGAGGGTGAGGTGTGAGGGAGGAGGGTGGGGTGTGAGGGAGGAGGGTGGGGTGTGAGGGAGGAGGGTGGGGTGTGAGGGAGGAGGGTGGGGTGTGAGGGAGGAGGGTGGGGTGTGAGGGAGGAGGGTGGGGTGTAAGGTAGGAGGGTGTGGTGTGAGGGAGGAGGGTGAGGTGTGAGGGAGGAGGGTGGGGTGTGAGGGAGGAGGGTGTGGTGTGAGGGAGGAGGGTGGGGTGTGAGGGAGGAGGGTGGGGTGTGAGGGAGGAGGGTGTGGTGTAAGGTAGGAGGGTGTGGTGTGAGGGAGGAGGGTGGGGTGTGAGGGAGGAGGGTGGGGTGTGAGGAAGAGAGTGAGGACCAACTGCTAGGGTCGTGTAGGGTTTTGAGGTAACCAATTCTAGGGTGTCTCCTCATTAAGGTTAATTACTATTCCCGGCCACCTGGTCCCCTTAAAGGTCACACGGAATAACAAAACCAAACTTGTCTGTTACCACCTGAGCGACGCTGATGCCCACACCTGAAGATTAGCCCTTCATATTGTCTCACCTTAAGACGAACCATTCCAACGCTAACCTAACCTACTGTAACCTAACGCTAATCCATCCTAACCTAACCTACTGTAACCTAACGCTAATCCATCCTAACCTAACCTAACCTAACCTAACCTAACCTAACCTACTGTAACCTAACCTACTGTAACCTAACGCTAATCCATCCTAACCTAACCTACTGTAACCTAACGCTAATCCATCCTAACCTAACCTAACCTAACCTAACCTAACCTACTGTAACCTAACCTACTGTAACCTAGCGCTAATCCATCCTAACCTAACCTAACCTAACCTACTGTAACCTAACGCTAATCCATCCTAACCTAACCTACTGTAACCTAAGGCTAATCCATCCTAACCTAACCTAACCTAACCTACTGTAACCTAACGCTAATCCATCCTAACCTAACCTACTTTAACCTAACCTAACCTAACCTAACCTAACCTCACGCCTCATGATGAAGGTCGCCTCCCACCTCCCTTGAGTCTCATTCAGTCTCTCCCTTCACTTGTTCCTCTCTTCACTTTTAACCTCCTCCTCCTATTCCTCCCTCTCCCCCCTCTCTCTCCCTCTCCTCCTCCCTCATCATCATTCACCTCATTCTTCCTCCTTCTCTTCCTTCATCATCATTCACCTCATTCTTCCTCCTTCTTCTCTTCCTTTATCATCATCCACCTCACTCTCTCTCCTTCTCCTCCTTCATCATCATCCACCTCATTCATCTTACTCCTCCTTCTCCCTCATCATCATCCACCTCATTCTTCCTCCTTCTCCCTCATCATCATCCACCTCATTCATCTTCCTCCTCCTTCTCCCTCATCATCATCCACCTCATTCTTCCTCCTCCTCCTCCTCCCTCATCATCATCCACCTCATTTTTGTTATTTATCGCCTTTTACCTCCTCTTCTTCCATTGCTTCATCGTCTTCTTTAGCTCCCGCGTTCGTTTCTTATCCTTATTATCGTTCCCACCTTCTCCGTTAATCTGATTTGATTAATTAGTTTGTCTGTCTTAGGTATCACACACGACTCATACACGTATCATACACGACTCATACACGTATCATACATGACTCATACACGTATCATACATGACTCATACACGTATCATACACGACTCATACGCGTATCATACATGACTCATACGCGTATCATACACGACTCATACACGTATCATACACGACTCATACGCGTATCATACATGACTCATACGCGTATCATACACGACTCATACACGTATCATACATGACTCATACACGTATCATACATGACTCATACACGTATCATACATGACTCATACACGTATCATACATGACTCATACACGTATCATACACGACTCATACACGTATCATACACGACTGACCTCTCTTTATCGATTCTTCGTATTGTCATTTATGTTTTTATTCTATTCTTCTTAGTTTTATCTTTGTGTTTGTTTTCATTTAGTTTCAATTTCCAAGTTTAATATGTTTCTTTCTTTCTTTCTTTCTTTCTTTATTTAGTTCTTTCTTTCTTTCTTTATTTCTTTCTTTATTTATTTCTCTTTCTTTCTTTCTTTCTTTCTTTATTTAGTTCTTTCTTTCTTTATGTAGTTCTTTCTTTCTTTCTTTCTTTCTTTATTTAGTTCTTTCTTTCTTTCTTTATTTCTCTCTTTATTTACTTATCTTTCTTTATTTAGTTCTTTCTTCTTTCTTTCTTTATTTCTTTCTTTATTTATTTATCTTTCTTTCTTTCTTTCTATCTTTCTTTCTTTCTTTATTTCTTTCTTTATTTATTCCTCTTTCTTTCTTTCTTTCTATCTTTCTTTATTTCTGTTCTTCTGGGTATTATTGAAACACTCAATAGGTAGTAGGCAGCCACCAAACAGGGAGGTCCTACCGCCTGGGAAGACATTGGCAGCATAATGTGTTGTCTAATGGTGGACTCTGCTGCTATATGACACCACTAAAATTGTGACCAAGTCCCTCGTTGCTGATCTGTCTTTCTGCCTCATTTACCCACAATTGCAGGGTCTCAATTGTTTCTCTTATCGTTAACAACAACATACATATATCGTTTCTCACTATTGATTTTTATTTTATTTTTTGTATTACTTTATGGTTCTTTATTATTATTACATTGTTGTTATTGTTATTATTATCATATTATTTTATTATTTAATTTTTAATTTTTGTATTTTGATTAATTTTTTTATTTACTATGAATTATTATTATTATTATTATTATTATTATTATTATTATTATTATTATTTATTTATTATTTATTAATTATTATTATTATTATTATTATTATTATTATAATAATATTATTTTCGCCTCCAGGCCCCGATGTGGGTCAGTGACGTGTGACCGGGTGGGCTAATCCCCGTAAAAAAAAAAAAAAAAAAAAATATATAACAAGATGACCCACACATCGCCCACGCTGTCTTGGAGAGGTAGAGGTGTGGGAGAGTGAGGGAGTAGGGATGGGAGTGAGGGAAGAATGAGAGTGAGGGGAGAGGAGAGCGAGGGAAGAATGAAAGTGAGAGATGAGAGTGAGAGGTAGGGGTGAGAGTGAAGAATGAGGATGAAGGAAGAATGACAGTGAAGTGAGTGAGAGGTAGGAATGAGAGTGAAGTGAGAGTGAGGGAGGTAAGCTGGCTGTAATTTAGTGGCCAGGACGCGGGTCTGTTTGCTTTCGCAGCTAAATTAACTTGATAAAACTCACGAGTCTTGGAATAAACACAACTGCTCCTCAAATTGGGTCGTGTGGTGCCTCTGTTCTTGTTCTTCATTGTTCTTTTTGTTCTTAAGGGTTATTGTTCTCTGTACCTTTTCTTCACTGTACGTGTTCTTCATTGTATTTGTTTTTCATTGTTCTTGTTCATCATTGTTTCTGGGTCATGTGGCATCTCCGTTCTTGTTCTTCATTGTTCTTGCTGTTCTTGTTCTTCATTGTTCATGGGTCGTGTGGCGTATCGGTTCTTGTTCAATGTTCTTACCGGTCTTGTTCCTCATTGGGTCCTTCTACTCGTGTTCTTAAATGGTTCATGTTCTTGGCTGTTCTTTGTTCTTTACTGATGAACATGAATAAAGAAAATTAACTCAACAATAATAACCAAATATCGTATATGATTGATTCAAAATACAAATTACAATACAAGTTACAATAATTACATAAACGATAAAATAATAAAAACTGAATCAAAATACAAAAAATTAAATAAAATTAACCGAAACATAAATAAAATGGTTTAATAATAGTTAACATTGATTATAGCCAATAATAGTTATAGTAAAATAAATAGATCTATTATACTGAGGAAAGAAGTAGTTTATATAACCCGGATATAATTATAGAAATAGATAATATTCTCTTACCGTGGAGGAGAAGTTGTCTCTGTCTCCTCATTAAGACCAAGAGTCTAGAGTCTCCTTTATGTCTATTCAGCAGGGATGAGAGATATAAAATTTACATATAATTCAGAAGGAAAAAGAGATATAAAATTTACATATAATGCTCAGTTCTGGCGTCTAATTCTCACGTGGGTCCTCTCTCTCTCTCTCTCTCTCTCTCTCTCTCTCTCTCTCTCTCTCTCGTCTTTATAGCTCACGAATGGTTCATATAAATAAGGTACTTAAATTATCCCCCCCCCCTCTCTCTCTCTCTCTCTCTCTCTCTCTCTCTCTCTCTCTCTCTCTCTCTCTCTCTCTCTCTCTCTCTTATCTGCGTCACTCTAAAGCCTGCTGACGGCCTGTACTTGGTGACGTCCTATATCCCTTGTGACGTCCTATATCCTTGGTGACGTCCTATACCCCTGGTGACGTCCTATACCCTTTATGACGTCCTATACCCCTGGTGACGTCCTATACCCCTGGTGACGTCCTATACCCCTGGTGACGTCCTATACCCTTTGTGACGTCCTATACCCCTGGTGACGTCCTATACCCCTGGTGACGTCCTATACCCCTGGTGACGTCCTATACCCTTTGTGACGTCCTATACCCCTGGTGACGTCCTATACCTCTGGTGACGTCCTATACCCCTGATGACGTCCTATACCCCTGGTGACGTCCTATACCCCTGGTGACGTCCTATACCCCTTGTGACGTCCTATACCCCTGGTGACGTCCTATACCCCTGGTGACGTCCTATCCTGGTGACGTTCTACCCCTGGTGACGTCCTATCCTGGTGACGTTCTACCCCTGGTGACGTCCTATCCCTGGTTACGTGGGTGTGTGCTGGTGCTGGCGTCCTGTAGGAGTCACACCACAGGAGCTATAGGATAATTAAGATGTTCATGTTATTTTTCTTTACATTAACTGAAAGATTTGTGGGAGGAGGAAGAGGAGGGTGTGGAGGAGGAGGAGGAGGAGGAGGAAGATGGAAAGGAGGAGGAGGATGGAGAGGGGGTGGAGGAGGAGGAAGATGGAGAGGAGGAGGAGGATGGAGAGGGGGTGGAGGAGGGGGAGGAAGATGGAGAGGAGGAGGAGGATGGAGAGGGGGTGGAGGAGGAGGAGGAAGATGGAGAGGAGGAGGAGGAGGATGGAGAGGGGGTGGAGGAGGAGGAGGAAGATGGAGAGGAGGAGGAGGATGGAGAGGGGGTGGAGGAGGAGGAGGAGGGTGGAGAGGAGGAGGAGGAGGATGGAGAGGAAGATGGAGGAGGAGGAGGAAGATGGAGAGGAGGAGGAGGATGGAGAGGGGGTGGAGGAGGAGGAGGAGGGTGGAGAGGAGGAGGAGGAAGATGGAGAGGAGGAGGAGGATGGAGGAGGAGGAGGATGGAATGGAGGAGGAGGATGGAGAGGGGGTGGAGGAGGAGGAGGAGGGTGGAGAGGAGGAGGAGGAGGATGGAGAGGGGGTGGAGGAGGAGGAGGGGGTGGAGGTGGAGGAGGAAGATGGAAAGGAGGAGGAGGGGGTGGAGGAGGAGGAGGGTGGAGAGGGGGTGGAGGAGGAGGAGGAAGATGGAAAGGAGGAGGAGGGTGGAGAGGGGGTGGAAGAGGAGGAGGATGGAGAGGGGGTGGAGGAGGAGGAGGAGGGTGGAAAGGAGGAGGAGGAGGATGGAGAGGGGTGGAGGAGGAGGAGGGGGTGGAGGAGGAGGGTGGGTAGGGGGTGGAAGAGGAGGTCCCAGCGTCAAGAAGTGTTATTTTTTGTTAGGTCTTATAGTGAGGTTTATAGTGAGAGGCGAGATACAAGGCCGCTCTTTATACCTTTCCTTGAGACGCAGGAGGAGGCCATACTGTGTGGGGAGGAGAGCTGGGGCCTGACACACTAGGGGCCTGACGTACTAGGGGCCTCACATACACTCTAGGGGACACACACTAGGGGCCTGACACACTAGGGGCCTGACGCACACACTAGAGGCCTCAAACACACTAGGGGCCTGACGCACACACTAGAGGCCTCAAACACACTAGGGGCCTGACGCACACACTAGAGGCCTCACACACACTAGGGGCCTGACGTACTAGGGGCGTCACACACACACTAGGGGACTGATATACACACACTAGGGGGCCTCACACACACACTAGGGGCCTGACACACACACACACACACACACACACACTAGGGGACTGACACAACACACTAGGGGCCTGATACACACACTAGGGGCCTGTCACACACACTAGGGGCCTGACACACTAGGGGACTGATATACACACACTAGGGGCCTGTCACACTAGGGGCCTGACACACTAGGGGCCTGACACACTAGAGGACTGATATACACACACTAGGGGCCTATCACACACATGGGGACCTGACGCACACGCACACACACACTAGGGGACTGACACACACACTAGGGGCCTGACACACACACTAGGGGACTGATATACACACTAGGGGCCTGACGCACACACTAGGGGCCTGACACACACACTAGGGGCCTGACACACATACTAGGGGCCTGAAACACTCGGGTACTGACACACATTAGGGGCCTGACATACACATACACACACTAGGGGCCTGACACACACTAGCGGTTTGACACACACATTAGGGGACTGTCACACACTAGGGGCCTGACACACACTAGGGGTTTGACACACACATTAGGGGACTGACACACACACTAGGGGCCTGACACACACACTAGGGGCCTGACACACATACTAGGGGCCTGACACACTAGGGGCCTGACACACACACTAGGGGTTTGACACACACATTAGGGGTTTGACACACACATTAGGGGCCTGACACACATACTAGGGGCCTGACACACTAGGGTACTGACACACATTAGGGGCCTGACATACACATACACACACTAGGGGCCTGACACACACTAAGGGTTTGACACACACATTAGGGGCCTGACACACACTAAGGGTTTGACACACACATTAGGGGCCTGACACACACTAAGGGTTTGACACACACATTAGGGGACTGAGACACACACTAGGGGTCTGGCACACACTTGGGGACTGACACACACACACACACACACACACACACACACTAGGAACCTGACACACACACTAGGGGCCTGACACACACACACTAGGGGTCTGGCACACACTAGGGGCCTGACACACACACTAGGGGCCTGACACACACACTAGGAGCCTGACACACACACACACTAGGGGCCTGACACACATTAGGGGCCTGACATACACATACACACACTAGGGGCCTGACACACACACTAGGGGCCTGACACACACTAGGGGTTTGACAAACACATTAGGGGACTGACACACACACTAGGGGTCTGGTGCACACTAGGGGACTGACACACACATACACACACACACACTAGGGGACTAACACACACACTAGGAACCTGACACACACACTAGGGGCCTGACACACACACTAGGGGTCTGGCACACACTATGGGCCTGACACACACACTAAGGGCCTGACACACACTAGGGGCCTGACACACACACACACACACACACACACACACACACACTAGGGGACTGGTACACACTAGGGGACTGACACACACACACTAGGGCACTAACACACACACTAGGAACCTGCGACACACACTAGGGGCCCGACACACACACACACACACACACACACACTAGGGGACACACATACACACACACACACACACACACACACTAGGGGACACACACACACACACACTAGGGGACGCACACACACACACATACTAGGAGACACACACAAACACACACACACACACACACACACACACTAGGGGACTAACACACGCACACTAGGAACCTGAGACACACTAGGGGCCTTACACACACACACACACACACACACACACACACACTAGGGGACTAACAGACACACTAGGAACCTGAAACACACACTAGGGGCCTGACACACACACACACACACACACACACACTCTAGGGGACTAACAGACACACTAGGAACCTGAAACACACACTTGGGGCCTCGCACACACACACACACACACACACACACACACACTCTCTAGGGGACTAACAGACACACTAGGAACCTGAGACATACACTAGGGGCCTGACACACACACACACACACTCTCTCACACTTGGGGAATAACACACACACACACACACACACACACTAGGGGAATAACACACACACTAATAACCTGAGACACACACTAGGGGCCTGGCACACACTAGGGGTCTGACACACACACACACACACGGACACACACTAGGGGACACACACACACACACACACACACTGGGGGCCTGACACACACACACACTAGGGTACTGACACGAACTACGGGCCTGACACACACACACTATGGGTCTGACACACTAGGGGTCTGAGACACACACACACTAGGGGCCTGGCACACACTAGGGGTCTGACACACACACACACACACACTAGGACATACACTGCATATTCCTTCCTCTACAGACACACCAGGCAGTTATACTATGTGAGAAGACCTAAGGACTGACATACACTAGTACATAATAGTGTGTAGGTACTGTCCTGTAGTCAGTGATGTATCTGTCAGCCGTGTGTAGGTACTGTCCTGTAGTCAGTGATGTATCTGTCAGCCGTGTGTAGGTACTGTCGTGTAGTCAGTGATGTATCTGTCAGCCGTGTGTAGGTACTGTCGTGTAGTCAGTGATGTGTCTCAGCTGTGTGTAGGTACTGTCGTGTAGTCAGTGATGCATCTGTCAGCCGTGTGAAGGTACTGTCGTGTTATCAGTGATGTATCTGTCAGCCGTGTGTAGGTACTGTCGTGTAGTGAGTGTTGTATTTGTCAGTTGTGTGTAGGTACTGTCGTGTAGTCAGTGATGTATCTGTCAGCCGTGTGTAGGTACTGTCGTGTTATCAGTGATGTATCTGTCAGCCGTGTGTAGGTACTGTCGTGTAGTCAGTGATGTGTCTGTCAGCCGTGTGTAGGTACTGTCGTGCTATCAGTGATGTGTGTGTCAGCCGTGTGTAGGTACTGTTGTGTAGTCAGTGATGTATGTGTCAGCCGTGTGTAGGTACTGTCGTGTAGTCAGTGATGTATCTGTCAGCCGTGTGTAGGTACTGTCGTGCTATCAGTGATGTGCCTATCAGCCGTGTGTAGGTACTGTCGTGTAGTCAGTGATGTGTGTGTCAGCCGTGTGTAGGTACTGTCGTGTAGTCAGTGATGTGTGTGTCAGCCGTGTGTAGGTACTGTCGTGTAGTCAGTGATGTGTCTGTCAGCCGTGTGTGGGTACTGTCGTGTAGTCAGTGTTGTATCTGCCAGCCGTGTGTAGGTACTGTCGTGTAGTCAGTGTTGTATCTGTCAGTCGTGTGTAGGTACTGTCGTGTAGTCAGTGATGTGTCTGTCAGCCGTGTGTAGGTACTGTCGTGTAGTCAGTGATGTATCTGTCAGCCGTGTGTAGGTACTGTCGTGTAGTCAGTGATGTGTCTGTCAGCCGTGTGTAGGTACTGTCGTGTAGTCAGTGTTGTATCTGTCAGCCGTGTGCAGATACTGTCGTGCTATCAGTGTTGTATCTGTCAGCCGTGTGTAGGTACTGTCGTGTAGTCAGTGATGTATCTGTCAGCTGTGTGTAGGTACTGTCGTGTAGTCAGTGTTGTATCTGTCAGCCGTGTGTAGGTACTGTCGTGTAGTCAGTGATGTGTCTGTCAGTCGTGTGTAGGTACTGTCGTGTAGTCAGTGATGTGTCTGTCAGTCGTGTGTAGGTACTGTCGTGTAGTCAGTGTTGTATCTGTCAGCCGTGTTTAGGTACTGTCGTGTAGTCAGTGATGTGTCTGTCAGTCGTGTGTAGGTACTGAGGTGTAGTCAGTGTTGTATCTGTCAGCCGTGTGTAGGTACTGTTGTGTAGTCATTGATGTATCTGTCAGCTGTGTGTAGGTACTGTCGTGTAGTCAGTGATGTATCTGTCAGCCGTGTGTAGGTACTGTCGTGCAGTCAGTGATGTGTCTGTCAGCCGTGTGTAGGTACTGTCGTGTAGTGAGTGTTGTATTTGTCAGTTGTGTGTAGGTACTGTCGTGTAGTCAGTGTTGTATCTGTCAGCCGTGTGTAGGTACTGTCGTGTTATCAGTGATGTATCTGTCAGCCGTGTGTAGGTACTATCGTGTAGTCAGTGATGTGTCTGTCAGCCGTGTGTAGGTACTGTCGTGTAGTGAGTGTTGTATTTGTCAGTTGTGTGTAGGTACTGTCGTGTAGTGAGTGTTGTATTTGTCAGTTGTGTGTAGGTACTGTCGTGTAGTCAGTGATGTATCTGTCAGCCATGTTTAGGTACTGTCGTGTAGTCAGTGATGTGTCTGTCAGCTGTGTGTAGGTACTGTCGTGTAGTCAGTGTTGTATCTGTCAGCCGTGTGTAGGTACTGTCGTATAGTCAGTGATGTATCTGTCAGCCATGTTTAGGTACTGTCGTGTAGTCAGTGATGTGTCTGTCAGCTGTGTGTAGGTACTGTCGTGTAGTCAGTGTTGTATCTGTCAGCCGTGTGTAGGTACTGTCGTGTAGTCAGTGATGTGTGTGTCAGCCGTGTGTAGGTACTGTCGTGTAGTCAGTGATGTGTGTGTCAGCCGTGTGTAGGTACTGTCGTGTAGTCAGTGATGTGTGTGTCAGCCGTGTGTAGTACTGTCGTGTAGTCAGTGATGTGTCTGTCAGCCGTGGGTACAGTACACTCGGATACAGATGTTTACTTACGATTTGTTATGTATTTGTTGATAGGTCGGTTCTGCTTGCTCCTCCCCCCGCCCCCCCCTGACCCCCCCCCCCCCTGCTACTGCTGCTGTATCTCGTGTCGTAGAAGAAGCAGTGACTGTTGTGTTGTTGTTGTTGTTGTTGTTGTTGTTGTTGTCTAAGATGATTTAAATGTTTGATAATGGAAGATAGGACTCCACACACACGTATACGTACACACATACACACACGGGCGCACACACACACACACACACACACACACACTAGGGAACTGACACACACACACACAAGGGGCCTAACACACACACACACACACACACACACACACACACACACGGGGACTGACACACACACACACACACACGGGGACTGACACACACACACACACACACACACACACACGGGGACTGACACACACACACACACACACTAGGGGACTGACGCACACACACACACACACGCACACACACACACACACACACACACACACACACACACACG
Source organism: Homarus gammarus (assembly GCA_958450375.1). Lineage (NCBI taxonomy): Eukaryota > Metazoa > Arthropoda > Malacostraca > Decapoda > Nephropidae > Homarus > Homarus gammarus. Next base: position 679,494 of record CAUDMG010003627.1, read on the forward strand.
GGGCCTGACACACTAGCCCTCCCCCCCCCCCCTAAAAAAAGTGTGTTGACAACGATGATAACAAAAAGTAATGAAGGAACAACTTTTATTATCTCACCTCCCCCCTCACCCCTCCCCCCTCACCCCTCACCCCTCACTCCTCCCCCCTCACCCCTCACCCCTCAGGCAGGATCTGGTCACTACCACACTGGAGAGATCTGGTCACCACACACCACATTCACTACACCATCACCGGTTCATAACAACTACTCTATTTCAGTCACATTATGTCCTCAAGGCAAAATTTACATATAGTTAAGAATTTCAATGAATTTCCTTATTTTTTTCTTAATATTTCGTTTTAATTGTTACTTTAATTATTACCTGTAGAGGCTTATAGTCCAGGTAACTTATTGTACCATTTATTGATAACCTTTTTTTTTTGTAGACTAAATACAGATACTTAAGTTAGGGTTTTGTTACCTATATAAATAAAATATAACTTATTTCTGATTATCTTTGTATATCATTATCCATTATTTACTTTTACGTCTTATTTCCTTCTCCTGTTCCTCCTCTATACCTTTCCATCATCGTCTCTCTCTCTCTCTCTTTTATGTTTTCGTCTGTGTGTGTTTGTCTGGTTTTTTTCTCTCTGTCTCTTCATTCAGCCATCACTGTCATGTTTCATCTCTTCCCCTTCCTCCATGTCCTCTTCTCCCACTCTTCCTCCCCTCTCCTTACAATCTCCCTTCCATTTTTTTTCTCTCCATCGTCTTGCTATTTTTATCAACTCTACTTCCCTCGTTCCCTCCGTCACCCCTTCCCTCCCTCCCTCCATCTCTTCCTCCCTCCCTCCCTCCATCTCTTCCTCCCTCCCTCCCTCCCCTCCCTCTCTCCCTCTTTCCCTCCCTCCCTTCCTTCCCTCTTCTTTCTCGTCGTCGTCACTCCTTCACCTCTCACATCATCCCTCTCTACCACATACCTCTCACCTCTCCCCTCTCTCTACCGCACACCTCTCACATCATCCCTCTCTCTACCTCTCACCTCACATCATCCCTCTCTACCACACACCTCTCACCTCTCACATCATCCCTCTCTCTACCACACACCTCTCACCTCTCACATCATCCCTCTCTCTACCTCACACCTCTCACCTCTCACATCATCCCTCTCTCTACCTCTCACATCATCCCTCTCTCTACCACACACCTCTCACCTCACATCATCCCTCTCTACCACGCACCTCTCACATTATCCCTCTCTCTATCTCTCACCTCTCACATCATCCCTCTCTACCAAACACCTCTCACCTCTCACATTATCCCTCTCTACCTCTCACCTTTCACATCATCCCTCTCTCTACCTCTCACCTCTTACATCATCCCTCTCTCTACCTCTCACATCTCTCCCCTCTCTACCACACACCTCTCACCTCTCCCCTCTCTCTACCGCACACCTCTCACCTCTCACATCATCCCTCTCTCTACCACACACCTCTCACCTCACATCATCCCTCTCTCTACCACACACCTCTCACCTCACATCATCCCTCTCTACCACGCACCTCTCACATTATCCCTCTCTCTACCTCTCACCTCTCACCTCTCACATCATCCCTCTCTCTACCACACCTCTCACCTGTCACATCATCCCTCTCTCTACCTCTCACATCATCCCTCTCTCTACCACACACCTCTCACCTCATATCATCCCTCTCTACCACGCACCTCTCACATTATCCCTCTCTCTACCTCTCACCTTTCACATCATCCCTCTCTCTACCTCTCACCTCTTACATCATCCCTCTCTCTACCTCTCACATCATCCCCCTCTCTACCACACACCTCTCACCTCTCCCCTCTCTCTACCGCACACCTCTCACCTCTCACATCATCCCTCTCTCTACCACACACCTCTCACCTCACATCATCCCTCTCTCTACCACACACCTCTCACCTCACATCATCCCTCTCTACCACGCACCTCTCACATTATCCCTCTCTCTACCTCTCACCTCTCACATCATCCCTCTCTCTACCACACCTCTCACCTGTCACATCATCCCTCTCTCTACCACACACCTCTCACCTCACATCATCCCTCTCTACCACGCACCTCTCACATTATCCCTCTCTCTACCTCTCACCTCTCACCTCTCACATCATCCCTCTCTACCACACACCTCTCACATTATCCCTCTCTACCTCTCACCTCTCACATCATCCCTCTCTCTACCTCACACCTCTCGCATCATCCCTCTCTACCACACACCTCTCACCTCTCACATTATCCCTCTCTCTACCACACACCTCTCACATCATCCCTCTCTCTACCTCACACCTCTCGCATCATCCCTCTCTCTACCGCACACCTCTCACCTCTCACATCATCCTTCTCTCTACCACACACCTCTCACCATCCCTCTCTCTACCACACCTCTCACCTCTCACATCATCCCTCTCTCTACCTCTCACCTCTCACATCATCCCTCTCTCTACCACACCTCTCACCTCATCCCTCTCTCTACCTCTCACCTCTCACATCATCCCTCTCTCTACCTCTCACCTCTCACATCATCCCTCTCTCTACCACACACCTCTCACCTCTCACATCATCCCTCTCTCTACCACACCTCTCACCTCTCACATCATCCCTCTCTCTACCTCTCACCTCTCACATCATCCCTCTCTCTACCTCACACCTCTCACATCATCCCTCTCTCTACCTCACACCTCTCGCATTATCCCTCTCTCTACCTCACACCTCTCGCATCATCCCTCTCTCTACCACACCTCTCACCTCTCACATCATCCCTCTCTCTACCACACCTCTCACCTCTCACATCATCCCTCTCTCTACCTCTCACCTCTCACATCATCCCTCTCTCTACCTCTCACCTCTCACATCATCCCTCTCTCTACCTCTCACATCATCCCTCTCTCTACCTCTCACCTCTCACATCATCCCTCTCTCTACCTCTCACCTCTCACATCATCCCTCTCTCTACCGCACACCTCTCACCTCTCACATCATCCCTCTCTCTACCTCTCACCTCTCACATCATCCCTCTCTCTACCTCTCACCTCTCACATCATCCCTCTCTCTACCTCTCACCTCTCACATCATCCCTCTCTCTACCACACCTCTCACATCATCCCTCTCTCTACCACACCTCTCACCTCTCACATCATCCCTCTCTCTACCTCACACCTCCTCTTGTTGTTCTTCGTGGTGGTCCCGACAGCCCAATAAATTCTGGGGTGGTGTCCCCCGGGCGGGCTGGAGGCGCGAGGAAGGGCGACTTGATCCTCTTTGTCGCCGGATTGCGAGAAATTAACGCCGCTCACAAGGAGTTAGATCTTTAGTGGCTGACCCTTTTATGGTTTTTCTTCCCAGATCGAACACCGACGATTTGTTTCCTTTCATCAAAATTATGTGAAAAGTTGTATTTCGTGTTCGTGGTTACAAGTGTTCTGTAATGTGTTTGATGTCGTGTTATATACTTAATGTCTAGTAGCGTTAGGTAATGTGGTGAATTATCCCACAGTTAAGTAAGTAATTAGAGGGAGTTTGATCATCAAGAAACGTAACGTAACCTAATGCTTCTCTCTGCCTCGTCAGTGAGACTCGACGCAACATAAGGCGAACAAATCCCTGTGGGGGAAGACTGGGTCGTACTCGCTGCTACAAAACGATTGTCAGGCTTAAGGGATGAACACTTGGGTTCCCCGCCCCTATACTGCCGACACCAGGGATTTACCGCCCAGTAATTTGGAATGCTTCGAAAGTTTCCGTCCTTGTTAAGGTTCTACCAGAAGCTCATTTATAAGTCTTTAAGAGTTAATGAAAAACTCATTACCAATTTTCGTGTAATGATGTCTAAGTATTAATATTTCTTGTAACCCCTACTTTATTTACAGTACCTGCTTTTATTGTACCATCAAAACCGTTTTATCGGAAATTATTAGGTAAATAGATAAGAAATTACCATTGCAATAAATATATTTGCCAACTAGACATAATCCTGACAGCTCTGTCCTCTTGTTCAACCTTATTACTGTACAACCCAAGTTGTACTGCTCCCCCATTATATTTGTTTTTCAATTCCACTGTAATTTATGTATAAACTTTTAACAAAAAATGAATAAAAATAAGAATATTAATAATAATAATGAATAAATAAAATAAATAAATATTGAAGTGGTAACCGTGGTAACACTATGAGATGTTCTTATTACCACCATGCTATTGTACTATTCCAGATGATACTAAATGTTACATAATACTTCCTTGAGACAAATGTATAGTATATATCAGGTGCCTCAAAGAGAGCTCAGGTTCTCAACTGGCTCAGCCATGTTAATATTATTATTATTATCAGAGTGTGTTTTTCTGGCTAAATAAACTGTTTCAATTCAATTCATTTCATTCTACTACATCGTACTGGTGAGACAAGGAAGGAAGTGGAAACACCCTTCTGCTGTATACACTCGGAGTCTTGAAGCACCGAGCGTCCACTATTACTACACTTGACTGACGATGAAATAAGATATTGTCTCTCGTGTTGATGAAAGACACTGCTGCACCTGAGACGCCATGGTTATGATGGTGACTTGTGAGTGATGGGGAGGACGGCACTACACCCTGGGGACCCTCTGCTGACACTATATAACCCCTCCCCCCCCAGTACACTTAAGGTCAATAGTCTAGTCTTGTCTTATTTACAATTGGGTCTTATATCTCACTGTGGCTTGACACTATCCTCACCTCTAACCCTTTGATTATTTCCACCAACTGTGGCTGTGTATTTATGGTTGTTGTAGTGTTACTTGACGGTGTTGTAGTGTTACTTGACGGTATTGTAGTGTTACTTGACGGTGTTGTGTGTTACTTGACGGTGTTATGGTGTTACTTAATGGTGTTGTGGTGTTACTTAATGGTGTTGTGGTGTTACTTAATGGAGGTGTTGTGGTGTTACTAAATGGTGTTGTGGTGTTAATTAATGGAGGTGTTGTGGTGTTATCTGAGGGATCCGTGTTTATTATGGCATGACTCCTGATATTTATTTTGGTGCCTGTACTTTTACTTTCCTTCACTTTGAACAACATATTGTTTTTGTCAGATTTTAGAGGACTATTACTAACTTGTACAGATCAGGTTCCATAATTTTTTCCCCCCGAGGGGACTAGTTTATTGGGCACCCCCTTGTCATCCTGTGCAGGGTGAAGTGCAAAAGCGTTTACAGCGCCCATCTGGAAAGCATGCGTAGTTCATGCTTGCCTTTATGACTCATGCATTAAGGGCGTAAAAGCCTGAAGGGTCATGGGTTTTGTCAGCAAGTTACATAAAGTGACAGAATGATGAGTGTGTGGGGGGAAAATTCCCGGTACAATTTATCTGTTTATGGCAAAGCGTGGCAGGTCCCTAATAATGTCAAGTGCCAGGCTTGTCTTTAGGAGGAGGGATAACTGGTCAGGGAGGGAAGAGGTGTTGGTAACAGGGTCATCAGTGGTTTAGATGAGAAAGTCAGGAGTTACCCCGGGAATTTGGGTAGGACTCCTGGGAGCAGAGACTGGGGTGTCGGGCATTGAGGTCCCCCACAAGGAGGGTGGGGGTGTTGTGGTAGGACAGGTACAGTAGAGGTGGAGGGAGGCACATAGGCATTGACAATATTGAGGGACATACCTTTTAGTGTGATTGTGATGGCGTGTACGTCGGTAGTGTTGGCATCAAGGGGGACGTCGAGAGGTTGGTAGGGAACATTCTTCTTGGCATAGCTGCGTAGTCCACGTGCTTGTCCTCGTGGTGGTTCATCGACGTGGAGAACAGGAGTGGATGGGCCCCAGTTGCCGGCATGCCGGTGGGGGACGGGGTGCCGGGGATGGTGTCCTCGGGTCCAATAGGGGGCCCTGGTGGAGACAGCTCAGGCACATGAACAGGCACAGCTTGCGGTGGGTGGACAGAATGAGGCACCACGTATCGTGTTGATGGGGCGGGACGTGGCACGGGGGCAACAGGGCACACTCGGGCAGGCTTGGTAGGTGCCACGGCAGCTGTAATGCCAGGCGGCGGTGGAATAGGCCGTGAGCATGAGGGGCACACAGGGAGGCTACCAGCTTGTGTCAAACCAGAAGAGGGGGAGTGACTGGGTAGCAACTGGAGGCAAGGGTAGTCGGTGTAGGTTGGAGATGGTGGTACAGAGTGTATCAAAGAGTTTTTCAACACAGTTGGTAAATTCGTGTAAGAGGGATATGATCTGTGACGTGTCACCAGAGGGGGGCTGTGGGGGGGGGGGGCACTGGTGGGAGCACAAGGCCTGACAGTGTCAGAGTAGAGACGGGGAGGAGGCCCAGTAGTAGTTGAGTTAGGAGACGGCCGGGACTGCTGTGTTGCAGCCGGGTGAGGCCAGGCAGGGGCAGGTGTTGTTGAAAAAGGCGGCGTTGCTTGAGACAGAGACGACGCAGAGGGAGGCGGTGCGGTAGGCTGGGGGAGGAGGCTTTTCCCCTGGGACAGGCGGACGTTTGGGGCATTGTCGTGTCAGCATTGTGCCAGCCACCACAATTGCAACACCTGGGGTTAACAACATAGCCCACACCACCCCCATTGAGGTGGTCTTTGATTTTATGGGCACAGACGGAAAAGTGATCGTTACGTGAACAGAAGCGACATCTGGGACGATCACGTTAGCAGCAGGCGGTGAAGGTGTGACCCCAATGGGAGCAGATAACACAAAAAGCAGGCCCAGGGTGATAGGGTTCCGCATACAGTGCAGTGGAGGAAGGACTGGGTGAGCCTGAACAGTGGTTGGGCACTCCCTTCCATTCAACTATGACAGCTGCTTGTGAGGTCTTGCCCCGGTAGTGTCGACATATACTGAATATATGTGGATTGAAGTCACGAGCATCTTCGACTTCAGCATATAGGGGGAACTGTTTAACTAGGATGTGGCAGCATTCATCAGCGTCTACGGGGGGGGGGGGGGGGGGGGGGGCTGAAGGACAACCCCGCCAAACCCAACATTACTAAGTGTTTCAGACCTCAGGTGTCTGACATTTGATAAAGTTACGGTTCTTACCTTTTCGGAATTGAATGGGGAGACCTTGTTGTCTCCAATACTTTGTTGTCCAACTAAACCGTTCCTCGACGGTTTTCAATGAGTCTTTGGGGAAGTGCAGATTCAGCTTACTTAGTTGGTTGGCAGAGGGGTGGGTGGCGAGGGGAAGCTCGCTGCTCTTGGCATTGGTGTTGCCACTCCGGCAAGTGTTTCCCATAGAAACATTACTGTTACTGTCACTATCACTGAGGTCTGACTCTTGCAGGGTGTGGGATGCAGTATAACTATCCGTATGAGAAATGTCTATATCCATGAAAGAGGGGACGCCTCCTCTGGGGCGTTTACGTCGACTCCGCCCCCCCACCTTCGCTGGCAACACTTGCCGGCGAAGGGAGGACAGGAGCACCTATGGGCACACGTCTGCCCCCTTACGTGGTCAGACTGCGACTATGGGTTCCATAATTTTTTTTTTTAGATTGCCCCCGAGGGGGCTAGTTTATTGGGCACCCTCTTGTCATCCTGTGCAAGGTGAAGTGCAAAAGCGTTTACAGCGCCCATCTGGGAAGCATGCGTAGTTCATGCCTGCCTTTATGACTCATGCATTAAGGGCGTAAAAGCTTGAAGGGTCATGGGTTTTGTCAGCAAGTTACATAAAGTGACAGAATGATGAGTGTGTGGGGGAAAATTCCCGGTACAATTTATCTGTTTATGGCAAAGCGCGGGACATAGGTCAAGGTCAGAGGTCATCACTAAGGGTCACTCTACTGTACATTCTATTATACATCCACAAACCATTGCCCGATCGTGAGGGAATTTTCACAGCTATAAGAAACTAATTTTGTCCAGTGAACTTTGTAAAAACTGACTGACAGGTTAAGGTCAAAGGTTAAAGGTCATCTAGGAAGCAGCGGGGGTAGCGGGACGGGAGTGGCGACTGTGGGAAGAACATGGACGGCCAATTTAATGCTTTGTTATTGTAGAAGATGATCAGGTCTGTCCCAGCAGTGATGAGTGGGAGTGTCTGTGTTTGATCTTGACACACACACACACACACACACACACACACAGAGATTAATGGAGAAAAAGTTTTTATAAAGAATGATATGAAAATGTATAAATGGGTTTAGAAATTGTTCCCTTTTATTCTAGTATATACTATGTGGGTGTGTGTGTATCTGTGTGTATGGGGGAGGGTGTGTATCTATGTGTGTGGGGGAGGGTGTGGTATGGTGTGTGTATGTGTTTGTGGGCGGGTGGAAGTGTGTGTGTGTCTGTGTGTGTGTGTGTGTGTAATAATTCTTTCCTGTATAAAGTAAGACAGTTTTTATACCCAGGACAGAAGCCCAACAAAAACTTATAAAGACCCAGAATAAAACACAAGAAAACACATAAAAAAACACTTCAATAAAACAACTTGTATATAAGTGACCATAAGACACACACACACTCACACACACTCACACACACACACACACACACACACACACTGTAATACTGTAACACTGTCACTATGTTGAAATGAACTGTAGTTTGAGCTTTTCCCCATCTAAGTTATTATATGTCTTATTTGTGTCACTTATGTTACTTGTATATTATTTGTAATTCGTAACCCATTCCCCAAATATGTAACTGTATATTTTCAGCCTTCTGGCTGCCAAGCTCTTTCAATAAACCGTTAATTATTATTATTATTATTATTATTACACACACACTCTTACTACTTAGTATTTTACAGTATGTATGTATGTTTGTATGTACACTACGTATGTATGTATGGGGTGAATGTATAAGTATGATGTGTATATATATATGCTGATAACCACCAGGAAAGAAGAAAACACGAAGTTCCCAAGCGCTTTCGTGTAATTCACATCTTCAGGGGTGAGTACAGACTAGTCTGTACTCACCCCTGAAGATGTGAATTACACGAAAGCGCTTGGGAACTTCGTGTTTTCTTCTTTCCTGGTGGTTATCAGCATATACCTAGATCACGCGCACCTACAGTGATTTACTTGCGTATATATATATATATATGTATATATATATATATATATATATATATATATATATATATATATATATATAGAGAGAGAGAGAGAGAGAGAGAGAGAGAGAGAGCAACCAGCCAGTCAGACTACTGTAGACCACCCCCTCCCTCCCCCTTCCCTGCCCCTCCCCCTCCCTCCCCGCCCCCTCCCCCTCCCCCATCCTCCCCCACCCTCCCCCTCCCTCCCCCTCCCCCCTCCCCCTCCGGGCAGAAAGTGTAGGAAGCGACTTTATAAATGGTCGGGTGAGAGAGGTTCCATCCGGACGCAATAGCCGCCATCAATAATGAACAAAAGTTTCTGACAGCCAGGATTGCCCCGAGAAATTAACCGTTTGTGAATGAAGGAGCTAAATTAATGTCCGAAATTTTGAACTCGAATGGGTTTTAAATTGAGCCGCCGCTTCTTTAACTGAGATATTTTCCTACCCCTCCCTCCCTCCTCCTCCTCCTCCTCCTTCTCTCAGTTTCTCTCTTCATCTTCTTTCCTCTGCCGTCCGCTGCTCTCAGACACACACACACACACACACTCTCTCTCTCTTCTTTTTCTTTCTCTTTTTATTCTCTCTCTTTTTCTTTCTTCTTTCCTTCTCGCTCTCGTTTCTCTCCCTTTTCACCCCCCTCCTCTCTCTCTCTCTCTCTCTCTCTCTCTCTCTCTCTCTCTCTCTCTCTATTTTTCCCCCAGGATACACCATATGGGCCTGGGAGGTCAGCTGGGATGTTATTACTCATATATTCATAAATTAATCTACAGTCAACTAATCCCACTTTAACTTACATATTATTATCAATATTTACATTATAGAGACATTTATTCCCAGGACGTGAATCACCATAAGATATATTTATTTCCACCTTAAGGAAACACATACTGGGAAAAAAAAGACGCCCTCAGATCACGCAGGTATTTTATTCCCAGGATGATGTCCCCCGGTGAGGCCCTATACTTCTTACCCCAGGATGAACGTGGCTAACCCTTAGTGTCTTCCTTTGGCTGGGGTGTTGGAGGGGGGGGGTGATGGGGGGAGAGGAAGAAGGAGGAATGGGGTGAGGAGGAGGAGGGGGAGGAGGAGGAGGAGGAGGAGGAGGAAGGGAATTTGGAAGTTTGAGAAAAAATATATTCCCAGGAGACAGCAGCAGCAGCCAACTTGGGATTAAGTGAGTCAGTTTATTAAGAGGTGATGTTTGTATCCGACGGCAGCAGATTCATCCCCGGAAGAGGAGGGAAGGTGTGCATGAGAGGTGTGTGTGTGTGTGTGTAAGAGAGGCTGGGAGGAGGTCTTCACTCACTGTATGTCTCTGTCTCACACACACACACACACACACTGTCTAACTATCCACAATATTTCACATCTTTACAGAAAACGGCTAAATGGAAGGTAACTATTTAAACAAACTTGAACAAATTATCCAGGTATAAATAGTGGAATAGTTTATTAACCTAACCAACTGTATTGTGCGATTAGTATGTTGTTACTTAATGTGTTTAGTTGTGTTGCACTGGTATATAAAGTGTTGAGGTGGTACAGAATAATTAGTGTCTTCTGTGTGTGTGTGTGTGTGTGTGTATGTGTAAGCCAGTAAATATGGCCGCCCTCGTCATATACCTGCCGGCATGAAGTAATTTGCACACCTGCCTCAGCGCTATCGTATTCACAGCGCCATAACTGTCTAATTATACTGTATTTATGTTTCATACAGTGAAACTCGTCAGATAATCCCTCCAGCCTGGCGGTGAGGCACTGAGGGCGGTGAGGCGGTGAGGCACTGAGGGCGGTGAGGCACTGATGGTGGTGAGGTACTGAGGACGGTGAGGCACTGAGGGCGGTGAGGTACTGAGGACGGTGAGGCACTGAGGGCGGTGAGGCGGTGAGGTACTGAGGGCGGTGAGGCACTGAGGGCGGTTAGGCGGTGAGGCACTGAGGGCGGTGAGGCGGTGAGGCACTGAGGGCGGTGAGGCACTGATGGTGGTGAGGTACTGAGGACGGTGAGGCACTGAGGGCGGTGAGGCGGTGAGGCACTGAGGGCGGTGAGGCACTGAGGGCGGTGAGGCACTGAGGGCGGTGAGACACTGAGGACGGTGAGGCACTGAGGGCGGTGAGGCACTGATGGTGGTGAGGCACTGAGGGCGGTGAGGCACTGAGGGCGGTGAGGCACTGAGGGCGGTGAAGGGTCTGGCACTAAGTGAGGTGAGGCACTGAGGGCGGTGAAGGGTCTGGCACTAAGTGAGGTGAGGCACTGAGGGCGGTGACGGGTCTGGCACTAAGTGAGGTGAGGCACTGAAGGCGGTGAGGCACTGAGGGCGGTGAAGGGTCTGGCACTAAGTGAGGTGAGGTACTGAGGGCGGTGAAGGGTCTGGCACTAAGTGAGGTGAGGCACTGAGGGCGGTGAAGGGTCTGGCACTAAGTGAAGTGAGGCACTGAGGGAGGTGAAGGGTCTGGCACTAAGTGAGGTGAGGCACTGAGGGCGGTGAAGGGTCTGGCACTGAGAGCGGGGAGGGTTCTGGCACTAAGAGCGTGGAGGGGTCTGGCACTAAGGGCGGCGAGGGGCGTGGCACTAAGGGCGGGGAAGGGTCTGGCACTAAGGGAGGTGAGGGGTCTGGCACTAAAGGCGGTGAGGCACTGAGGGTGGTGGGGCGTTGAGGGCGGTGAGGCACTGAAGGCGGTGAGGGGTCTGGCACTAAGGCACTGAGAGCGGGGAGGGGCCTGGCACTAAGGCGGGGAGGGGTCTTGCACTAAGGCGGGGAGGGGTCTTGCACTAAGGGCGGTACCACTACATGAGTCATCCACAAGTTTCTCGTCCAGGGAAACATTTCCATAGAAAGTGGTCGCCTTTTCTCTTCATTATCGCGCAGCGTGGCAGCCGTGATCTAATTGCCCCACTAACTGCCGGGAAAGGATTCACAGCTGATTTACTGCTGATGTATGATGCCCTCCGGGGAGGACAGTCCCACGCTGCCCACTACATAAGGTCGAGTCTCCTGTGGTGGCGCGGCTGGGCGGGGCACTTACGGCCCCTGCAGCGTGAGGCCGGCGGGACCCTACCAGCGGGGATTTCACACAATTAGGGCCAACAAATGTTTGCAAGACCTAAATGAACTTTAGGTATGTAGATCACGCCCAACACACCTTGTCGATGGTGCGCTAAAATGAATGAGATTGATATTAGGGATGAGTCGTGTGTAACCCGGCAAGAGGGGGAACTCCAGGTCGACCCAACGTCCCCCATTACGTCCCTACGTGATGGCAACTTTGGGGTCGTGGCTGTCCTGTTATGTTATTATACAACACGTTGGGGAGACCTGTATGGTGCCGGCCGGGAGCTGGAGGTAGTTTGCATATCCATTACGTGATATTTCATAAACATGGAAACTGGGATTTGCTTAATGAGGACAGAAGATTAAGGTAAGAACCCGCACCAACGCGCCGCTCTGCTCACCTGGTCTGTCTGCCTCCATCTTATAACACTTTATCATCAACTATTTTACTTATATCATCACGTAGTCTCTGAGAACTTTTTATAAATAACGATTAAACTTATAATTCGTAAAGTTGTTAATTTAAAGTGTCTTAAATCACTTAATAAAGAAAGAATTTACTTATAACCTCAATAACTGTTACCGTTAAGTTTCCCAGACCACTTTATTGAGAAAGGCTTTACTTATAACCAATACAGATGTAGACGTTAAGTAACTTTAAGCAGTGACACGTCTGCCTTACTCTAACAGGTAAGTCTAATTAGGAAGAGTTTTATTATCGCAGTAGGAGTTGCGGTGTGGCTAAGACGTTTAAGCCCGTCCGTTTGTTTGTCTCTTAGTCTGCTTGTTTGTTTATGGATTTGTGTTTGTTTTTCTGTTTTCTGTTCGATACTCACCAGGTCATGGCTACGGTTCGCGGGCAGGGGGTTTGTTTATATCCAGTCTCTCTCACTGATCCAAAACATAACCTCTGTTGTGTCGGCTCCAGAAAACATTGCAGTTGTGTTTGGACATTTTGACTCATTGAGAGATATAAAAGAAGGAAATATAACCATCTCTTGGTGGTCATATTAACCAGTTAGATTAACTTACAGTACACGTGTGTTCTCTCCATGTTGTATATAGTGTCAGTGTTTCGTTACAATTTTTAGTTCCGATTTTTCTTCAGACTTTCCTCAGGTGAGGTTATTGTTTTTCACGGTATTAGTTGTACAGTTGAGTATACTCTGATATGAAGACTTAGTGAGTGTATGTCATGTCTGTTGTTCCTTTTGGGTGGTTCGAACCAGGTGCCGCCGTTTCCGTGTTCCAGTATACGTCACAGTCACCATCTCTCCTCACGTAAACAAAACATATAGCTGGTGGACTCCTTGATATAGAAAACACGTTGATATCAAGGACTGTTTTACGGTTATAGGAAGACAGTTATAGACGGTATATTATTATTTTTGTATTGCAAAACGTTTTAATATTGACGTTAATATATTTTTTTTTACTTCATATTATAGTTTGTCTCTTGACGCACTTGTTAATACTAGTTATATATATATATATATATATATATATATTATATATATATATATATATATATATAAATATATATATAGTATATATATATATATATATATATCAAATGAGTGTTGTAATAAGGCAATTCTTTTAAGGTTTATTAGTCGTTCTTTTAAACCAATATAAAACACAGAGGGAGATCAGATAAGTATCGTCGTCAAGATCTCTTCACTGAGGCCTCCTTGTTACCTTGTCAACACTGAGGAACCAGAAGCACTTGTACTGACGGAGGTGGTATGGTAGGAGACACTTGGGGTGGTAGGAACCTCAGAATAACCCGCTTGTTGAATAGAAAGAACACCTGGATCACCTGAAGATTACTCACCCCCACCCACCCACCCTAAACTCTGACCCCCATCCCCCCACCCCCACTCTGACCCCCATCGCCACCCCCTGTTGACTTCCATAGCAGCTTCAACACCTTCCCGCTTGGATTAATTAGTTAGATACATAATTACGTTTCCAGGTATGGGAAAAAATTAACGTGTGAGTCTAGGTCATTTTCTCCTCCCCCACAGATGTATGTATAATGATCATCCATATTCTTTGGTGTTATAGTGAGTTATAGGTGACGGTACTGAGGTGTTATAGAACCTTGTGAGTTATAGGTGACGGTACTGAGGTGTTATAGAACCTTGTGAGTTATAGGTGACGGTACTGAGGTGTTATAGAACCTTGTGAGTTATAGGTGACGATACTGAGGTGTTATAGAACCTTGTGAGGTAGAGGTGACGGTACTGAGGTGTTATAGAACCTTGTGAGTTATAGGTGACGGTACTGAGGTGTTATAGAACCTTGTGAGTTATAGGTGACGGTACTGAGGTGTTATAGAACCTTGTGAGTTATAGGTGACGGTACTTAGGTGTTATAGAACCTTGTGAGTTAGAGGTGACGGTACTGAGGTGTTATAGAACCTTGTGAGTTATAGGTGACGGTACTGAGGTGTTATAGAACCTTGTGAGTTAGAGGTGACGGTACTGAGGTGTTATAGAACCTTGTGAGTTATAGGTGACGGTACTGAGGTGTTATAGAACCTTGTGAGTTATAGGTGACGGTACTGAGGTGTTATAGAACCTTGTGAGTTATAGGTGACGGTACTGAGGTGTTATAGAACCTTGTGAGTTATAGGTGACGATACTGAGGTGTTATAGAACCTTGTGAGTTGTAGGTGACGGTACTGAGGTGTTATAGAACCTTGTGAGTTATAGGTGACAGTACTGAGGTGTTATAGAACCTTGTGAGTTATAGGTGACGGTACTGATGTGTTATAGAACCTTGTCAGTTATAGGTGACGGTACTGAGGTGTTATAGAACCTTGTCAGTTATAGGTGACGGTACTGAGGTGTTATAGAACCTTGTGAGTTATAGGTGACGGTACTTAGGTGTTATAGAACCTTGTGAGTTATAGGTGACGGTACTGAGGTGTTATAGAACCTTGTGAGTTATAGGTGACGGTACTGAGGTGTTATAGAACCTTGTGAGTTATAGGTGACGGTACTGAGGTGTTATAGAACCTTGTGAGTTATAGGTGACGATACTGAGGTGTTATAGAACCTTGTGAGTTATAGGTGACGGTACTGAGGTGTTATAGAACCTTGTGAGTTATAGGTGACAGTACTGAGGTGTTATAGAACCTTGTGAGTTATAGGTGACGGTACTGATGTGTTATAGAACCTTGTCAGTTATAGGTGACGGTACTGAGGTGTTATAGAACCTTGTGAGTTATAGGTGACGGTACTGAGGTGTTATAGAACCTTGTGAGTTATAGGTGACGATACTGAGGTGTTATAGAACCTTGTGAGTTATAGGTGACGGTACTGAGGTGTTATAGAACCTTGTGAGTTATAGGTGACAGTACTGAGGTGTTATAGAACCTTGTGAGTTATAGGTGACGGTACTTAGGTGTTATAGAACCTTGTGAGTTATAGGTGACGGTACTGAGGTGTTATAGAACCTTGTGAGTTATAGGTGACGGTACTGAGGTGTTATAGAACCTTGTGAGTTATAGGTGACGGTACTTAGGTGTTATAGAACCTTGTGAGTTATAGGTGACGGTACTTAGGTGTTATAGAACCTTGTGAGTTAGAGGTGACTGTACTTAGGTGTTATAGAACCTTGTGAGTTATAGGTGACAGTACTGAGGTGTTATAGAACCTTGTGAGTTATAGGTGACAGTACTGAGGTGTTATAGAACCTTGTGAGTTATAGGTGACGGTACTGAGGTGTTATAGAACCTTGTGAGTTAGAGGTGACGGTACTTAGGTGTTATAGAACCTTGTGAGTTATAGGTGACGGTACTGAGGTGTTATAGAACCTTGTGAGTTATAGGTGTCACGTCAGAACACTCCTTTACCTCCTTAAGCAGTAGTGTTATAATGGACTTTACACCTGTCAGTTACCTGTTGGGGTTGATTAATTAAAGTCATATACCTGTATTGTGTTACGGTTACCTAGAGGGTTATTAATTGTTCATCAATACTCAATACCTGTGCGGTGTCCTGGTAATTAGTGGTGTGTCAGGTAGTTAGGTAGTCAGGTAGTTAGTGATGTGTAAGGTAATGGATGAGTTGACGGTTCTGGGTAAACACAAGAGATACACTCTGCCACGTTCTTATTGGTACCGTATATATAATTTGTAATAAAAGTTTAAAATCCTGCTATAATAGTCGAGATAAGTTTATTTATCTAGAAACAGGGCCGCCATTCGCATTGACGTCACCACCTTCCCTGCAGACGGCGCAAGGTTGAAGGTACGAGTCAATTTAGAAGTAATGACATTGTCTGGACTTTGTTACGAGAATGCCTGGTGCTAGGTAGACATTACAACATAGTGCTGTTATAGTTTTGATGCTTCACTAATTAACCACTGAGATATAACATCATTTATATTAATTAATGGGTAAAATTTTACTTTAACTACCATAAGTATTTGGACGTTTAGATTCGTGATAGGTAATATTGGGTAAATTTTAAGTTTTGGTTATCCCTGTACTTAGACATGCAGACTGGTTTTTCTGGTGGTTTACGATGTGTTATGAACGATTTAGACTTTTATTTCTATCGGAAACCGCTAGTTTTGAGCTACTAACCCCCCCCCCCCCCCGCTCCCCATTACC
This sequence comes from Homarus gammarus, assembly GCA_958450375.1. Classification (NCBI taxonomy): domain Eukaryota; kingdom Metazoa; phylum Arthropoda; class Malacostraca; order Decapoda; family Nephropidae; genus Homarus; species Homarus gammarus. Next base: position 696,236 of record CAUDMG010003627.1, read on the forward strand.
AATGTATGTTAAGCTAATCTTATTACTTATAATAAAAGTTATCATGCCCAACCTAACCTAACCTATGACCTATATTTTCTTATGCGATCGAAAAATGTTTTTCTCCAGAAATCCAGTAGAGATCATGTGTCGTATTGTTTAAAGTACTTAATCCCATAGTTAGAATCTTAAGGTTCCCCAGATGACCAAAACCAAAATTATACCAATATTGTTTGGAATGTTTACACTATGAAATTTGTAGTAGGGGCAGCTAATATCCATTGAATTAGTTAATGTGCTTAGTAATATTTTTTCTGCAATATAGTATTACTGTGTTGCACAGTAAAGCACAATTAATTATCTAATAATATTTATTTACCGAGCCGATCAGCCAAGAAGGTTGGACAACTACTTCCAGGGTTTATCAAGGCAGATGAAAGAAGTTTACCAGAAGTAGACGTCTTTATGAATGTACAGTATTATCAAGAACTCGGCCATCCAGCTATGAAGCACGTTAAATTACATCTGTCATCTGATCATCTCACGCCCTGGCCATGGTCATTAGTCCTTCCACAACATTAAATACAGACATCAGTGACGAAAATTTATATTTTCCAGACATGAAATAGAGAACAGTGATGAAAACTTCCATGTTGGAGTTATCGGTCTTTTGCATCATTGTGGCAGCCAGCAAGTAAACACACACGATGATACTTGAGCAGTAATTTATTTTCACCTAGGAGTAAGGTATGCTTGTGTATATCTGTATCAACATTGTATATTTTTTTATATTTATTTATTTATTTATCTTGTTTTTTCTACGGGCATTAGCCTACCCGGGTACAGGTCACTGACCCACATCAGGCCGGGGGGGGGGGGGGGGGGGTGGGGGTGGATGTAATAATTATTCATAGTAAATGAAATTTACAATAAAAAGTAAACTAATATAATAATGATAACAATAATAATAATAACATTGTAATAATAATAAAAATAAAGAACTCGAGTATAAAAAATAACAATAGTGAGAAACGCTATATGGCCACATTGGAAGCATAATGTGTTGTCTAATGGTAGACCCTGCTGCCATATGGCATCACAAAAATTGTGACCAAGTCCCAGGTTGCTGATCTGACTTTCTGCCTCATTTACACACAATTGCAGGGTCTCAATTGTTTCTCTTTGACAACACAACATACATATATTGTTTCTCACTATTGATCTTTTATTTTTACTTTTTTATTTATTTATTATTATTATTATTATTATTATTATTATTATTATTATTATTATTATTATTATTATTATTATTATATTTTTTGCCCCCCCCCGGCCCTGATGTGGGTCATTGACCTGTGTCCGGGTGGGCTAATCCCCGTAAAAATAAATAAATAAATAAATAAATAAATTCACCACAACTGGCTGCCTCTATGCTTCCACTCGGCTGCTCCCGCTAGTCTGTGACGTCACAACCAATCACAGAGCTTTTCGTAGTCACATGACTTTTTAGCAACTTTAACCCTTAATTTTGACCCTTTTTGGCCAAATTGATTTTAAAACATCATTACCATAGTGAATTTCATCGTTTTCTTTACCCATTGACCTGCCATTTACGAAAATAATCCGACCGACAACTCGTGTGTTAAGGTAATTAGTGGTGTGTAAGGTAAGGTTTCACTTCATAGATACAGGTGTTGTTGTTGTCTCAGGTGTGATTGATAGGAAGGTGAGAGTATTAATTAGATTCGTCTCTTACCTTACTAAATGTTCTCAGTTGAAGGGGATCCACTGTTTACTCCTCTCCTTTTCTCTCTTTCTTTTCTTTCTCTCCTTTTCTTTGTTTCTGTTTTGTCTTTTATTTTAATCTGTCCTTTTTCTTTGTCTGTCTTCTTTCTGTGTCTTTTAATCTCTCTTTTTTCTTTCTCTTTTGAACTTTATTTTCTCTCTCTCTCTCTCTCCTCTCTCTCTCTCTCTCTCTCTCTCTCTCTCTCTCTCTCTCTAGGAGGGTGGTAATAATGATACACGACTGGTAGTTTTACTTCATATAATTGATGCTTATGAACAAGAACATAGAAGAGACTTAGAAGTGATGTTTATCTATGTACAGACACTCTTTACACTACTGTACCTAACGTGACAGGACAGAGCCGAGCTATAACACCCGGGTCACACACACACACACTTCTGGGTCACAGGGCCACAGGTCACAGGGCCACAGGTCACAGGGCCAGAGGTCACAGTGCCAGAGGTCACAGTGCCACAGGTCACAGGGCCACAGGTCACAGGGCCACAGGTCACAGGGCCACAGGTCACAGTGCCACAGATCACAGTATCAGGAAACAACAGACTGCGAGACAGGTTCAGGTTGTGAGAGACCTGAGCCACACACACACACACACACGTGATATGGTAGCAGTAAGGCGGGTCGTTATCTCTGCTTGTAACACCATACTTACTGAGGACACCAACTATCACACAGACCGCCCATCACCTGAAGGGCCGCCGTCCATCAGCCACAACCCCCAATATTGACGGCCAGACGAGGCAAGTTGGGAACTCTACACTTCTCCCGCGAAAGCAGTTTGTGACTGAAGCTTCCGCGCACACGCACACACACATACACACACACCAAGATAACATATCGGTGGTGCTTGAGTGTTATGGTATAAGCTTTGGGTGTCCTGATTGGTGCTACACAGGGCAGTAAGTGTAGCACCAGCACATTGGTGACTCGTAAACACTCTTGGTGACTTAATGATATGAACATTATAAACATTTGGCTCCTTCGTGACCTGGTGAGTAAACATTCGTCACTGTACATTACTTATGACTGAATATCTTTAATACATCATGTTGCCTTGGTGTTTAATGAGCTTAATTAACACCTGATGAGTGTTACACCTGCTGAATCTTACACCTGTTCAGTCTAACACCTGCTGATCTTAACACCTGCCCAGTCTAACACCTGATGAGTCTTACAACCTGCTGAGGAGTCTTACACCTGCTCAATCTTAACACCTGCTCAATCTTACACCTGCTGATCCTAACACCTGCTCAGTCTAACACCTGCTGAAACTAACACCTATCACCGGTGTTAGATGTTATAGTTATTGTTGGTAAACCTGAGTGTTGTCTCCCTGGTAGTAGTCTTGTAACAGCTCACCGCCAGCCCCTCCTACAGGTGTGTTCAGAAGGTGTTATTGGAGGATCAGGAAGTGTTCATCAGAAGGTGTTATTGGAGGATCAGGAAGTGTTCATCAGAAGGTGTTATTGGAGGATCAGGAAGTGTTCATCAGGAGGTGTTATTGGAGGATCAGGAAGTGTTCATCAGAAGGTGTTATTGGAGGATCAGGAAGTGTTCATCAGAAGGTGTTATTGGAGGATCAGGAAGTGTTCATCAGGAGGTGTTATTGGAGGATCAGGAAGTGTTCATCAGGAGGTGTTATTGGAGGATCAGGAAGTGTTCATCAAGAGGTGTTATTGGAGGATCAGGAAGTGTTCATCAGGAGGTGTTATTGGAGGATCAGGAAGTGTTCATCAGAAGGTGTTATTGGAGGATCAGGAATTGTTCATCAAGAGGTGTTATTGGAGGATCAGGAAGTGTTCATCAGGAGGTGTTATTGGAGGATCAGGAAGTGTTCATCAGAAGGTGTTATTGTAGGATCAGGAAGTGTTCATCAGGAGGTGTTATTGGAGGATCAGGAAGTGTTCATCAGAAGGTGTTATTGGAGGATCAGGAAGTGTTCATCAGGAGGTGTTATTGGAGGATCAGGAAGTGTTCATCAGGAGGTGTTATTGGAGGATCAGGAAGTGTTCATCAGAAGGTGTTATTGGAGGATCAGGAAGTGTTCATCAGAAGGTGTTATTGGAGGATCAGGAAGTGTTCATCAGAAGGGGTTATTGGAGGATCAGGAAGTGTTCATCAAGAGGTGTTGTTGGAGGATCAGGAAGTGTTCATCAGAAGGTGTTATTGGAAGATCAGGAAGTGTTCATCAGAAGGTGTTATTGGAGGATCAGGAAGTGTTCATCAGAAGGGATTATTGGAGGATCAGGAAGTGTTCATGAGAAGGTGTTATTGGAGGATCAGGAAGTGTTCATCAGAAGGGGTTATTGTAGGATCAGGAGGTGTTATTGGAGGATCAGGAAGTGTTCATCAGAAGGTGTTATTGGAGGATCAGGAAGTGTTCATCAGAAAGTGTTATTGGAGGATCAGGAAGTGTTCATCAGAAAGTGTTATTGGAGGATCAGGAAGTGTTCATCAGGAGGTGTTATTGGAGGATCAGGAAGTGTTCATCAGAAGGTGTTATTGGAGGATCAGGAAGTGTTCATCAAGAGGTGTTATTGGAGGATCAGGAAGTGTTCATCAGAAGGTGTTATTGGAGGATCAGGAAGTGTTCATCAAGAGGTGTTATTGGAGGATCAGGAAGTGTTCATCAGAAGGTGTTATTGGAGGATCAGGAAGTGTTCATCAGAAGGTGTTATTGGAGGATCAGGAAGTGTTCATCAGGAGGTGTTATTGGAGGATCAGGAAGTGTTCATCAGAAGGTGTTATTGGAGGATCAGGAAGTGTTCATCAGGAGGTGTTATTGGAGGATCAGGAAGTGTTCATCAGGAGGTGTTATTGGAGGATCAGGAAGTGTTCATCAGAAGGTGTTATTGGAGGATCAGGAAGTGTTCATCAGATAGTGTTATTGGAGGATCAGGAAGTGTTCATCAGGAGGTGTTATTGGAGGATCAGGAAGTGTTCATCAGGAGGTGTTATTGGAGGATCAGGAAGTGTTCATCAGGAGGTGTTATTGGAGGATCAGGAAGTGTTCATCAGGAGGTGTTATTGGAGGATCAGGAAGTGTTCATCAGAAGGTGTTATTGGAGGATCAGGAAGTGTTCATCAGAGGTGTTATTGGAGGATCAGGAAGTGTTCATCAGGAGGTGTTATTGGAGGATCAGGAAGTGTTCATCAGAAGGTGTTATTGGAGGATCAGGAAGTGTTCATCAAGAGGTGTTATTGGAGGATCAGGAAGTGTTCATCAGGTGTTATTGTAGGATCAGGAAGTGTTCATCAAGAGGTGTTATTGGAGGATCAGGAAGTGTTCATCAGGTGTTATTGTAGGATCAGGAAGTGTTCATCAAGAGGTGTTATTGGAGGATCAGGAAGTGTTCATCAGGAGGTGTTATTGGAGGATCAGGAAGTGTTCATCAGGAGGTGTTATTGGAGGATCAGGAAGTGTTCATCAGAAGGTGTTATTGTAGGATCAGGAAGTGTTCATCAAGAGGTGTTATTGGAGGATCAGGAAGTGTTCATCAGGAGGTGTTATTGGAGGATCAGGAAGTGTTCATCAGAAGGTGTTATTGGAGGATCAGGAAGTGTTCATCAGAAGGTGTTGATCCGTCAGGTGAGCTTTTCTGATCCGTCTCTTCATTTTTGGTAGATTTATGGTCACTTATAGACGATCCACTATGTTCATGTTCATATGTTGCCACTTTTAGACGATCCACATGTGTTCATTATGTTCATATGTTGCCACTTTTAAACGATCCATTATGTTCATTTTGTTCATGTGTGTGGCCACTTATAGATGATCCATTGTGTTCATTTCTAGTTAATTTGTGGCCACTTTTAGACGAGCCACACATGTTCACTTTTAGTTCATTTGTGGCCACTTATAGATGATCCAATATGTTCATTTCTTGTTCATTTGCGGCCACTTTTAGACTAGCCACATATGTTTATTTCTAGTTCAATTGTGGCCACTTTTAGACTAGCCACATATGTTCACTTTTATTTCATTTGTGGCCACTTATAGACGAGCCACATATGTCCATTTCTAGTTCATTTGTGGCCACTTTTCGACGATTAATATTTGGCCAATCCGGGAGGTTCCCTTTATGGCCACTCCTTAAAGTACATCATTATAGTGTGGCCAAGACAAGTGAGGCCACGGGCGAGGTTCTTTTATAACATGTGTCTATATACAGTTTATAGTGTATCTTTGGCACAGACATGAAGACAACATTGTGACGGCACCTGTAGCTGGGTGTAGGGTGTGGCGGGGTGTAGTAGGTAGGGTGTGGCGGGGTGTAGTAGGTAGGGTGTGGCGGAGTGTAGTAGGTAGGGTGTGGCGGGGTGTAGTAGGTAGGGTGTGGCGGAGTGCAGTAGGTAAGGTGTGGCTGGGTGTAGTAGATAGGGTGTGGCGGAGTGTAGTAGGTAGGGTGTGGCAGAGTGTAGTAGGTAAGGTGTGGTGGGGTGTAGTAGGTAGGGTGTGGCGGAGTGTAGTAGGTAGGGTGTGGCTGGGTGTAGTAGATAGGGTGTGGCGGAGTGCAGTAGGTAGGGTGTGGCGGAGTGCAGTAGGTAAGGTGTGGCTGGGTGTAGTAGATAGGGTGTGGCGGAGTGCAGTAGGTAGGGTGTGGCGGAGTGTAGTAGGTAGGGTGTGGCGGAGTGCAGTAGGTAAGGTGTGGCTGGGTGTAGTAGATAGGGTGTGGCGGAGTGTAGTAGGTAGGGTGTGGCGGAGTGTAGTAGGTAGGGTGTGGCGGAGTGTAGTAGGTAGGGTGTGGCAGGGGTGTAGCGGGTAGGGTGTGGCGGGGTGTAGCGGGTAGGGTGTGGCAGGGTGTAGAGGGTGGGGTGTGGAGGTAGGCAGGTGTGAAGGAGGTAGCCATGGAGGCAATTGTGAAGGAAGAAGAGGACCCACTTGTATAGGAGGAGGCAGGTGTGTAGGAAGAGTAGACAGGTGTGTAGGGAGAGGTGACAGGTGTGTATGGAGAGGAGACAGGTGTGTAGGAGGAGGAGGAAAAGACAGGTGTGTTGGAGGAGGAGGAAGAGACAGGTGTGTAGGAGAAGGAGGAGACAGGTGTGTAGGAGGAGGAGAAAGGTGTGTGGGAAGAGGAGCCAGGTGTGAAGGGAGAGGTGACAGGTGTGTATGGAGAAGAGACAGGTGTGTAGGAGGAGGAGGAGGAGGAGGAAGAGACAAGTGTGTAGGAGGAGAAGGAGGAGACAGGTGTGTAGGAGGAGGAGGAGACAGGTGTGTGGGAAGAGGGGACATGTGTGTAAGAGAAGGAGGGGACAGGTTGTAGGAGGAGGAGGAGGCAGGTGTGTGGGAAGAGGAGACAGGATGTAAGAGGAGGGGGGAGGAGACGGGTGAGATAATTACAGGTAAACCGTTACAATAACCCCCATAACAATATAGCTCAGCCAAGAAACATCATCATCATAACTAATATACCACAATGGACTTAAACATATCAAAACACAATAAGACGATCACCTATATTATAACCATTGGTCCAAAAAATGTCTATATTACAGTGTCTATAGAAGTCAAAATCGGCTATATTACAGAAGCTTAAGTCTTAGATATACAAGGAGGACTCTTATACAACGCTATTATTTATATATATGTTTATTTATAAGTTTAGTTAATAGATGGTAAGTTATTAGTGATGGCTGTGTGTTTCAGATAATACTTGGAGACTTAGGAGAAATGAAGGTTTTATTAGTATTATTATTATAAGTTAGGGTTGAAGAACGTCACACTTGAATACTATACACCCATTCAAGGTGTTACTCCAACTAGTGTCTCAAGGTGTTTACTCGAACCAGCGGCCATATCAAGCACTATATGACACTAAACCATCGAAAAAGAATGCTAGAATTTGATGGTATTATTATGATGAATCGAGGTTATTCTCTTTCAGTGACTCATAATAACACATAAATATTGTATGGTATCGTTAGGTTAATTTCCTCACTGTGGTCTGATTGTCGTGGTGATGAAGAAAAACAATGGAATAATATTTGAGCAAACTTAGTGAAGTTGACGGGTAAATGATTGTAAATTTATGAGGTTTTTTCTTTTCTTTTCATTTTTTTTTTCTTCTTATAATTTCATCTACAAGAGGGGCATGAGTGAGCCATACTCGGGGTGGTGGAAGGTGGGAGTGAACGTGTGGATGACCTTCGTGATTATCATAGTTGCCCCCACAAGACTCTGACACAGAAAATGGCCGCACAGAAAACGGAGCTTGGGGTGGTTGTGGTGATGGTTGTACCGGAGTCGTAGCTGAAGGAGTGGTCGAAGGAGGACCCTGAATCTCTTCCTCCAGGGGAGTCCTTTGAGTTGCTGTCTGTAAGAAGAGATAGACAGAAAGAAGAGAAACATTACTAAGCTGACTGTTTTTTTAGAATCATCGATAATATATTAATTCAATATTTACTATGTCAACAATCATCTTACTTATATCTTCAACAACACAACTTGAGTCAACATGTCAACACGTACAACTGTAAACACAAAACAAAGCCGAAATGAAACACATGAACACCGAATATAAGAAGAAAGACCAAGACACACACAGAGATACTTACAGTCTTTCTCTCTGAACACAACGTCCACCTCCGAATAGACTTCGTTCACCGCCTCGCCCGTCCGCCACGAGTTCGGTCCTAAAGGGAGACAACGAACTGGGTGACGCAACTTGTGACACTGTGGGGGAGGGGCTTGACGGGGGTGAGAGAGAGAGAGAGAGAGAGAGAGAGAGAGAGAGAGAGAGAGAGAGAGAGATTTTTCCTTCAAATAATAAAAAAAATAAAATCACGAGACGCTCACCACACGTACCAGGTCGCTGCCTCCACCTCACCACAACATCCACACGACAGCCATCACCAACACATCCCTGACCACACCCTCTCCCACCACCAACACATCCCTGACCACACCCTCTCCCACCACCAACACATCCCTGACCACACCCTCTCCCACCACCAACACATCCCTGACCACACCCTATACCACCACTCACACATCCCTGAACCACACCCTATACCACCACTCACACATCCTTGACCACACCCTCTCCCACCACCAACACATCCCTGACCACACCCTATACCACCACTCACACATCCCTGAACCACACCCTCTCCCACCACCAACACATCCCTGACCACACCCTCTCCCACCACCATCACATCCCTGACCACACCCTATACCACCACTCACACATCCCCCCTTCCTCCTCTCCCCTTCCTCCCCTCACCTGCTTCCTTCCCCTTCTTCCCTTCACCTGCTCCACTCACCTGCTTCCCTCCTCTTCCTCCCCTCCCCTTTCTCCCCTCCCTCTTCTCCCCTTCCTCCCCTCACCTGCTCCCCTTCCTCCCCTCCCTCTTCTCCCCTTCCTCCCCTCCCTCTTCTCCCCTTCTTCCCCTCACCTGCTCCCCTTCCTCCCCTCCCTCTTCTCCCTTTCCTCCCCTCACCTGCTCCCCTTCCTCCCCTCCCTCTTCTCCCCTTCCTCCCCTCACCTGCTCCCCTTCCTCCCCTCCCTCTTCTCCCCTTCCTCCCCTCACCTGCTCCCCTTCCTCCCCTCCCTCCCCTCCCCTTCCTCCCCTCCCTCTTCTCCCCTTCCTCCCCTCCCTCTTCTCCCCTTCCTCCCCTCACCTGCTCCCCTTCCTCCCCTCCCCTTCCTCCCCTCCCTCTTCTCCCCTTCCTCCCCTCACCTGCTCCCCTTCCTCCCCTCCCTGCTCCCCTTCCTCCCCTCACCTGCTCCCCTTCCTCCCCTCCCTCTTCTCCCCTTCCTCCCCTCCCTCTTCTCCCCTTCCTCCCCTCACCTGCTCCCCTTCCTCCCCTCCACTTCCTCCCCTCCCTCCCCTCCCCTTCCTCCCCTCACCTGCTCCCCTTCCTCCCCTTCCTCTCCCTCCCTTTCCTCCCCTCCCCTGCTCCCCTTCCTCCCCTCCCTCTTCTCCCTTTCCTCCCCTCACCTGCTCCCCTTCCTCCCCTCACCTGCTCCCCTTCCTCCCCTCCCCTTCCTCCCCTCCCCTGCTCCCCTCAGCACCAGGTGGGGAGCAGGGGAGGGCCGGGAGGTAAGCGATGACCGACGATAACAATGAAAAATCTTCCTTCACTTTTGTTTCCAATAAAGAGCAGTAAACAGGTGGCCCAGGAGGGGGGGGGGAGTAGGGGGGGGGGGGGGGGAGAGGAGTAAATAGGTGGCCCAGGAGGGGGGGGGAAGAGGAGTAGGGGGGGGGGTGGGGGGTGGTGGAGGAGTAGGGGGGGAGGAGGAGGGGGGTGGAGGAGGTATGGAGGGGGAGGGAGAAGGATGGAGTAAGGTGAACAGTAGCAGCGGGTTGGTGGCAGAGAATAGGTGGCCCAGGAGGGGGGGGGGAGGAGGAGGAGTAGGGGGGGAGGAGGAGTAGGGGTGGAGGAGGAGGAGTGCGGGTGGAGGAGGATGGAGTAAGGTGAACAGTAGCAGCGGGTTGGTGTCAGAGAATAGGTGGCAGAGAGTAGGTGGCAGAGGATAGGTGGCAGAGGATAGGTGGCAGAGAGTAGGTGTCAGAGAACAGGTGGCAGAGAGTAGGTGGCAGAGAGTAGGTGGCAGAGAATAGGTGGCAGAGAGTAGGTGGCAGAGAGTAGGTGGCAGAGAGTAGGTGGCAGAGAATAGGTGGCAGAGAGTAGGTGGCTGGGGATAGGTGGACCCCTAACAGCACCTCATGGGGGGGGGGGGGGTGAGGTAGAACCCCAAATGAACGTTCTGAGGCGACATATTTTTCAAGAAAGTTTCCTGGGCGTTGGACTTTCCTAGTGGGACTTATATAGTGAGGGAGGGAGGCTATATTATATTATGTCTCTCTGTAGAGCCCTATATAGTCTGTTATGGTCCGATATAACTTAGGAGTACATTATATTATTTTGTTTATGTCACTGTTATATTGGCTGTACTTTAACGCCCTATATTATTGGGTAGATACTGTATATATATATTATGGTCCTATTTTACTGGGTATAAAGCTCTCTAAAGTGCCATATTATAAGTATATTTGGCATAATAGCACATCACTTCTTCATTCATCACAATATGGCACCATAATCTGATGTCATAATATGGCACTCTGTTCTATTCTAAAGTATATTGAAGATCCGCGCGGGTCAGAGTGTGTGTGTGTGTGTGTGTGACGTTCTTCCCTCACCTGCCACTATTTCGTTATAAACAAACAAGAAAACAAAAGAAAAACGTCATCGACTATTATCTGCCGCCAATTAGTCTGACATTTATGACGGAAAACAACTAAAACAGCCCCCCCAAAAAAAGGCTAAAATGGAGGTTTGTTACTTGTTAAAAAAAAGTCTTAATAATTGGTTACTTTTTTAATCGATTATTTTTCGCTGTTGAGGTTGACTTATTAATTAATTCTTGACGTTACATTTATTATTTTTTTTTACTCGGGGAAAATTATGTAAACAAACGTCATTTCTCAGAGATTTTTATGAAGTATATTTGTGTTGTGTTGTGTGTTGTGTTGTGTGTTGTGTTGTGTTGTGTGTTGTGTTGTGTGTTGTGTTGTGTGTTGTGTTGTGTTGTGTGTTGTGTTGTGTTGTGTTGTGTGTTGTGTTGTGTGTTGTGTTGTGTGTTGTGTGTTGTGTGTTGTGTTGTGTGTTGTGTTGTGTTGTGTGTTATGTTGTGTTGTGTGTTGTGTTGTGTTGTGTTGTGTTATGTCCTGTTGTGTTGGTGAGTGGTGTAGGTTTGGCAGGTCTGTCTGTCTCTCTCCCTCACTCACTCAACCACACAACACACTCTCTCTCTCTCTCTCTCTCTCTCAGGGGCACAGTCATCCTCGTAAATAATAATAAAAAATAAAATAAATTAAATACAATAACAATTTCAAGTATTTACGAGGCAACGATTTTTGTTATATTAAAAAAAAATAGTCATAAAAAATAAATAAAAAAATAAAATGTCAGAAAATGTTTGGCCAGAGAGAGCTGTTGTTACTTTAGTTCGGCATCCAGAATAATGACCTTCTTCCCTGGCTGTGTGACCTTTTGGCTCTACAAGATCTGATCATTGCTTTAGGGAGGGTGGGAGGGAGAAATGGTGGGTGGATGGGAGAGATGGTGGGAAGGAGGGAGAGAGGGAGGGAGGGTAGGAGGAAAGGAGAGAGGGTAGGAGGGAGGTGGATTACTGAGTGTAGTGCAGGATTGAGTTCACTCCTTGTACACTAGGATCTTGTACACAGGTGCTTGTACACTCAGTAAGAAATGAGTACATCATCCTCGTGTACTTGTTGACAGTAGAGCACCAGTGTCCTACCAATGGGCTCTCTCTCTCTCTCTCTCTCTCTCTCTCTCTCTCTCTCTCTCTCTCTCTCTCTCTCTCTCTCTCTCTCTCTCTCTCTCTCTCTCTCTCTCTCTCTCTCTCCCCAACACCTGTACAGACACTGATCCTCTGTCTACTAAGCTTTACATTTCTTCCATTTCTTCCTCGTCTCCTCTTTATTCCCGTGTTTCATATTCTTATCATCTTATTCACGTCGTATGTTGGTGTTTCTTGTTTGTCTCATTTTCATATATTTGGATTTTGTTTAATTCTTGTATGTTATGTTGTTTGTATGACTGTTAGCCTGTACACACACACACACACACACACACACGCAGAGAGAGAGACAGAGAGAGAGAGAGAGAGAGAGAGAGAGAGAGAGAGAGAGAATTGTGCAAGAGAAACCTTTTTGGTGAAGTACATTTGAATATTTCACCTCGCCTGCTGGAGGAGGAGGAGGAACATGTGTAAGCCATCCACCTGTAAATTCCTCCTCAATTATTCACTATTAACATTTATGGTCAGTCCTAAACAGAATGTCAAGTCCTGGAGGTTAGTTTCTTGTGATTCGCTCAACTATCGGTATTAAAGTTCACATGTATTGGGTATAGTTACATTTAGTCTCTTGACGGTATATTGTAAATAAATACAACGAATGATTTACCAAACGGGGCGATAAATTTAAGAACAAAAACTCTATTAAACTAGGTGTTCATTTTCGTTCATTATTCTCTGTACACGCCACTAGTACACGGAGACAAAGAGGACGTTATAAAATACTAAACGAATATTATTTATAAGGGACCAAAAAAAAAAAAAACCCCAGAAGGAAATGTGTAATAAATTAGAGGAAATTGATTGAGAGAGACATACCGACAAGGGGTAAAGTTATATATTCATTATTCTTATTCGTGGCGGGACTTAAATGGTAAGAATAGACAGGGAAGAATATTAACACGTATGCAAATGAGTGAGTCTATCTCTTTTCTGTCTGTCTGTGTGTCCCTGTGTGTGGGTCTCGCTGTGTCTCTCTCTGTCAATGTATCTCTGTCGTTTTTCTCTCTATTTCTATCTGTATGCCCTCAAGAATACATGAATGGTTGAGAGAGAGAGAGAGAGAGAGAGAGAGAGAGAGAGAGAGAGAGAGAGAGAGAGATAATCTACAATGGGTGTTCAAGTCTCAACAAAGATCAGCCGGCATACTGTTCCTCGACCAATGCTATCTCTCCCTCAGATGTTTTGTTCCGTACACACACACACGCGCACACACACAGACACACACACAGGGAGCTCTCGTCGTGGGTATTATAGTTTGCTCTTACAAAAAATGGTGGAAAAATAAGAGATACCATTTATCCATACACCACAAGTTGCACATATTATCATCCGCCCTTCTGCCTTTCCGCCCCTCCGCCCTTCCATCCCTCCGCCCTTAAGGTACTGAGACCCTCGCAACAGGAGGTCGTGTGGCCTCGCTCTCTCTTGCCTTCAGAGATAAAGCTTATCGTTCTTTTTTTGGTGTACTAAGAGGGTGAATTAGACTATGGTCGACGAGGCGCAGCGGTGTATAGAGACGACCCCCTGGAGCACTGAGGGTGGAGGAGGTCTGTGTAGAGACGAACTAAGGTCCCGGGCACGGCGTGGGTCGTGGTGGTGGAGGTGTGTGTGTGTGTGTGTGTGTGTGTTGAGGGGAGATCATTACCTGGATTTAACTACTCCTTGAGGCGTACTGTGAGGGAGTGTTTAACTTAGCATACTCCACCTCATAAATAACTGGAGTGTTACTTCAAGACTTATAATAAACTCCAACAGTTTAGTTTCATCAAGTTTCCTCTTTTATCATGGAATATCGGTGAGAATAATTTTTTTTATATCTTAGACCTGAATGTTTGTCGAGGTCCTCAACATCTCCCAGATACTCAACAGTATGTGGGTATGTGATGCTATTTTCTTTATCTCCTTCTAGTAATTTTTCTGGTTCTCTTACTTCGTTTATCCACAGTTTATAGTTCTATTCGCTCCAGCTGATGGGTAGTGGTAGAGGGTTCAGCTTCTTATTCCATTAAAAGAGGCGTCCTACAGGGTACAGTCTCGTTACCCACACTGTTTCTTCTACCAATACACGACCTTCACTCTTCATCAACTCACTTCGACGTTGATGATTTCACTGTGTATTCATCAACTCACTTCCGCCTTCCACTTCCTTCTGCTGCTACTCCTTCTTTTTTGTTCCTGGTTCATCAGTTTCTTCTCGTAAGGACTTCACTCCCGTGTGTTCCTTCCCTCCTTCAGCCTGTCCTCCTTTAAGAGTTGAGTATTTAGGTAATATTGACCGACTTCTGTTCCTCTTTCATCATGGTAGCGACCTTACCCTCTTCTGACATAAAAACTCTCATTCGTATTTTTAATTTTTATTTTTTCGATCGGAATCTTTGTTTAGCCTCACAGTTATAACTCAAGATCAACAAAAATAACACCAAGATGAGAGTTTTTCTCCGCGTGTTCCTCATCAAATTATCAAGACCCATCTGAAAGAGTCACAAATGTTTCACGGAGTTGAGACATACTTTCTCCTACCCCCTCCCCCCCCCCTCCTCCTCCTCCTCCTCCTTCTCCTTGACAAGTCCCAACAATACGATGGTTAGTTAATTCTGTGAGTTTTTGTTAATACTCTTACAGCCTGGAAGGAATAATCAGACTCTTCTTCACTAGATTAAAACTTTACAGGATGTTCTTGTCCGAGTGACGCCAAGTGACAGATGGCTGGCTGGTGTGTAACTTTCATCCGACTCCGGTAAAACATTTGTTGGAATGCGTACACAAGATAATGTGACCTGAATTCGTACATTGTTTCTGAATAATGTTTGTATAGCGGCTGTCTTGATATATAGTTAATTAGTATAGTAGTATAGATCAATGGCAGTAAGACAGACTAGAAAAAAAATATAATCTACTAAAAAAAAACACAAATCTTTTCCAAACCTTATAACACACACACACACACACACACACACACACACTTCATCTTTGGCCACCGAAGGATCAAGACGTACCTGGTTCTGCTCTGGCAGCAGCCAGGTCAACTGTTATGTTGGCCCATACCTTCTCCCTCTCCTGAACCCTCCTCCCCACCGGAATATCAACAAGTTCTCGCCAGAAGTTACTATTTCATTTGGGAAAGGAATGGAACCAGTGTCAGAGGTGAACAGTGGTGGACAGTGCTTAAGTCAGTGAAAAACAACTCAACAGTAACAGTCGAGTCGTACCCAAGCTAACCTTCACACAGTAAGGTAAAGTAAACAATGTGTATTTGCTCGAAACAAAGCTACTTGGGCTCATACAAAGGAGTGTTAGTTTCAAGACTAGCGAGGTCATCCTAAAACCATATCTTGCGCTTGTGAGACCTCACTTGAATTACGCAGTTCACTTCTGGTGACCGTATTACAGAATGGATATAGAATCCTTGGAAAGAATTCATAGGAGAATGACAAGACTAATCCCGGGCATCAGGAACCTTGAGTACAGAGACAGGTTAAAGCATCTTAATTTGCACTCCCTCGAGAGACGTAGGGTGAGGGGCGATATGATAGAGGTGTATAAATGGAAGTCAGGGCTGAACAAAGGGGACATTACAAAGGTACTCAAACTATCCCACCAGGAGCGAACTCGTAACAATGGTTTTAAATTAGACAAATTTAGATTTAGGCGCGAAATAGGTAAACATTGGTTTGGAAGCAGAGTAGTGGACGAGTGGAACAAGTTACCAAATATCACCATTAACTGGAATACGCTGGATGGCTTCAAACAAAGGTTGGATGGATATATGAGCGATAGGGGTTGGGTGTAAATGGGACTGCCCGGTATGGGCCAATAGGCCTGCTGCAATTTCCTCCATTCTTGTGTTCTTGTCCCAGGTACCGAGTGATAACTGCCCGTGAGACTTGTCTAACAAATCTGCTGACGTTTTTTAGGAAAGTCTTTGAGGTAGTAGATAATGACGAAAATGACGATGTTATTTACTTAGACTTTAGCAAAACGTTTGACAGAGTACCGCATCAGAGGCTTCTCAGAAAAGTTAAGGCTCATGGTATCGAGGGGAAAATTTTGAATTGGATAAAATCATGGCTCACCCATATAACACAGAGGGTCAGCGTAGATGGTGTTAAATCTGAGTGGGGTTGTGTAACCAGTTGGGTTCCCCAGGGGTCAGTACTGGGCCCACTCTTGTTCATAATCTACATAAACGATCTAGATACTGGGATCAGCAGTGACATAAGCAAGTTTGCGGATGACACCAAAATAAGGCGGCAGATTAATTCAGGGCCGGATGCAAATGCACTGCAAGAGGATTCAAATAAACTGCAGGAGTGGTCAGAAAAATGGCAAATGAAATTCAACACCAGCAAGTGCAGCGTTCTGAATATTGGAAGAACAAATACTGTCAATGTATACAGCCTTAACAACATCAACCTAGAGAAGTCGACTTGTGAAAGAGACTTATGGGTACTTGTAAGCCCGGACCTACAGCCTAGAAAACAGTGCGTTAATGTTCGAAATAAGGCAAACAGAGTATTAAGTTTTATGTGTAAGTAATAAGAGTGCAGAGGTCTTATTACAACTATATCTTGCGCTAGTCAGGCCGCACATCGAATATGCGGTTCAGTTCTGGTGCCCTTATTATAGAATGGATATCAATTCCCTGGAGTCGGTGCAGCGAAGAATGACGAAAATGATTCCGGGACTTAGAAACCTTCCATATCAAGATAGGTTAAAGAAACTAAACTTGCATTCTCTAGAAAGACGAAGAGTGCGGGGAGATATGATAGAAGTATTTAAGTGGGTGAAAGGAATCAATAAAGGCGATATAGATAAAGTTATTATAGTATCCGAGCAGGATAGGACTCGTAGCAACGGATCTAAGTTGGATAAGTTTAGGTTTAGGAGGGAGATAGGAAGGAACTGGTTCACAAATAGGGTGGTGGACGACTGGAACAAGCTTAGCAACTATGTAGTAAGTGCTGGAACGCTGGAAAGTTTCAAAAGGAGGCTAGATAGATTCATGGATGATAGAGAGTGGTAGTAACTCTCGACAGGAGCTGACATGTACAGGCCAACCGGCCTATTGTAGACTCCTTATTTTCTTATGTTCTTATGTTCTATGATCTATGTGACCTCCGCTGTAAACATTAATCTGTATGTTCACTGTATGTTCCTTCACCTTTCTCTAATGAAGGCTTTTGTTAAACCACCAATGTACTGTATGTAATAAGTCATTAATGTCCAATGTATATTTTCAGCCTTCGGGCTGCAGGACTTTTCAATAAACCGTTAATTATTATTATTATTATTATTATTATTATTATTATTATTATTATTATTACTACACACACACTCACGCACACACACAATAATCATCCAATTTTATGCTTGATAATATGACACAACGGACGAAGGATTTTGACAACCCTGCCGAGACAACAGGAGTCTCGGTGCTCATTGTGAAATTCATCGATCTCCCTCGATAAAGATACTTTTTTTGAGGTATTCCCGTATATAATGATGAAATGAGAGACGCTCATAACAAAGGCATTTATAGTGACCAAGGTTAAGTGGGTTACGTTACTTGTTCTCAGTACTGTGTGTAGGGGTATAAACATTAATGAGGTAGAGTGAGGTAGGGCCAGGTAGAACCATATAAAGCCAAGTAGAGCCACATAAAGCCAGGTGGAGCCATATAAGAACATAAGAATGGAGGAAACTGCAGCGGGCCTATTGGCCCATACTGGGCAGTGCCGTTTACACCCAACCCCTATTGCTCATATATCCATCCAACCTATGTTTGAAGCTATCCAGCGTATTCGAGTTAATGATGATGTTTGGTAACTTGTAGAGCCAGGTAGAGCCATGTAAAGCCAGGTAGAGCCAGAAAGAGGCAGGTAGAGCCATATAAAGCCAGGTAGAGCCATATAAAGCCAAGTAGAGCCAGATAAAGACATATAAAGCCAGGAAGAGCCATATAAAGCCAGGTGGAGCCATATAGAGCTATATAAAGCCAGGTAGAGTCAGATAGAGCCATATAAAGCCAAGTAGAGCCATATACAGCCAGGTAGAGCCATAAAAAGCCAGGTAGAGCCATGCAATGCCAGGTAGAGTCATATAAACCCAGGTAGAGCCATATATAGCCAGGTAATTGCCATATAAAGCCAGGTAGAGCCATGTAAAGCCAGGTAGAGCCAGTTAGACCCAGGTAGAGAGATCTTGGTGGGTGTGGTGTAGGTGACCCGGGTACACTGCCTCAAGATACTGTACAAGAGAGGCACTTTTCCTCCCCACAATAATAATAATAATAATAATAATAATAATAATAATAATAAAGAGCTTGAGAAATAACGAGAATGTCCTGAGCGTCGGCTGGAGGTGGCCCCCCAAGGCTGGCCACCACCACGAATATATACTTACTCTAAAAACATTATTCCTGCCGTGTCTTGTGGTATAGTTCTCCTGTGTATTCTAACCCGTGGAAGCTCCGGCAGATTTTTTTCTTACATTACGAGTTTATTAATATATATTTTTTAAGTATGTTTAAATAATTAAGAAGATTCGTTAATGTCTGTTTTTAGTTTTTTCAAGATTTTATTTTTTTATTTTTTTATAATTTATGAATTTCTGTTTCTGGTAAATATTTGGTGAAGAAATGTTTTACGTTTGTACATTATTATTGAATCTGTTATAATAGTTGGAAAACTTAATGATTATCTGGGAGGAAATGTTGTTCTCTGAGATGTTATAAATGTTGTTCTCTGGGATGTTATAAATGTTGTTCTCTGGGATGTTATAAATGTTGTTCTCTGGGATGTTATAAATGTTGTTCTGTGAGATGTTATAAATGTTGTTCTGTGAGATGTTATAAATGTTGTTCTGTGAGATGTTATAAATGTTGTTCTCTGGGATGTTATAAATGATGTTCTGTGAGATGTTATAAATGTTGTTCTGTGAGATGTTATAAATGTTGTTCTCTGGGATGTTATAAATGTTGTTCTCTGGGATGTTATAAATGTTGTTCTGTGAGATGTTATAAATGTTGTTCTGTGAGATGTTATAAATGTTGTTCTCTGGGATGTTATAAATGTTGTTCTCTGGGATGTTATAAATGTTGTTCTGTGAGATGTTATAAATGTTGTTCTGTGAGATGTTATAAATGCTGTTCTCTCAGATGTTATAGAGACACAACTGTTATATTGTTAAGAGTTCGGTTTGTTCTTCATGACTCATAAACTGGAGGTTGAAAGAAGGTCACTTACTGAAGAGTCAGCCTTCAGTACTCAAGCCGTCAACTGACTGTGTGGCCATCAGCTGACTGTCTGGCCGGTAGCAGCTGACAGTGAGGCCATCAGCTGACAGGGTGACCAGCAGCTGACTGTGTGGCCGGTAGCAGCTGACAGTGAGGCCATCAGCTGACAGGGTGACCAGCAGCTGACTGTGTGGCCAGATTAGTTGAGAATTAACAGTCATTAACATATTTAGCCCGGCACCATTGTTTATTTATAAAACAAAATATAATTGAGGGGCAGACTGTTAGATAACACACACGATAACTCGATTACTGTTGAAAATGTCACTAAATGTCAACGTGTTATTGGTGTTATCTTCATCTTATTCCTCCTTGTTATCTTTTGTTCTTTATTCGTATTTTTAGTTAATCGTAATTTCTATGTCTTTTAGTTAATTCTTTCATTGTCTTTTTTTTTTTTACTCTTTTTCGTTCCAGTTATCATCGTTACTGTAATCCCCCTTCCCCCCATCTCTCTCATATATCGACCTCATCCATGACTCCCCATTACCAACCCCTTCACTATTTCCACCACCCCCCATCACCACCCTCAGCTCCACACCACACCCTCACACCTCTGTCTCACCCATTCACTACACCCATCCCACTAAACCTTCATCTACCCATCACAATTCTCTCCCTATTTTATTCCAAAGTCAACCCCTTCCACCCCCGGACCCACACCCCATAAACCCTACCCCATGAATCCACTCCCTCCTCAATCCCCACACCCCTGAACCCACACCCACCCCCCACAGGAGGTTCATCAACAAGAGGTGTTCTATAGTCAAGACACAACACCTGGTGGGTCCTGGAGGGTCGTCGAGCGTCCATCAGCGTACAACATTACCCTATTATCGAGGCCAGGTGTCCAGGGGGCGACTAATGAATACAGTAGCTCCAATTACCGGGCCAGGTGAGGCGGGGCACCTTTGTTGACTTTACTGTACAGGTGCCAAGGGGAGGTTTGAGGAGGGCCATGGCGCGGTGTGGACTTAGTGTTACACACCTGTCAGGAGGTGGTGGGGTAAGGTGTGGCCTGTGTAGTAGTTTGCATTACACAGGTGTCAGGGAAGGTGAGATGAACGGCGGTGCAGGTGTTGACTTTGCATTATTACACACGAGGATAATGATGAGAGTGATGGGAGGGAGAGAGGAAAGGAAGGAGAGAGAGAGAGAGAGAGAGAGAGAGAGAGAGACTGGGGGACGAAATAGAGGAGAGAAGACGAGAGAGAGAAATAAAGGGGGAGAGAGGAAGGGAGGAAAGGAAGGAGAGAAGAAGGGAGGGAGAGGAGGGATAGAGGTAAGGAGGAAGTGAGGGAGAAAAGGAGAAAGAGAGTGAAGGAAAAAAAGGAGGGAGAGATGTAAGGAGTGAGAGAAGGGCAACATTACAAAGTTTACCTATATATATACAGGTCGACTAACTGGTGACAGGAACAGCAATTGAAATTAACCTTATAAATACTTGAGAACAAAGGAAGTGAAGTGAACCTGACCTAACCTGACCTAACCTATCCTGACCTGACCTAGCCTGACCTAACCTAACCTGACCTAACCTAACCTGACCTAACCTGACCTAACCTAAACCGACCTAACCTGACCTAACCTGTACAAGTACCAGTTAATTACACATTACACAACATTTACTTTGATCTAGAGATGTGTTATGTTGTTTTCGTGTCGTGTTATGTTATGTTGTCGTGTTATGTTATATTATGTTATGTTATATTATGTTATGGTATGTTATGTTGTCGTGTCGTGTTATGTTATGTTATGTTGTCGTGTTCTGTTATGTTATGTTATGTTGTCGTGTTATGTTATATTATGTTATGGTATGTTATGTTGTCGTGTCGTGTTATGTTATGTTATGTTGTCGTGTTGTGTTATGTTATGTTGTCGTGTCGTGTCGTGTTAGGTTATATTATGTTATGTTATGTTGTCGTGTCGTGTTAGGTTATATTATGTTATGTTCTGTTGTCGTGTCGTGTTAGGTTATATTATGTTATGTTGTCGTGTCGTGTCGTGTTAGGTTATATTATGTTATGTTATGTTGTCGTGCCGTGTCGTGTTACGTTATGTTATGTTATGTTGTCGTGTCGTGTCAGGTTATATTATGTCATGTTATGTCGTGTCGTGTTAGGTTATATTGTGTCATATTATGTTGTCGTGTCGTGTCGTGTCGTGTCAGGTTATATTATGTTATGTTCTGTTGTCGTGTCGTGTTAGGCTATATTATGTTATGTTATGTTGTCGTGTCGTGTTAGGTTATATTATGTTGTCGTGTCGTGTCGTGTTAGGTTATATTATGTCATATTATGTTGTCGTGTCGTGTCGTGTCGTGTCAGGTTATATTATGTTATGTTCTGTTGTCGTGTCGTGTTAGGTTATATTATGTTATGTTATGTCGTGTCGTGTTAGGTTATATTATGTTATGTTGTCGTGTCGTGTCAGGTTATATTATGTTATGTTATGTCGTGTCGTGTCGTGTTAGGTTATATTATGTTATGTTGTCGAGTCGTGTCAGGTTATATTATGTTATGTTGTCGTGTCGTGTCAGGTTATATTATGTTATGTTATGTCGTGTCGTGTCAGGTTATATTATGTTATGTTGTCGAGTCGTGTCAGGTTATATTATGTTATGTTGTCGAGTCGTGTCAGGTTATATTATGTTATGTTGTCGTGTCGTGTCAGGTTATATTATGTTATGTTATGTCGTGTCGTGTCGTGTTAGGTTATATTATGTTATGTTGTCGTGTCGTGTTAGGTTATATTATGTTATGTTGTCGAGTCGTGTCAGGTTATGTTATGTTGTCGTGTCGTGTCAGGTTATATTATGTTATGTTATGTCGTGTCGTGTCGTGTTAGGTTATATTATGTTATGTTGTCGTGTCGTGTTAGGTTATATTATGTTATGTTATGTTGTCGTGTCGTGTTAGGTTATATTATGTTATGTTGTCGTGTCGTGTTAGGTTATATTATGTTATGTTGTCGAGTCGTGTCAGGTTATATTATGTTATGTTGTCGTGTCGTGTCAGGTTATATTATGTTATGTTATGTCGTGTCGTGTCAGGTTATATTATGTTATGTTGTCGAGTCGTGTCAGGTTATATTATGTTATGTTGTCGAGTCGTGTCAGGTTATATTATGTTATGTTGTCGTGTCGTGTCAGGTTTATATTTTGTTATGTTATGTCGTGTCGTGTCGTGTTAGGTTATATTATGTTATGTTGTCGTGTCGTGTTAGGTTATATTATGTTATGTTGTCGAGTCGTGTCAGGTTATGTTATGTTGTCGTGTCGTGTCAGGTTATATTATGTTATGTTATGTCGTGTCGTGTCGTGTTAGGTTATATTATGTTATGTTGTCGTGTCGTGTTAGGTTATATTATGTTATGTTATGTTGTCGTGTCGTGTTAGGTTATATTATGTTATATTATGTTGTCGTGTCGTGTTAGGTTATATTATGTTATGTTGTCGTGTCGTGTCGTGTTAGGTTATATTATGTTATGTTATGTTGTCGTGTCGTGTCAGGTTATATTATGTTATGTTGTCGTGTCGTGTTAGATTATGTTATGTTGTCGTGTCGTGTCAGGTTATATTATGTTATGTTATGTTGTCGCGTCGTGTCGTGTTAGGTTATATTATGTTATGTTGTCGTGTCGTGTTAGGTTATATTATGTTATGTTGTCGTGTCGTGTAAGGTAATATATTATGTTATGTTATGTTGTCGTGTCGTGTTAGGTTATATTATGTTATGTTGTCGAGTCGTGTCAGGTTATATTATGTTATGTTGTCGTGTCGTGTCGTTTTAGGTTATATTATGTTATGTTATGTCGTGTCGTGTTAGGTTATATTATGTTATGTTATGTTGTCGTGTCGTGTTAGGTTATATTATGTTATATTATGTTGTCGTGTCGTGTTAGGTTATATTATGTTATGTTATGTTGTTGTGTCGTGTTAGGTTATATTATGTTATGTTGTCGTGTCGTGTTAGGTTATATTATGTTATGTTATGTTGTCGTGTCGTGTCAGGTTATATTATGTTATGTTATGTTGTCGTGTCGTGTCGTGTTAGGTTATATTATGTTATGTTGTCGTGTCGTGTTAGGTTATATTATGTTATGTTGTCGTGTCGTGTTAGGTTATATTATGTTATTTTATGTTGTCGTGTCGTGTTAGGTTATATTATGTTATGTTGTCGTGTCGTGTCAGGTTATATTATGTTATATTATGTTGTCGTGTCGTGTTAGGTTATATTATGTTATGTTGTCGTGTCGTGTTAGGTTATATTATGTTATGTTATGTTGTCGTGTCGTGTCAGGTTATATTATGTTATATTATGTTGTCGTGTCGTGTTAGGTTATATTATGTTATGTTGTCGTGTCGTGTTAGGTTATATTATGTTATATTATGTTGTCGTGTCGTGTTAGGTTATATTATGTTATGTTGTCGTGTCGTGTCAGGTTATATTATGTTATATTATGTTGTCGTGTTGTGTTAGGTTATATTATGTTATGTTGTCGTGTCGTGTTAGGTTATATTATGTTATGTTATGTTGTCGTGTCGTGTCAGGTTATATTATGTTATGTTGTCGTGTCGTGTCGTGTCAGGTTATATTATGTTATGTTATGTTGTCGTGTCGTGTTAGGTTATATTATATTATGTTATGTTGTCGTGTCGTGTTAGGTTATATTATGTTATGTTGTCGTGTCGTGTCAGGTTATATTATGTTATGTTGTCGTGTCGTGTCAGGTTATATTATGTTATGTTGTCGTGTCGTGTTAGGTTATATTATGTTATGTTATGTTGTCGTGTCGTGTCGTGTTAGGTTATATTATGTTATGTTGTCGTGTCGTGTTAGGTTATATTATGTTATGTTATGTTGTCGTGTCGTGTCAGGTTATATTATGTTATGTTGTCGTGTCGTGTTAGGTTATATTATGTTATGTTGTCGTGTCGTGTCAGGTTATATTATGTTATGTTGTCGTGTCGTGTCGTGTTAGGTTATATTATGTTATGTTGTCGTGTCGTGTTAGGTTATATTATGTTATGTTATGTTGTCGTGTCGTGTTAGGTTATATTATGTTATGTTGTCGTGTCGTGTTAGGTTATATTATGTTATGTTGTCGTGTCGTGTTAGGTTATATTATGTTATGTTATGTTGTCGTGTCGTGTTAGGTTATATTATGTTATGTTGTCGTGTCGTGTTAGGTTATATTATGTTATGTTGTCGTGTCGTGTTAGGTTATATTATGTTATGTTATCGTGTCGTGTCAGGTTATGTCATGTTTTGTTGTCGTGTCGTGTTAGGTTATATTATGTTATGTTGTCGTGTCGTGTTAGGTTATATTATGTTATGTTATGTTGTCGTGTCGTGTTAGGTTATATTATGTTATGTTGTCGTGTCGTGTTAGGTTATATTATGTTATGGTGTCGTGTCGTGTCGTGTTAGGTTATATTATGTTATGTTGTCGTGTCGTGTTAGGTTATATTATGTTATGTTATCGTGTCGTGTCGTGTCAGGTTATGTCATGTTATGTTGTCGTGTCGTGTTAGGTTATATTATGTTATGTTGTCGTGTCGTGTTAGGTTATATTATGTTATGTTGTCGTGTCGTGTTAGGTTATATTATGTTATGTTATGTTGTCGTGTCGTGTTAGGTTATATTATGTCATGTTATGTTGTCGTGTCGTGTTAGGTTATATTATGTCATGTTATGTTGTCGTGTCGTGTTAGGTTATATTATGTTATGTTGTCGTGTCGTGTTAGGTTATATTATGTTATGTTGTCGTGTCGTGTTAGGTTATATTATGTCATGTTATGTTGTCGTGTCGTGTTAGGTTATATTATGTTATGTTGTCGTGTCGTGTTAGGTTATATTATGTTATGTTGTCGTGTCGTGTTAGGTTATATTATGTCATGTTATGTTGTCGTGTCGTGTTAGGTTATATTATGTTGTCGTGTCGTGTTAGGTTATATTATGTCATGTTATGTTGTCGTGTCGTGTCAGGTTATATTATATTATGTTGTCGTGTCGTGTTAGGTTATATTATGTCATGTTATGTTGTCGTGTCGTGTTAGGTTATATTATGTTGTCGTGTCGTGTTAGGTTATATTATGTTATGTTGTCGTGTTATGTTATGTAGAGAGGAGAGATGGACCGGCTAATAATGATTCATCCACTTAGGTGTTAATAAAAGCTTCGTTAATGAATAAATTATTGGATAAAACCGATTAAACTTTGTCCTCTTAGAGTAATATTTGGTGGTGGACCAACAGGGGGGGGAGGGGGGAGAAAGAAGGAAGGAAGGAGGCGGAGGAGAAGGAAGTGGGAAGGAGGCGGTGGAGGAGGAAGTGGGGAGGAGGCAAAAGAAGTGGGAAGAAAGGCGGAGGAGGAGGAGGAGGTAGAGGAGGAGAAAGTGAGAAGAAGACGGAGAAGAAGGAAGGAGGAAAGTGAAGGGAGAAATGAAAGAAAATTGGGGAGGAGAAAAGAGAAACTGGAATGAGAGAGAAGGAGAGTAGAAAAGAGAGGAAGATAAGGAGGCAAGAAAGTATAGTGAAGGAAGAAGGAAGAGTGAAGGAAAGAAGGAGAGGAGAAGGAACAAAGAATGGAAAAATACATAGATGAAGGAAAAATAAACTTAATCTTGATTATCATTATAAATCACCTGGCCATAGTTAGAGAAGTTGTCTCACAAAAATGTATACACACCACGTTATATTTTACCACAGGTGATTCACGCCATCTCTATGTTAATCTGAGGCTGTGTGTATACATTTTTTTGAGACACCTCCTCTAAAAATATAATGAAAACAAAATAATAGTGACCCCAAAAATATAAATAAATTAATAGATAACAACACGTAGGTATATATAAAGACTATCCCGATTTTATTATATAACGATGTTTAAAAATTCTAGGTACACTATTTCCTTGACTGTGTACAATTGTTTTATTCAGATGTTGGCAAACTACGATTTTTCTTGGTGGTCGTCATGGCAACGTCTGTTTTCTCCGTTATATAAGGCGTTTTTACTCATTACGTGAAGGTGACCCATGACGTGTAGTTGGTGACCCATGACGTGAAGGTGACTCATGACGTAAAGGTGACCCATGACGTGAAGGTGACCCATGACGTGTAGTTGGTGACCCATGACGTGAAGGTGACCCATGACGTGAAGGTGACCCATGACTTGTAGTTGGTAACCCATGACGTAAAGGTGACTCATGACGTAAAGGTGACCCATGACGTGTAGTTGGTGACCCATGACGTAAAGGTGACCCATGACGTGTAGTTGGTGACCCATGACGTAAAGGTGACCCATGACGTGAAGGTGACCCAAAATGTGTAGTTGGTGACCCATGACGTGTGTGTGTGTCTGTGTGTGTGTGTGTCGACATGGGTTGACAAGAGAATAAGACTTAAATAATTACGAGTTGGGAAAAAGTACAAAGTTTGGCTAATTCCAGGTTGACAAGTGAATAGGGTTTAGGTTGTTACGGTTTACAAAGATGAATAAGACATTATATTTCCGGGTTAAGTAGAGAAAAAGGACGTAGATAATTCCGGGTTAGTGAGGGAGGGGAAGACAAACACGGTACTGTCAGGTGAACTACTTTACATCCTTCCTCCTGTGTTGGAGAAATGGTTACGTTTTGTTGTCGTTTTTTTCTCTTCTCTACACCCCCTGGAGGAGGTACCCCCTTCTCTACACCCCCTGGAGGAGGTATCCCCTTCTCCACACCCCCTGGAGGAGGTATCCCCTTCTCCACACCCCCTGGAGGAGGTACCCCTTTCTCCACACCCCCTGGAGGAGGTACCCCCTTCTCTGCACCCCCTGGAGGAGGTACCCCCTTTCTCTACACCCCCTGGAGGAGGTACCCCCTTCTCTACACCCCCTGGAGGAGGTACCCCCTTTCTCTACACCCCCTGGAGGAGGTACCCCCTTCTCCACACCCCCTGGAGAGGTACCCCATTCTCTACATCCCCTGGAGGAGCTACCCCCTTCTTTATGCCCCTTGGAGAGGTACCCCCCATTCTCTACACCCCCTGGAGGAGCTACCCCCTTCTTTATGCCCCTTGGAGAGGTACCCCCCCTTCCCTACACCCCCTGGAGAGGTACCCCCTTCTCCACACCCCCTGAAGGAGCTACCCCCCTTCTTTACACCCCTTGGAGAGGTACCCCCTTCTTTACTCCCCCTGGAGGAGGTACCCACTTTCTCCACACCCCCTGGAGAGGTACCCCCTTCTCCACCCCCTGAAGGAGCAACCCCCTTCTTACACCCCTTGGAGAGGTACCCCTTCTTACTCCCCCTGGAGGAGGTACCCCCTTCTCCACACCCCCTGGAGAGGTACCCCCTTCTCCACACCCCCTGGAGGAGGAACCCCCCTTCTTTACACCCCTTGGAGAGGTACCCACCTTCTCTACACCCCCTGGAGGAGCTACCCCCCTTCTTTACACCCCTTGGAAAGGTACCCCCCTTCTTTATGCCCCTTGGAGAGGTACCCCCCATTCTCTACACCCCCTGGAGGAGCTACCCCCTTCTTTATGCCCCTTGGAGAGGTACCCCCCCTTCCCTACACCCCCTGGAGAGGTACCCCCTTCTCCACACCCCCTGAAGGAGCTACCCCCCTTCTTTACACCCCCTTGGAGAGGTACCCCCTTCTTTACTCCCCCTGGAGGAGGTACCCACTTTCTCCACACCCCCTGGAGAGGTACCCCCTTCTCCACACCCCCTGAAGGAGCTACCCCCCTTCTTTACACCCCTTGGAGAGGTACCCCCTTATTTACTCCCCCTGGAGGAGGTACCCACTTTCTCCACACCCCCTGGAGAGGTACCCCCTTCTCCACACCCCCTGGAGGAGGAACCCCCTTCTTTACACCCCTTGGAGAGGTACCCCCCTTCTCTACACCCCCTGGAGGAGCTACCCCCCTTCTTTACACCCCTTGGAAAGGTACCCCCCTTCTTTATGCCCCTTGGAGAGGTACCCCCCATTCTCTACACCCCCTGGAGGAGCTACCCCCTTCTTTATGCCCCTTGGAGAGGTACCCCCCTTCTCTACACCCCCTGGAGAGGTACCCCCTTCTCCACACCCCCTGAAGGAGCTAACCCCCTTCTTTACATCCCTTGGAGAGGTACCCCCTTCTTTACTCCCACTGGAGGAGGTACCCACTTTCTCCACACCCCCTGGAGAGGTACCCCCTTCTCCACACCCCCTGAAGGAGCTACCCCCCTTCTTTACACCCCTTGGAGAGGTACCCCCTTCTTTACTCCCCCTGGAGGAGGAACCCCCCTTCTTTACACCCCTTGGAGAGGTACCCCCCTTCTCTACACCCCCTGGAGGAGCTACCCCCCTTCTTTACACCCCTTGGA